>CP106729.1:128554413-129154413 GCA_025506655.1 Gossypium rotundifolium | reverse complement strand
ATTTTGAAGTAAACTTAGTCATGTGTTTGACAAGTTTTTGAGTTGATAAATGCTTGAATGAATGAGCTTTGTGATACAAATTTTGATATGAGTTGATGCTTATGAAATGGTTAAATTTTGTTTAAACAATGGATGATTTTGATTGTGTATGAATTAGGTGTTTTTGGTGTGTTTTAATAGCCTAAAAATGGTGAAAATAGTAGTTTTCACACGGCCTAGACACATGGGCGTATGCCCGGCCGTGTGGTAAAAGTCAGAGTCAAAAGAATCACCCATAGGCTAGTCCCACGGCTGTGTGTAGTAAGTCAGAATCTGCCCACGGGCTGCCCACGTCCATGTGATTTCACACGGGCAGGCCACATGGCCATGTGCCCCTATTTTCAAAAAAAGTTTCTAAAGCTTCTATTTTAGTCCCAAATCATTTCCTAATCATAATTTGGGTCTTGTAAGGCTATATTAGGGTCATAAAGATGAAATTTGAAAAATTTTAAATTGTGCCTCGGGATTATATCCCAATTTACTCGTTTATTTATGTTTAACTTTGGTAATACCTTGTAACCCTATTTTGGCGATAGTTTAGGGTTAAGAGGTGTTACATTTGATTGGTATCAAAGCCAGGTTTAGTCTATTCTCAAACTAACATAGCATGTCAGAGTCTAGCTATACATGCCATATATTTGAATTGTGATAGTGTGATGAATCTTAACGTATAAAATGTGATTTTTGTATAGTAATGGATCCCGAAAGAGATGTAGCTAATGACGTAGAAAGTAATGCGCCTGATCTCGCAAGGGACAACGCCCTCTGATTCGAGATCGGTTACGAGCGGTCAAGAGGGAGAAGCTAAACAAGCTTTCTTCCAGATGATGAGTGAGTGGTTCACTCAATTCGTAAGAAATAACCCAACTATTTCACAACCCCCGCCCCCGGTTAATCTCCTTCAGACTACAGATGTGCCACCAGTTATACATCCGAATCTATTGAATAAGCCTTCTATTGACAAGATCCGTAAATATAGGGCCGAAGAATTTTGGGCTACTAAAGATGATGATGCTAAAAAAGCCAAATTCTGGATTGAAAATACTATCTGGGTATTTGATGAGATGTCTCTAACTCCAGAAGAATGCATAAAGTGTCTTGTATCGTTACTTCGAGATGCAGCATATCAATGGTGAAAAACTTTAATTTCAGTCATTCTGAAAGAGCGAGTCACGTGGGACTTCTTTCAGATTAAATTCCGAAAGAAGTATATCAGTGAGAGATTTGTCGATCAGAAACGGAAGGAATTTTTGAACTAAAATAGGGCCGAATGACTATTTTTGAGTATGAACGAGATTTTGTGAGATTGAGTCAATATGCTCGAGAATGTGTATCTTCTGAAGCTATAATGTGCAAAAGATTTGAAAATGGCCTTAATAAAGACATTCGTTTGCTGGTCTGGATTTTAGAAATAAAAGAGTTTGTTGTACTCGTTGACCGAGCTTGCAAAGCTGAGGCACTCGGGAAGGATAAAAAAAAACCTGAGTCTGAAGCTCGTGATATGAAAAAGAGATTTCAGAGTAAATCATTTCAGTCTACTCCGAAAAGATTTCGAGATGATCAAAGTCGTTCTAGAGATAATGTGGGACATTTGAACAGAAATCGAGCTAGATCGCAATTGAGTTCCAAAACTCCAGCAACTTCAGTGGCTAGCGTTGGAAACGTTCGATCCGAGAGACCCGAATGTAAACATTGTGGAAAAAGACATCCGGGAAGCTACAGATTAAACGACAGAGCTTGCTTCAGATGTGGATCGCTTGATCATTTTATCCGAGATTGTCACGAGGCTGTTGAGCAAGAAGCTGCTCGTAATCGAGAGATCGATAGTGCACCTGTGAGAGGTAGATCTTCAAAGAATGTAAGAAATGCCGGTGGTTGTCAGAGAACTACGAGAGACAATGTTGTCAGATCCGAAGCTAGAGTGCCTGTCAGAGCGTATGCTATCCTAGCTCGTGAGGAAGCTTCATCACCTGATGTGATAACTAGTACTTTTACTCTTTACGATACTACTGTGATTGCTTTAATAGACCCTGGTTCTACGCATTCATATATATGCATGAATTTAGTATTCAGCAAGACTTTGCCTGTAGAGTCTACTGAGTTTACTATAAAAGTATCTAACCCCTTAAGTAAAAGTGATATTGTTGACAAAGTATGCAAGAACTGTCCGTTAATATTTCGAGATATCTATTTTCGTGCTGATCTGATGCTTTTGCCATTTGATGAATTCGATATTATTCTGGGTATGGATTGGTTGTTTATACATGATGCTGTTGTGAATTGTAAAAGAAAATCTATTGATTTGAGAAGTCCGAATGATGAGATTGTATGGATTAAGTCTAATGATTTGAATGGATTGCCTAATGTGATATCTGATTTGAAAGCTCAGAGTTATGTGAAAAAGGGTTACGAGGCATATTTTACCTATGTGATTGATTCGAAAGTATCTGAGAAGAAAGTTAAATCAGTGCCTATTGTTTGTGAGTTTATTGATGTGTTTCCTAAAGAACTACTGGGTTTACCTCCGATTCGTGAAGTCGAGTTCAGAATAGAATTGCTGCCAGGTACTACACCGATTTCGATAGCTCCATATAGAATGGCACCCACTGAGTTGAAAGAATTAAAGTCACAGTTGCAAGAATTGACCGATAGAGGGTTTGCTAGACTGAGCTTTTCACCTTGGGGTGCTCCTGTTCTGTTTATGAAAAAGAAAGATGGCACGATGAGAATGTGTATCGATTATCGTCAGTTGAATAAAGTGACAATAAAGAATAAATATCAGTTACCCCGAATAGATGATTTGTTTGATCAGTTAAAAGGAGCTACTGTGTTTTCCAAAATTGATCTGAGATCGGGATACTACCAGTTGAGAGTTAAAGATTCAGACATTAGAAGATCGCTTTCAAAAGCGAGTACGGGCATTATGAGTTTTTAGTTATGCCATTTGGACTAACCAATGCTCCTGCTGTTTTTATGGATCTGATGAATAGAATTTTCAGACCGTATTTAGATCGATTTGTTGTAGTATTCATAGATGACATATTGATTTATTCACGTGATGAAAGTGAGCATGCTGAACATTTGAAAATTGTGTTGCAAACTCTGAGAGAAAAGCAATTGTACGTGAAATTTAACAAATGTGAATTCTGGTTGCACGAGGTTAGTTTTCTGGGACATATAGTGTCGGCTTCTGGAATCCGAGTGGATTCGAGTAAGATTTCTGCAATTTTGAATTGAAAACCTCCAAAAACGTGTCTAAAGTCCGTAGTTTTTTGGGTTTGGCTAGTTATTACCTTCGATTTGTTAAAGGATTTTCTGCGATAGCTACTCTATTGACTAGATTACTCCAGAAAGATGTCAGATTTGAATGGTCGGATAAGTGTCAGAAAAGTTTTGATCAGTTGAAAACTCTATTAATAGAAGCCCGGTGTTGATACAAATGAAATCGGGTAAAGAATTTGTTGTATCTGATGATGCTTCGTTAAGCAGTGCAGGTTGTGTTTTGATGCAGGAAGACAAAGTTGTAGCGTATGCTTCAAGATAGTTGAAGCCTCATGAAAAGAATTATCCGACGCACGACCTTGAATTAGCTGCGATTGTATTTGCATTTAAGATTTGGCGTCATTATCTATATGGTGAGAAATGCCACGTATTTCCAGATCATAAAATTTTGAAATATCTGATGACTCAGAAAGATTTGAATTTGTGTCAGAGAAGATGGCTTGAGTTATTGAAAGATTACGAGCTTGTGATA
Source organism: Gossypium rotundifolium (assembly GCA_025506655.1). Classification (NCBI taxonomy): domain Eukaryota; kingdom Viridiplantae; phylum Streptophyta; class Magnoliopsida; order Malvales; family Malvaceae; genus Gossypium; species Gossypium rotundifolium. Next base: position 129,150,620 of record CP106729.1, on the reverse strand, counting down.
GATTATCATCCAGGTAAAGCAAATGTTGTTGCTGATGCATTGAGTAGAAAGTCATTGTTTACACTACATGCTTTGAATGCTCAGTTAGACTTGTATGATGATAGTTCTGTGATAGCGGAATTAAAAGCAAAACCATTGTTTTTACAACAGATTTGTGATGCTTAGAAATTTAATAATGAATTGCTAGCGAAGCGGGCTCAATGTGAATCGAGTTCTAAATCTGAATTTTGAATTGTTGATGATTGTTTGAGATTTCGAGATCGTATTTGTGTTCGAGAAATCCAGAGTTGATTCAGTTGATTTTGAATGAAGCCCATAATAGTCATTTATCTGTTCATCCTGGAAGTACTAAAATGTACTATGATTTGAAGCAACACTATTGGTGGTCTGGTATGAAACGAGACATTTCTGACTTTGTTTCGAAATGTTTAGTCTGCCAACAAGTGAAAGCAGAACATCAAGTTCCCTCTGGTTTGTTACAACCAATTTTGATTCCAGAATGGAAATAGGATAGAGTAACAATGGATTTTTTTCTGGATTGCCTCTGACTCCAAGAAAAAAGATGCGATTTGGGTCGTAGTTGACCGATTAACTAAATCTACCCATTTTATTTCGATAAGATATGACTTTTCACTTGAGAGATTAGCCGAGATTTATATTTCTAAGATTGTGAAATTATACGGGGTACCGCTATCCATTGTGTCAGACAGAGATCCGAGATTTACATCGCGATTTTGGAAATAGTTGCAAGAAGCTTTAGGCACGAAATTGCATTTCAGTACAGCTTTTCATCCGTAAACAGATGGTCAGTCTGAACGGACTATTCAGATTCTTGAAGACATGTTAAGATGTTGTGTACTTGAGTTTCATGGTTCATGGGAATAGTATTTGCCATTGATTGAATTTGCTTATAACAATATTTTTCAGACGAGCATTAAAATGGCACCATATGAAGCTTTGTATGGACGTAAATGTCATACACCGCTATATTGGACTGAACTTAGTGAGAATAAGTTACACGGGGTTGATTTGATAAAGGATAAAGAATAGAAAGTGAAATTGATCCGAGATTGTTTGAAAGCAGCATCCGATCGTTAGAAGTCCTATGCAGACTTAAAACGAAAAGATATAGAATTTGAGATTGGCGACAAAGTATTTCTGAAGGTGTCACCGTGGAAGAAAGTACTCCGATTCGGACGGAAAGGCAAGTTAAGTCCGAGATTCATCGGACCTTATGAAATCATTGAACGAGTTGGGCCTGTTGCATATAGATTAAAATTGCCCTATGAGTTAGAAAAGATACACAATGTATTTCACGTTTCGATGCTCCGTAGATATCGATCCTATCCATCACATGTGATTGCCCCATTTGAAATTGAAATCCGTTCTGATATGACATATGAAGAGGAACCGATTTGTATCTTAGCTCGTGAAGTGAAAGAATTGAGAAACAAGAAAGTTCCGTTAGTAAAAGTATTATGGAATCGACGGAATTGAAGAGGCTACATGGGAGCCTGAAGATGCAATAAGACAACAATATCCGACTCTGTTTAACGGTAAGATTTTCGGGGATGAAAATCCCTAAGGGGGGAGAATTGTAACAGTCCAATTTATACCCTAGTCGGAACAATGGTTTCGAGACCACAAATCTGAGTCTGTTTAATATTTTTAATATTATATTCTATGCTGTTGATATGAGGTTTAGCATGTGTTAAATTTTCGTGAGTAAATTTGATTGCCTAAGTGGTTAATTTGACAAAAGGATTAAATTGCATGAAATGTGAAAGTTGTTTGCTATTTGCTAAAGCACCTATGTGTTGTGGTTTTATAAATGTAAGGACTTATGTGGCAAATAAGCCAATTCGATGATAGTGGATGGTAATAAATGTGGCACATGCATATTTTTTTATATGATGATTATTAGGTTATTTTATATGTTATAAATATCTTATTACTTATTTATTAAGTTATAATTATTTTATAATAAAAGAAATTTAGTGGATGGTGGAATGACATGATACCATTGTTTATGTTTGTCCTATATGATTATTTTAAGGCTAAATTAGTAAATAGATTACTATGTATGATATATTTGATAAAAGCATGAAAATGGACATTTTTCTCATCCATTTTTCCACCGAATTTGGGAAAGAAAAGAAAGAACAAAAGCTTTTAAATTTTCAACTATTACAAGTTTAAATCAAAGGTTAGTTTTTGATCCGTTCTTGATAATTTTTTCGTTTTTGTAATCGTTGCTTTGAGAGCTACAAAACCCATGTTTTAATTTTGTGATTTGATGATGTTTGTGTGAGTTGCCATAGATGATAAGTTAACCTTTTTGATGATTTTTGGTATTAAATGAAAGATATGAGTTAGATAAACATACTTTGTTCTTGGAGTTTTGATGAATTTAGCTAAATAGGGCTAAATTGTGAAATATCAAATTGAAGGACTAAATTGATGATTTGATGGAAAATATGGGCTTGTATGATATATATGTGTATTCGGTTAAGTCTGTGTTTGTAATGATTTTGTGAAATTGATGTTTTGAGAAAAAATGGACTATATTGATAAAATGTGTAAATATGAGGGTTAATTTGCAAATAGCCCTAAATGTGTATCCATGGATTGAATTGAATGAATTAGTGAATAAAAGGGTTAATTCTGAATATGTTTAGATCAAGAACCGAAAAAAAAGGACTTAGATCGTGGGAAGGTGAAAGTAATCGAGTAGCCGTTTTCATTAGATAAAGCTAATCGAGGTAAGTCACTATGCCAATAAGCGTATCTGTATGATATTATATTTGTTCTTATAACTATTATTGAATATGGATATTCATGAAAAGATATGCAAATGAAATCTGGGATAAGTTCGATATAGTGACTAAGTTCGATATAATGACTAAGTCCGAAGTCCGTCGAACCTAGGAATTGATAGGATTAGATATGTCATGACATAGGTGTCTGTTCTGTTTTATCATGTAAGACCACGTCTGGGACGTTGGCATTGATCTAAGACTCGTGTAAGACCACGTTTGGGATGTTGGCATCAATATCAGCTTTATGAATAAGACCACGCCTGGGACATCGGCATCATATTGATTCGTGTAAGACCCTGTCTGGGACAGTGGCACTGATATTCGAGTGCATGTAAGACCTCGTCTGGGACGTTGGCATTGTGCAACTATTCCGAGCTTTCTGAGCATCCTACTAGTTTCCTCTTGGTTCAACGGGCAAGATTGTGATACGAAATACAAATCTGAGCCATGAACAAATATGTGATATTAAATCCTATTCAGGTACATTGATTATACACTATTTGTGTATGCAAGGTAAGCATTTAAGTGATCTTACTATGATGACATGTATATGGGGTTAATGATATGATATGAATTACTTTGGCTTAATGAGTTATGTGTTTATATGGTTTTTGAATGATGAATATTGAAAATGTGATTAAAAGTGTATGAATCAAAGCAAACAAGTGAAGGTTTGCTAAATGAATGATATGTGCTAATATATTTATTTGCATATAAGCCTTCCATATTTAGTTAATTTGTATATGACTTACTAAGCTTTTGAAAAGCTTACTCTGTATATGTTTTCTCTGTTTTGTAGGTCGTCAAAGCTATTGAAGGCTCGGGACTGTCAAGGATTGTTATCACACTTCTAAACTCTTTTGGGTACCCCTTTTTGAAAATGTATTTAGCTAAATATGGCATGTCTAGGCTAGATATGTGTATATGATTTTGAAGTAAACTTAGTCATGTGTTTGACAAGTTTTTGAGTTGATAAATGCTTGAATGAATGAGCTTTGTGATACAAATTTTGATATGAGTTGATGCTTATGAAATGGTTAAGTTTTGTTTAAACAATGGATGATTTTGATTGTGTATGAATTAGGTGTTTTTGGTGTGTTTTAATAGCCTAAAAATGGTGAAAATAGTAGTTTTCACACGGCCTAGACACATGGGCGTGTGCCCAGGCCGTGTGGTAAAAGTCAGAATCAAAAGAATCGCCCACGGCCTAGTCCTACGGCCGCATGTAGTAAGTCAGAATCTGCCCACAGGCTGCCCACGGCCTTGTGATTTCACACAGGTAGGCCACACGGCCATGTGCCCCTATTTTCAAGAAAAAGTTTCTAAAGCTTCTATTTTAGTCCCAAATCTTTTCCTAATCATATTTTGGGTATTGTAAGGCCATATTAGGGTCGTAAAGATGAAATTTGAAAAATTTTAAATTGTGCCTTGGGATTATATCCCAATTTACTCGTTTATTTATGTTTAACTCTGATAATACCTCGTAACTCTATTCCGGCGACGGTTTAGGATTAAGGGTGTTACAAATCCCACCGCCATTCTTCTAAATTTTTTTTTGTCATTCTCATTTGCTTTTGATACATTTGATTCTTGACATATTTTAAGATATCGTGGAACCACGGCCGTCCATCTGTCTCTTTTTCAATGCTAAAACAATGTGCAGGGACCTCATATATGCTCATTTGGAGAGGCATTATTTCTGTTTCTCTATTTGCTTTTAACATTGAGGCCAAAGTGGCTAAGGCAGAGGCCAATTGGTTTTCTTCTCGTAGGAAGTAATTAAAAGTCACTTCTTTGAATTCTTTAATCAGTTCGCAACGAGATAGCGATATTTAACTAATTTCGAATCTATCACTTCCAAATCTCCACGGAATTGGTAAATCACCAACGATGAGTCCCCGTACACCTCTAAGATTTTGATGTTTCGTTCAATAGCTGCACGAAGTCCCATGATGCAAGCCTCATATTCCGCTACGTTATTGGTTTTAATCTGGCAGTGAGCGGATAATGGTTCCCTTCTGATGACACTAAGACTGCTCCAATCCTATGTCCCAATGCATTCAATGCACCATCAAAACTCATCTTCCATGATTTCTCTTTTGACGGATCGCACTCTTTTTCTGTAATGCATATCAAGTCTTTGTCTGGGAAATTGAATCTCAATGGCTTGTATTCCTCCATTATTCGAGTTGCTAAGAAGTTAGCTATTGCGCTCCCCTTTATCGACTTTTGGCTCACATAGACGATGTCATACTCCGATAGTAGGATCTGCCATCGTGCCATTCTTCCTGAGAGTGTAGGTGTTTCCATCATGTACTTTATTGGGTCCAGCTTTGAAATTAACCATGTCGTATGATACAACATATATTGTTTGAGCCTTTAAACTACCCAGACCAAAACACAACAGAATTTTTCAATTGGCAAATACTTTTCCTCATACTCTATGAACTTTTTACTAAGGTAGTAAATCGCCCTTTCTTTTTTTCCCGACTCATCATGTTGCCCCAGTACGCAACCCATTGAGTTTTCGAACACAGTCAGATACAATATCAACGATCTTCCGAGAGTTGGTGGTACTAGTACTGGAGGGTTAGAAAATGCTGTTTTATCTTATCGAAGGCCACTTGGCACTCCTCGTTCCATTCTTCTGGATTATGTTTTCGAAGGAGTCAAAAAATTGGGTCACACCGATTGGTAAGTTGAGCAATGAATCGAGCGATGTAGTTCAACCTCCCTAAAAATCCTCTGACTTCTTTTTGTGTGCGCAGAGGTGGTAGTTCTTGTATGGCTTTTATCTTATCTGGATCCACCTTAATACCTCTTTTGCTAACAATGAAGCCTAGTAATTTTCCCGAGGTAGCCCCAAACGTACACTTGGCTGGATTAAGCTTCAGCTGGAACTTTCTTAATCTTTTGAACAACTTCTTAAGGTTCTCAACATGCTCTCTTTCCCCCCGAGATTTGGCAATCATATCATCGACGTAGACTTCTATTTCTTTGTGCATCATGTCATGTAACAACATCACCATGGCCCTCTGATATGTTGCCCCAGCATTCTTTAATCCGAATGGCATCACCTTGTAGTAGAATGTCCCCCACATCGTTAGGAAGGTAGTTTTCTCCATATCATCGGGGGCCATCTTTATCTGATTATAACTCGAGAATCCATCCATGAAAGAAAATAATGAATGTTTTGCTGTATTATCCACATACGTATCAATGTGTGGCAAAGGAAAATTATCCTTAGGGCTTGCTCGATTCAGATCGCGATAATCTATGCACATTCGCACCTTGCCATCTTTCTTTAGTACCGGGACTATATTAGCTACCCATTCTGGATATTTGGAGACTTGTAGGAAGCCAGCATCAAATTGTTTCTTGACTTCTTCTTTTATCTTTAACAGCATTTCAGGTCTCATTCATCTTAGCTTCATTGAATGGGTTTGCATTTTGGTTTTATTGGGAGTCTATGGACCACTATATCCTCGTTCAACCCTGGCATGTCCTGATAAGACCATGCAAATACATCTTTGTACTCACAAAGCAAGGAGATCAAATCATGTTTGGTGTCCTCTGAAATGGAGGTCCCAATCTTCACTTCTTGTCTCTTTTCTTCATTTCCAAGTTTATTATCTCAACTAATTCTTGATGGGGTAAAATCTGATTATCTTCTTATTCTACCATTCTTAGTAAGTCAGGAGACGAGACATAATCTTCAGCACTTTCCTCAGCTTCGTATTCTCCTAAACAAATAGTTTTCTCGAAATCAATTTCAGGACTTGTAACGGGATTGCTCATGCAGTTAATATCTGAGCACCTGAAAGGTGAATGGAAAAGCAAACTATAGAGGAGCATCAAGGTATTGGAACCAACAAACATAATGTTATGGCATGATATGAGATACATGTAAGGACAGGCTGTGAGAAGGGGGATAATTATGAAGTTAATGAGAATAAAAAGACCATGACAAAATGCATCTCCATTAATGTTTATTTAAATGATAAAGAGCAAACATAAGCTCTTACAAAAGAATCTCACTATTACTTATGGGCACATAAAAAGAGAGTTAACATTGAGCATTACTTTGGAGAGGACTTAGAAACTACAAGAAGATCCACAACAGTCCAATTGTTCAAAACGAATCCAGGAGGACAAGGGTGTATCATTGAAACATCTTTAATTGCACCATCCCCTTTGTCAATAACATTTATACTGACGTTCTGAAGACCCCTTTCAATCAATAATAGCGTGCTTCATGAATTATCTCGCCCTGGGTACATCATTCCTGCAGATGTAAATGTTTTTGACAAAAGAAGATACGCTATGGGCTCCCATTCTAATTCCCGACCGAGGCTCTTGTAATCCTCCTTTCTTGATCTTTCTGCTACTGTGGATTGTATGGTTTTAACCATAGAGAATGATTAGAGTGATATGCACATGCAATAGATGGATGAATGAATAAATGACAAACGAATGTTAGTCATAAATATGCAAGAATTTGGTGTTGATTTCAAGAGAGCCCCATACTTAGGCATTTCATTAATCAAAAGAGTCCATTACAAAATGTTTTGCCATCTCTGATTTACTTTTCCTAGCCACATTGCCTTGTTTCTTCACTCGTTCTAGGAATTCTAACATGTTTGATCTTTGACTCAGAGGGAATTGGCAACTGAGAGCTTTGGCTTCATCTGATAATTGCACGATTTGCACAGCCACCTTGCAAATTTCATTGATCAAACCGTCGAGATGCATATATTTTCTTGGAGAGTTCTTTCGTAGGCACGAATGTCTCTGTCATACTGGTCATTCCTTTCTTCTAGGGTTTTTAGGAGAGTATCCAAATGTTGCTGATGAGCTTACAGTGTATTTTCTAAATCTCATATTTTCCCTCTTAGCTCTTGACGCTTAGACTGACTAGTCATTAATTCTGCCGACACGATTTCGTATTCAACATTGTTCTTCCTTAACTCTATCATAGCACGCGCAACTTTTTCCTCTTCTTTCTTCGAATTCGCTCTCTAGAATTTCATCCCACCTTTGATGTTGCTTAGTTCTTCCTTCCATTCTGCCGATGATTTGCCCAGTCCACTATTCCTTATAGTGCCTCTTAATTTCTTATTTTCCAAATGAAGATCTTTTAAGTCATTTCTCATGATCTCAGCTTCTTTCTGGACTTTCTCAGTTTTGGATTTTTCAATTTGAACATCGATTTTCAGCTGGTAATTTTCCTCTTGAAGAGAACTAATATCCCGTAACAGCTTGGCCTTTTCACGTTCAAATTCATGTCTTGCCATTTCTAGCTCGGACAACATTTCTTCTGAGAAAGGATTCTGAAAAGTATAATCCGTCGGCGAGATTTGTTGACTATTCACTCGTCGTTGTCTCCATATGTCATAATCTTGAGTGATAGTATCAGTATAGAGAGCTAACTCCATTAGGTAAATTTCTTTCTAAGACTTTCCAGTATCTCGGACTTTTTTCATGTAACCTTCACTTGTAAAAGTAAACTCAGACTGTGCCAATCCCCCGGTTGCTGGTATGAGCTGTCATGAAGCAAACTGCCTTTGAACCATTAACGGATCATATCCAACTCCTCCCCATAATCCGAGTAAAGGCACCCAATCTTGGCTTCCACACTTGTATAACAGAATAGAATGACAGATCCATGGTGCTCTCCAAGTTATATCTTTGGCGTGGAGGTTCTGAAAAACTAAATCCCAATGCTGTTCAATGACATCCTTTGGCCAATCTTTTCCAAGGTAAGCTTCCAATAGAGAGAATGTTTTTGAAAACATGTGGAAAGGTGTGCGCTCCACTTTCCAGAAGTGGCTCAGAATCCAAACATTAAGTAATTGCGCGCATCCGATAAAACATCCTTCCCCTTTCCTCCTACAACTACTTAGAGATCTAAAAGTCTCGGCCAAGATAGTTGGGACGGGGTTGATTCCTTGCCTCAACTTTTCGAAGAAATCCACTACCGTAACTTTTACATGCCCAAGGACCTTTGGGAAGACGATTAATCCGTAAATGGCCAAAGTAAATAGATCCACTCTCTTCACAATATTTGGATGGTTTTGAACTAAGTCTCGCAGAGAAAACCATGGAACACAACTGACTTCATTTTTTTCTTTATCTATTTTTCAGCCCATGTATCAATCATTCCCGTCAACTTCATTAGCTCTTTCTTGAAGGTCATTGGTTTGGGCTTTTTCACATATATCTCGCTACATTGCACATTGTCAACGTGAAGCAAGGCGGCATACTCTTCTATGGTCGAGTCATATCTTTCTAATTGAAAGTGAAACATTGGTAAGCTGGGTCCCAGAATCGAACCATGGCTTGAATCAACTGTTCGTCTACGTTGACGGCGATCAAGTGAGCTATATCCCCGTACTTTTCAGTGAAGATGCCCCCAGTGTCTGAGTCCCACTGTTTCCAGATCCAAGTCAAGTCTTCGAGGTTATTTTAACGAGATTCGAAGTTACATGCTCGAGAATATTGAAGATACATTCTTTCTTTAAACTGTCCCCTTTTGCTTTCTGGGTTTTCAAAGACCACTCTCGAACCACGACATTTTTCTCGGTTATTTACGTAATTGACTCATCCATCCGAAACCCCTTTTTGGCAATCAATCTCTAATCAACACCTTCCTAATAAGATGCCTATGATGCATGATAAAATAAAAATAAAAATAGAGGCAAATAAACTTGGTTAGTAATCACAACAAATATAAACAGAGAAAAACTATGGCAAATATAACAAATTAAGCTATTTAATCGTGCATTTTAGTGAAACCGACCTACTTTTTTTTTTTTTTTTTGCCCCATCATGCTTTACAAAAACCTACCCCACATGCTCATCAGATAATCTACCCGATACAATTTTATTAAACAAACCTAATTCTCTTGCAAAAACAAATATAAATGTAAAAGAAATAAAAAGTAAGAAGCGTTTCTCCCATGTACTTATTTTGGTGACTATTCGACGGACGAAGTTTCAACATGGCTCTAATCGGGTGGCTCATACGGTTCACTATATGCGGCTTCGATTCTAAAAAGGTACTCGAACTGTCCGTATTGTCGCCTACTAAGGCTAGTACGAAGCCTCGGTTATCTCCCATCATAGGCTCACGAGCTCAATTCGAAAGATTACATTTACTTATGCCTATGCAGAGGGACAAGTTAACTCACGAAAGCATAAGTCATATGTGACCTGGAAGTATTCACTAGCCTATGCGGAGGGACGAGTTAACTCACAAAGGCATAGCGTTTACTTCCACTTAAACGGACGGAGCCCGGGTAGAGAGCTCATGTTATGCAAAAATGCAAGTGCACGGTGTGTGGGAGAAACTCACAAACCTTTTCGTTTTTATTTTAAAACTAAAAAAACCAAAACCGTAAAAACTTAGAGCTGAAAAACAAAAAGATAAAACAAGTTAGAAAAATATTTACAACATGATGCAAATGCATGAATTTTCAAAATTTAAGGATCACAGCTAAATATTAATTTGAACAAGGAGTTTCGAAAATTTCGACAACACGCGTTTAATTCTAGATTCGACTCTCAAAAAAATGTCCCCAGTGGAGTCGCCAGCTTTAGCGACGTAAAATTTTGGTACGGGCTAATTGAGAAAATTATTGAACTTTTGAAAATAGGGTTTCGATTTTATTAAAACAGGGTGTCGCCACCGATCTTTTTTCTAGGTATGTTTGGACACCTAACAAATCCTCTTTTTTAAAAGAAAAATTATTTTTTTGAATTTTCTTAAAAAAAAAGGGCCGAGTTTAGGTCTACGCCAAAATTCCAGAGAAAAATAGGGTTCGGGAGTCAGTTACATGCGAGGAAGCTATTAGCACCCTCGCGACGCCCAAAATTGGTATCTCGTTAAACATGTGTTGTCTTAATTTTCAAAAGTACAAGTTCAATTTAATATTTAATTGTGATCCAATTGAAACACGAGAATTTTTTGAAAACGCGAAAATTTTGAAACTCGAGAATATTTTTTGAAACCCGAGAATTTTTGAAAACACTAAATTTTTTAAAATCACGAAATTTTTGAAACACAAAAAATTTTTAAAAACATGAAAATTTTGAAACACGAAAATTTTGAAAAACATGAAAATTTTGAAATACGATAATTTTTGAAAACATGAAAATTTTTGAAAACACGAAAATTTTGAAATAGAAGAATTTTTGAAAACACAATTTTTTGAAACTCGAGAATTTTTTAAAACCCAAAAATTTTTGAAAACACGAAAATTATGAAATACTAGAATTTTTGAAAACACGATTTTTTTTTTTAAAAAACTGAAATTTTGAAAACACTAAAATTTTGAAATACGAGAATTTTTGAAAACACGAAAAATTTTGAAACACGATTTTTTTTTTTTTTGATTTTTAAAAGGTCGTATCGTATTTAACAAGAACCGATGATATTCACCCAACATAGCGATGAAATCAAGGACTTAGTATAAACCAATTTGTTGTCTTACTTATTAAAATTATTAGAATTAAAAGTAAAATAAAATACAATTAAAAAATAATTAAAAAAGCCAACAGAAAATATCAATAATATTAAATTGAGATGTCATCAAAATACAAGAATTAAATTAAAAATGGGTAAAGAAAAATTACTAAAAGTCCAAAACTACGGGCTTGAAGAACGGGATACACGACCCGGGGTCTTTTTTTTTCTTCTTTTTCTCTTCTTCTCTTTTTTTTTCTTCTTCTTTTTTCTTCTTGGCCTGCTGCCTTTGTGCCTACTGTGCAGGCTGGTCTGCTAGGGGCTGATGGGCCTGCTACTGGGTCTTCTAGGCTAGCTGTTTTAGGCTTCCTTCTTTTGGGCTTGCTTCATTTTTTTTTCCTTCTTTGAAATTCTTTTTTTTTTTTTTTTTTGCTTGCGTCCCGACTTTCTTTGGGGTGTGGTTTGCGCGGGTCGGGTTGCGGGTCGTGGGTCGGGTCGGTCCAACCCGACTGGTTATTTTGTATTTTTTTCTTTCCTTTTTTCCTTTCTTTTTTTTTTTTTTTTTCTTTCTTTCTTCTTCTTCTTCCTTCTCCTTCTTCTCCAACCACCGCGGCCGTCGACGCCGTCGCCGCTTCCTCGCCGGTGGTGCGACGCCTTTTCCCTCTTCTCTTCTTCTTCTCTCTTCCTCCTTTCTCTCTTTTTCTCTTCTTTTTCTTTCTCTTTTTTCTTTTCTTCTCCTTTTTTGTGGGTGTTGTTTTTGAATGTTTGGGGCCTTTATTTTTGTTTGTTTCCCTCTTTTATAGTGTGTTTTCTTGCAAGTAGCAGGTGGCTAGGGGGAAGGGAGGCCATCCCTTAGGCCGGTGGCCGAAAAATCCAGGGAGTGGGTGCCCCAAATCACCTAATCTGCCAGAAGGACTGAATCAAAAACATAGCAAAACTTTTGAGGCTAAAGTGTAATTTTAGAAAGATAAGGGGTTAAAATATAATTTTGAAAAGTTTAGGAGTTAAAAGGTAATTTTGGAAAATGAAGGGTTAAATTGTAATTTTAAAAACATTGAGGGGTCAAAATGTAATTTTGATTTTTTTTGTATTTTTCAATTTTTTTTTAAATTTGAAAATTAAACACGAATATTGATCTGGACAAAATTTAGTGCTCACAATTCAACCCCGAAATTTGGTTGTACACTATAAAAAACTCTATATATAATTCACTCCAAAAAAACTCATTTGATGATATACTATTAATCATTCTCCTTTTGATGGCTGTCTCAAAAATTTTTCCTTTCCATTTACACAATTAGCACCAAAATCACCAACTATATATAAGATTTGATGCCTAATTATTGATTGATGGTAAGACCCAAAAAAATTTAATTTTTTTTGGTACAGAGTGATGGCCATTGACAAAGCCAAAAAATTTATTTTTCGGGATGGGGGTGATAGCCATTGACAGGCCATCACCTAAAAAATATTCAAATTTGAGGGTGATGGCCATTGACAAAGCAAAGACTAAAAAAAATTCAAATTTTTTTTCAGTATAGGGGTGATGGCCATTGACAAAGCCAAAGACCCAAAAAATTCAAATATTTTTTTCTGGTATAGGGGGTGATGGCCATTGACAGGCCAGCACCTAAATTTTTTTTTCTGTTTTTTTCTTTTTAATATTTTTGTATACCTGTTTTATAAGGTGTAAAAAAATATCCTGATTCCGACCATTGACGAACCGAAACCAAAAAATAATTTTTTAAAGCCTGACACAATTATCAGGCAATCATGGGTTCAAAATACAAGGGAGTGATGGCCATTGACAGGCCACAACCCCAATTTACTGTTTATTTTGAATTATTTTTATGATTATTTTTAAGTTATTTTTATAAATATTAATTTTTTTTAAGTTAGTTTGACAAAGTAGCCTCAATTTTCCTATGATGTAAGCGGTGGGGAATCTAGTCATCATTTCATCATCAGATATCCTAGTTATATCTTGACTCAATAAATGGTGCTTTTGTTTCATACAAATGTAAATCTGATATGCTTAACATTTGAAACTGTAGTTACGTAGTTCCAAGGTGGGCTCTCTCATGACAGTGAAAAACTTTGATGCACTTTCCTTATTTGCCATTATAATTTAGAAGGTCATGACAAATGACATGCCCCATGTCCATGAACCAACCACGTGGGATGTTTGGTGATAATTGTTTGGTCCTTTTTTCTTTCTCGATAGGATAAGGATGGATTAATGCAAGTTTTTCTCATTTGTTTGCTATATAGGTCCCAGTTCTAAGTTCTTACAAAACAAAAAAATGTGTAGACTCTGAGTTGGCAAGGAATTCAACTATATTGTTTGTCTCTTTGTGGAGAAATTGGAATTTTAAGGTATCTATCTATTTATCTATATTATTTTCTTTAATATTAATAATCTTCTTATCCTATATAATGTGTTAAGTATTAGATGAAGTGGAGTTGGTCAGCTCAGATGATGTTGAAACCTGCAAAATGATTTTTTTTTTTAAATTGCAATATGAAAAATAAATGTAGAATTTGTAATTGTTGAAGTTGGAAATAAATTATGGAATATCATTTCATTAAGAGTAGTTGTATTTGGTTATAATTGCAAAACGAAGAAGATGATATTGCATTGCTTGTCTTGTTAGGCTTCTCTTAGTTTGATTGTATATTTCTTATTGGGATTACAATTTGATCTTCGGCGGCTAAGCTGATTGCGTATATTATAATTTTGAGTGTTTGAGCAAAGATCAACTCGCCTTCTCATGAATTATATGGAACTTTCTTTTTATGGATGATTGGTACAATAATTGTTGTACTGTTGTTTATCCTTAATTAACATTTAAAATATAGCAAATAAATGATTATTTCTTAATTTAAGTTAGAAAAGTCTGCCACTAATATAGCCAATTAATCGCTTTTTCAGTTTATATTTTGTTCAGCTCTTTTGGGTCCTAACTCTTAAATCCCCAATGTCTTCTGGGGATACAAAACCAAATCATTTTTATTAGTTTATGTCACTTACCCAAAAGAATTATGCAAAAACAATCAAATTTTAGTTTAAAGCTTTAGGGTTTGGTGTCTTAATTTTTTTTAGATTTATTATGAATTTAAAATTATATTTTAATTAAAATTAAAAAAATTAAGGTTTACATAATTAAATTAGTGGTTGAATTGACCATTCCCACTAATTCAACTGGTATGTCCATTTGATTAAATAAATCATTAAAAAATTATCAAAATAAATAAATAAAAACCAGTTCAACTGTTCTATATCAATTTTCAAGTCAATCAATCTTAAGCCTTTTTCTAAGCCAGTATCTCAATCGATTCTTAATCTAACTAGCCTCACTAGCAAGTCCAATTTGATTCAAACAATCATGAAAAAAACACTTCATAGTAATATTTGTTATTTTTTAAAAAAGATTGATTTGTAAATCTTTTTCTAATGGAGTTGGGTCTGATTAACTTGTAATACTAACTCAAGACTTAACAATAATATAGTTAGATGTCGATTGAGTCTTAGCTTAATTAGTGTTAACATTATTACTAATACAAAAGAACGTAAATTCAAATACGCTTAAACACCATTTATCTTCTTATTTAAAAATAAGAAGAAGGTAAAAATAAATATTTCATATTTAATTAATTAACACACAAAATATTTTTATTTTGAAAGAGCACAAAATTACATCAATGCAGTCCATCATGAGAGTATAACTTTACAAATATATCATAATTACATAATAATTATAAATATATATGTAGGGAGAAAGTCAAACTTTTTTAACTAGATTAAGTTGTATATTTTACGATAGTAAAAGTGTAATTTTATTATTTTAATAGTTTATATCTTTATATTTTTTAAAGGATTAAATAAAAATTTATCATTTTGGAGTAAAGTGCAACTTTACCATTTCTATTTTAAAATTTTATAAACTATAAAAAGGTTAAAAAAAGAAAATTTTCTTTTCAGGAGGGCCGAGGCCCCTACCAACCCCTGAATCCACCCCTGCATATATGACACTTTCTTTTTTATTCACAAAATATATGGAACTTTTAACGGTAATTTACCAGAAAATATCGATTTTTTTTTAAAATTTACGGAAAAGGACTTAGTAATTAATTATTTACCGGAAAGGGTCATTTCCCCCGAAAACGCGTCCACGTCAGCGCGTTTTCAAGGAATGCAGCAAGAAAGCGCATCCATGAGGGAGCGCTTTCTACCACATCAATCAAAATCGCTCCCTAAGGGCGCTGCTTTGCTGATGTGGCAAAAACACTCCATCAAGGACGCGTTTTGCCTGCTTCCAACGGTCACATTTTGTTGACCGTTGGGCCTCCAATGGTAAAAAAAAAAACTATAAAAACCCCCCACCCTTTCATTTTTTTTCACACAAAGGTTCTTACTCAATTTTCTCTCAAATTTCTCTCAAATTCTGCTCAAATTCCTTTAAAATTCCTCTCAAATTTCACAATAGTCCTTTAATTTTTACAAAAACCACATTTAAAAGTTTTTGAAATATTTTTTGTTAAATTTAAAATATTCAATCGTATTAGCAATGGCTGGAGAATTAATTCATCTCGATAATAAACACATCTCTGTCGATCAAATGGCAATGGTAACTTATAATTTTAATTTTTCAATACTATTTAATATTTTTTAGGTTTATGCAATTTTAATTAATTTTTATTTTATAATTTTTAAACAGTCTGTAGATCGGGTGTTGCAATGCTATATTCGCAATATGTCTGATCCGCCATCGCCGTTGATCGAGAATTACCTGCGAGAAGCGAGTTTTTGGCACGTGGCCACGATAGGCCGGGGGTGCAACTTGGACCCGAAGCTAATCAGTGCGTTGATAGAGAGGTAGAGACCCGGGACGCACAATTTTCATCTTTCATGCAGAGAGTGTACTATCACTCTGGAAGATGTGCATTTGCAATTGGGATTGCTGGGTCCGCAACTTTTGGTGATTGGGAAGCCGTATGCTACGAGCTTTTGGGTGCTATTCTGGATAACATTTACGGAGGTCGGATCGAGATGGGCTAGTTACGAAACACATTCCCAGAGGTGGATAATGATTTGACCGAAATAGAAAGAATACGGTATACTTGGGCATACATTCTTGAGATGATTGGAGGCTATCTGATGCCGGACTTGTTACAAAACCTCGTACATCTGAAGTGGCTGCTAAAACTCGTTGATTTTAGAGCAGCCGGTGAATTGAGTTGGGGCTCTACTGTGCTACCAAAATTGTATCGGGAGATGCATGGGGCGACGCGGCCGAATAAAGCGAAAATCGGAGGTTGCCTATCACTACTGCAATCATAGGCACAGTTGCAATTTCCATTTTTACGTCCTCGAGTCGACCACCCATATACATTCCCACTCATAACGAGGTAAATTTAATATTATATTTTACAATTATTATGTAGATTTAAAATATAATTGTATGCTAAAAAATTTATTAATTAGGTGGAACCATTGGGCGAGTTATGTTGGAATACCTACATCGCTTGAAGATATACGGCTTCAACTAGAGCAACGGTCAGAAGCACAAGTAAGTATTAAATAAAATATATTTTTGTAATAAAATAGTCGTTTCTATTTCGTATTTAGTATTTAGTATTTAGTATTTGGTATTTAGTATTTAATATTTAGTATTTAGTATTTAGTATTTAGTATATAACTAATATTTTTATCATGTTAATATAGTTTGAATGGACACCATACGAGGATCCGTCAATTCGGGCAGTAATTTCGGATAAGTTCTTTCAAAATCCAAACATTTGGCATGTGAAGATCCCATTGATCAACTATGCCACCGTGGAGATGCACAAGTCAGATCAGGTTCTACGTCAATTTGGATTCTGACAAAGTCGACTTACGGCAGTTGCATACAGATTGGCCAAGATTTTGGTCAGCATATTTCGAATTGTGGGAGAACTGGTATGATAATATACCTACTCGAGAACCGATCATCGTTCCTGAGTTAGCGTGCATGCAAAAATACACGCCATGGTTTAGGATCCATGGCAAGCCGTATTTATTGTCAGAAGAGGAGATGCGACGACAACTTTGTGAACAAAGGGAACGATGGGACCCTTAAATCCAAAGAGAATAAATGATGAGACGAGACCATCAACAGCGCCGACATAACCACCGGGCCCATCAACAGCGCCCACACAATCATCCGAGCCCAACACTTCAGCCGACAACACCCATATCACAACCTTTTTAGATTATGCCATGTAACATCCCGAATTTGGGCATAGTAGATTTGGGCCTATTGGGTTGTAACGCCCCAAAAATCCCGAAACTTTTAATTTCTGTGCATGGGAGTTAATATGTATGCGTAACACTTAGAATAATAATATTAAGGTATTATCGGGATTATTTGAAGCCTTAGAGTTAGGGGAGATCATAGGAAAAATTTATGTTCTTACTTAGTGGACCCTAGTTTCAGGCATGATGCCTCATAAGCAGATTAAGAAAAGAGAGGACATAAAAATGGGCTCAGGTTTGGGTTGAGGCCCTAATTAAGTTTTCTGTTTGGGCACCATAGGGTTAAAAGGGTAGCATCTGCGTTTAAAACACCAAAGTGGGCTGGTGGCCCAATATTAAGTGACGCTGCAAGGGAGCTAGAGGATGGCGTCACTAGCAATTGAAAGAGGCCCAAGTTTGGCCGTAAGGAGCCCATGTCTTTGGGCCAATTTCGACACTTAAAAGAGTAAGGAGGAATGGACGGCATAAAGGCTTATTTTTAGGAGGGAGTTAATGATAATATTGTGCTGATAATAGAAGAAAGAGGTGGTGTTATCTAGGAGTCTTTTGAAGGTGTGAAAAGAATTAGATAAAGGAGAAAAGTTAGAGCTATCTGGCGATAGCAGAGTTGGCCAAAATTCCATCACCTAGAGGAGTAAAGAAATCGCTTCTAATTGCCATAGGGGTGCCAAATTTCTATAAATAAGGGGGATAGCTCATCAATTCCAAGATTTGAACCCTACTCTTTTCTTCCTTCTTTGTGCCGAAAATCTGAAGGCCATCTTAGTTGTTTTCTTTTCTCATCTTTTCTATTCCAAAAGCCAAAAATCACCACCTCCCTCACCCTTTTCTTTTTCTTTGAAACCTCCTTCTAGCCGAATCTTTTGATCCCCATTGTTATTCTTCTTCCATTCACTAAAAGTCGAAACTACGTTCTTGTTTGTTCTTGTAGTTGAAATCTCTAAGCCTTTCCTTGATTTCTTTTTACTTTCTTTCTAAGCCAAAGACGAAACATCAGATTCGCACCTTCTAAAAGTCGAAAGAGCATCACCATCTTTTCAAGATTTTTATAAAAGTCGAAATCGCTAGATCTCATCTCCTGTTTGCCGAATTCTCTGAGGTGTCTACTTGTGCCAAATCTTGAAGAAAACTCGGGTAAGTGTCGATTCGTGAGATTTCAGGTCTTTTCGCTTTTAGAGACTCTAGTGAATGGCTATTTAGAAACTAATCTCTTGTTTCTCTCTTATTTGTATGCTCAGGGATTTCAAGAGGAGTCAATCGCTTAGATCTCTAAGTTGGGGTTCAGTAACACTCGAATCGTGTTACTTTCGAGATTTCAAGGTAAGGAGATCTATTAGTTTTAACGTGTAAATTTGGGTATTTATTAACCCTTGGCCGAATATAGGAGAGGCCAAATCTTCGTGTTTTTTCGGTTTTTCTTGAACCAAGTTATAGAATGAGGGCAGTAGATCAGATTAGCGAGGGTATCAACATAGAGAGTAGTACTATGCATTATCAGATGTGTAACTTTTCACAACATTAGATTGTCTGTTAATATGTGTTAATAAATCTGCTCATATTCTGTTAAATGTCGAAATCCCGGCATAATGTTCGAAACCCGAGGATGGTAAAAGCGAATCACCAGGTTAGTGATCTCTTTCATTCTTCAGTGAATGCTCCTGTTAAGATGATATGTTTTATAAGTATGCTGATTTCTATGATTGCACAGGGTTGGGTTTGATGAAAGGGGAAGTGTTCTGTGTAGTGGCTTCTGCCATGATCTGTTGTAGTGGCTATTGCCATGATTTGACAATGAGCCGCATGACTGCCATCAATGGCGTGTAGCGGTGTGGGTTGATTGTAGAAATCCCCAATGGTGTGACTAGCAGGTAAGGGTGGCGTGTAGCGGATGGAAACCTAGGATTTGGGTTGGGCTTTGCATATTTTCATATATAATATGTTTTGTTATTCTGTTCTGTGGGGCTAAGGCCCAAATCTAAAGGTGCATGAGGGTTGCACACTGAGTCTTGCGACTCAACCTATGATTTAATATTTTCAGGTAACACCTAGTGCATCAGACCGGGCTAGAGAGGAGCGCAAGGTGGCCATGCAAAAGAACATTTGGATTCAGTAAAAGACTTTAGTTTATTATTTTATATCTTTATTTAATGAGTTTTAAATTTCAATGTAATAAGGCCACAATTTATTAGCTTTATATTTTGTTTAGTTTTAATTTTGGGCTTTTATTATTATTATCAGACATTTTAAGTTTACATTTTTTTCTAAGGCATGTATTTAAGTTTCGATTTTTAATTCATATAAACATCTCATAGAATTTATAGCTTATCTAAATTAACAACCTATTAATTTTTCCCGAATAAAAGGTTAAACTCAAGGAAAATATTTTCCAAAAATGTGACATGTTTTATTAAATTTTCTTAGTACAATACCAGATTCGGTCGTGGTGTTTGGGCCGAGTTTGGGGTGTTACAAATTGGTATCAGAGCCCAGTTCAAAACTCGACTTTGAGGGTTTTTTAGGCTCAAAACGTTTTCTAGAAATGGGCTTTTGAAACATGCATGTTTATAAATGATAATAGGTTTATTCTCAAGCATGGCACCTGCCTCGCCCAAGTTTGCCAAGTAAGTATTCGAACTCATCATGTTATATATATATATATATATATATATGTGGGCTTGATGGGCTTTATGGGACGAGGCTAGTTTAATTAGACTTTGATGGACTATAGGCCTAGCTTAAACAACTTCTTAAATTCCATAAGACTTAATTTATCCAAACAAATCCGTGAACTAGTCATTTGAGTTGTTGTGTGTGGCAACAGCATACGCATGTCTAGGATTGGATTCTGGGAGAGCTTGGTATTTAAGCAAATCTAGTGACTCACCTCTTTTCTCGAATCCTACCGGTGCGAGTGATCTGTCATTTCAAACAAGGACTTGTTGATGTGCTAAAATTTATAACTAAAACCCGAAAGGGACCAAGATGTGAATATGTATGTTTGGATTAATAGATGAAAGTAAAATAAAGAATATGAGATGGTTGATATTTTAGTACTAAGTAATGTGTGTCGATAGGTTGAATGTGTTGATATTCTAAGCTTCGTGTTTCAGCGTGCTTAGTGCCTGGGATATTCGGCTTCGTGCCTAAAGGTGCTTAGTGCCTATGACATATTCCCTGTTTCAGGTGCTTAGTGCCGGTGACATATTCAGCTTCATGCCTCAAGGTGCTTAGTGCCGTGACATATTCAAAGCTTCGTGCTCAGCCTTAGTGCCATATTCGAGCTTCGTGTTTCAGCGTGCTTAGTAAATATTCAAAGCTTTTATGCTCAAAGCAGTTTAATGCCGATGATATTTTAAACGAAGGAACCATAATTGCTCGAGGTGTAACATAGTTAATGTATTGAGTTAAAAACTCGTAAGCATAAGTCCCTTTGAATTCATCAAAAGTAAGGTAAGTTGTGTTTAATATTACTTAAGTTGAAATAATATGATAAGAAAGGTATGATGTGAAATTTAGCTTATAATCGATGTGTATGAATATTATATAACAAAATTTTTAGTGTAATAATGTATTTGATATGAATGTTGTATTTATATGATTCTAAACATGTGTTTCATGTAATATATGCACTTGGTACTTGGATGAGATGCAAAGTTGATGGTAATGAAGTATAATTATTTGAGTTAATATACTACTAGTATTCGGTCTTGTTTCAATTGCATATTGAAATGTTCATATCCAATGTCCTAAATTTATTGATTAAAAATGTTCAAGTGTTCGATTGTTGTATTATCTATTGCTTACGACTTACTAAGCTAGCAAGCTTCATGTGTGTGTCTTGTCTACTTCCATTTTATAGATTTTTGGTTCAAGCTACTTAACTCAAGGATCATCCAAGAAGTCGATCGACTATCAAATCTTTTGGTATACCTAACTTAGTTCTATTTGAAAGGCATGTATAGGTTAGACTTAAGTGTTAACTATGGATTTTGGGTGATTGTACATAACTATAATATAGCTTAAAAAGGCTTAGTTACTTTAGATAAATTAAGTTTTACATGGTAATGGCTCATGGATAGTATTATGGATGTATGATTGTGTTTATAGCTTAGTTCATGATTTCGAATAGCCTAGATGTATATATATATATACATATATATATGGTGGCATTTGATAATGTGTTTAGCTATTAGGTGAAGTCATGGGTGTTTATAGGTTAAAGCATGTAGAATATTAATTTGGTAATATGATTAATGAATGAAATTTGATGTTTGTACTATTGACATAGAATTCGTGACATAGTCAAGTTGATTTCATGTTATATATTCAAAGAATGGGTATTGTATATTAGGGTCAAGTAGATTTTGATTATTGATTTGTGAATTGAATGTAAGTAAATTATTTAACTCAAGAGGGAGTTGTAATGTGAGATCATGCATATTTCTTTTGGTCAAATTTGTCAGATATTGCACGCTTGTAATAATTAATTATATTCATAAGTCAAGAAAAGACATAGCATTATTGTTCAAATTATAAATTTGAGAGTTCATGTTTACATTATATATAAAAATTCAATATAGTTATGCTTACTCAAAATTACTAGTTTATTTCAATACATGTGAACCGAGTGGCAAAATTTTATAGTTATGAAATGCAAGTACTTTGTAGACAATTTAGATCCAATTGATACGCAAATAAATTCATGTTAGTGTTGCTAAAATAAAAGAATGAATTTCAATGAATGCATGCAATGATTTATGTATAGTTAGGTAATGCCTCATAACTCAAATCCCATGATGGGTATTGGTTAGGGTGTTACATTTAATTGGTATCGAGGTTATGGTTTAGTCGATTCTAGGACTACCGAGCGTGCGAGAGTCTAGCTATACATGCCTTTAATTGTATAATTGATAGTGTGGTGACTTCGACATTTCGAATCGTGGTTTATTATAGTAATGGATCCCGATTCGATAGAGTCAGCGGATGATGTAGAGAGCGAGCGCCCGACCGCGGCACACGGATCGCCAAGAGACTCTCGACCAGCTTTGATAGCCACGTAGGGGAGGCTAAACAAGCTGCTCTACCAGATGATGAATGAATAGTTTACCCAGCTTTATCAGAATAACCCGCTATACAACAAACTCCACCCCGAATAATCCAACTCCGCACCTTCAAAGACTCGCATTTATAGATCCGATGAGATCTAGTAGGTCTCCTGCTGATAAAATCAAGAAACACAAATAAGAATTTAAGACTAATGATGATGATGATGCAGAGCGAAATGAGTTGTGGCTCGATAACACTATTCGCATTTTGATGAATTATCCAGACTCGAAGAATGCTTGAAATGTGCTATATCATTACTTTGGGACACCGTGATATCACCGGTGGAATACACTAGTATCGTAGTCCCAAAAGAAAAAGTGACTTTGGATTTTTTCAATGAGTTCAGAAGAAATACATTAGTCAAAGATTCATCGATCTTTTTGTAAAATTGCCTATATGACCTAATTTTTTGTAAAATTATCCCCAAAACCACAGGTTGAAGAAATTTACCAAAATACCCCCAATTGTAAAATTACCGAAATACTCCCGGTTTGCAAAATTATCGAAATACCTCTGAATTGTGAAATTACCAAAATACCCTTATTTTGAAAAATCACCAAGATACTCTATTTTGAAAAATTACGAAAACACCCCTGTAAGAAAAATTACGAACCTCTAGGTGGTGAATGTAAGTTTATAAGGCTATTTTTATGATTGATGTATGCTGAATGTTGACTGAAGGTGAACTCTAGGACTAGGAAGTATCGACTTGAGAACTAAACTCGTAGGTAGAATTCGAATTCGAAAGAACTACTATCGAAATGATTTTAAATAAGATTGTTCACGGTTAATAAGTGGGAAGAATTAATTATTCATAAAATTCTTAATCAGATAAACGTCAATCGAAAGAATGAGTACAAGGGGACGAAGATGCTCCAGATGCGAATAATGATGCGTACCCTACTGTGGTATATTGAGTGTTTATTTTTTTTTAAATTAGAGTGCGCAGCGGAAGCGTAGTGATGAGACTTGGGTAGTACAATTGATAGTTAGTTGAAAATTTCAAGGAAGAAATTTCTTTAAGAGCGGTAGAACTGTAACATCCCGAATTTGGGCCTAGTAGATTTGGGCCTATTGGGTTGTA
Source organism: Gossypium rotundifolium (assembly GCA_025506655.1). NCBI lineage: Eukaryota > Viridiplantae > Streptophyta > Magnoliopsida > Malvales > Malvaceae > Gossypium > Gossypium rotundifolium. Next base: position 129,126,852 of record CP106729.1, on the reverse strand, counting down.
ACGCCCCAAAAATCTCGAAACTTTTAATTTCTATGCATGGGAGTTAATATGTATATGTAGCACTTAGAATAATAATATTAAGGTATTATCAGGATTATTTGAAGCTTTAGAGTTAGGGGAGACCATAGGAAAAATTTATGTTCTTACTTAGTTAACCCTAGTCTCGGGCATGAGGCCTCATAAGCGATTAAGAAAGAGAGGACACAAAATGGGCTCGGGTTTGGGTTGAGGCCTAATTAAGTTTTCTATTTGGGCACTATAGGATTAAAAGGGTAGCATCGTGTTTAAAACACCAAAGTGGGCTGGTGGCCCAATATTAAGTGATGACGCAAGGGAGCTAGAGGGTGGCGTCACTAGCAGTTGAAAGAGGCCCAAGTTTGGCATAAGGAGCCCATGTCTTTGGGCCTATTTTGGCACTTAAAAGAGCAAGGAGGAATGGATGGCATAAAGGCGTATTTTTAGAAGGATTTAATGATAATATTGTCTGATAATAGAAGAAAGAGGTGGTGTTATCTAGGAGTCTTTTGAAGGTGTGAAGAGATTTAGATAAAGGAGAAAAGTTAGGAGCTATCTGTTGAGAGAAGAGTTGGTCGAAATTCCATCACCTAGAGGAGTAAGGAAATCGGTTTCTAATTGCCATAGGGGTGCGAAATTTCTATAAATAAGGGGATAGCTCATCAATTAAGCATTTGAACCCTACTCTTTTCTTCCTTCTTTATCCGAAAATCAAATGCCATCTTAGTTGTTTTCTTTTCTCATATTTTCTCTTCCAAAAGCGAAAATCACCACCTCCCTCACCCTTTTCTTTTTCTTTGAAACCTCCTTCTAGCCGAATCTTTTGATCCCTATTGTTATTCTCCTCCCATTCACTAAAAGCCGAAACTACGTTCTTGTTTATTCTTGTAGCCGAAATCTCTAACCCATTCCTTGATTTCTTTTTTGCTTTCTTTCTAAGCCAAAGCCGAAACACTTTACTCAGACCTTCTAAAAGTCGAAAGAGCATCAGTTCATCTTTTTCGGGATTTTATAAAAGACGAAATCATTAGATCTCATCTCCTGTGTTTGCCAAATTCTCTCTGAGGTGTCTGCTTGTGCGAATCTTGAAGGAAACTTCGGGGTAAGTGTCGATTCGTGAGATTTCATTCTTTTGACTTTTAGAGACTCTAGTGAATGGCTATTTAGAAACTAATCTCTTGTTTCTCTCTTATTTACTGATGTTTGAGATTTGAAGAGGAGTCAATCACTTAGATCTTTAAGTCGGGGTTCAGTAACACTCGAATTGTGTTACTTTCAGGATTTCAAGGTAAGGAGATCTATTAGTTTTAACGTGTAAATTCGGGTATTTATTAACCCTTGGCCGAATGTAGGGGAGGCCAAATCTTCGTGTTTTTTCGGTTTTTCTTGAACCAAGTTATTGACTGAGGGCAGTAGATCAGGTTAGCGAGGGTATCAACATAGAGAGTAGTACTACGCGTTATCAGGTGTGTAACTTTTCACACCATTAGATTGTCTATTAATATGTGTTAATAAATCTGCTCATATTCTGTTAAATGCCGAAATCCCAGCATAACGTTCGAAACCCGAGGAGGGTAAAAGTGAATTACCAGGTTAGTGATCTCTGTCATTCTTCAGTGAATGTTCCTGTTAAGATGATATGTTTTATAAATATGCTGATTTCTGTGATTGCACGGGGTTGGGTTTGATGAAAGAGGAAGTGTTCTATGTAGTGGCTTTTGCCATGATCAGTTGTAGTGGCTTTTGCCATGATCATTGTAGTGGCTATTGCCATGATCGACGATGAGCGAGATGATCGCCATCAATGGCGTGTAGCGGTGTGGGTTGATTGTAGAAATCCCCAATCGTGTGGTGGCGAGTAAGGGTGGCGTGTAGCGGATGGAAACCTAGGATTTGGGTTGGGCTTTGCATATTTTCATATATAATATGTTACATTATTCGTTACGTGGGGCTAAGGCCCAAATCTAAAGGTGCATGAGGGTTACACACCGAGTCTTGCGACTCAAACTATGATTTAATATTTTCGGTAGCACCTAGTGCATCGAGGCCAAAGTGGAGAGGAGCGCAAGGTGGCCATGCAAAAGAACATTTGGACTCAACAAAAGACTTTAGTTTATTATTTTATATCTTTATTTAATGGGTTTTAAATTTCAATGTAATCGAGGCCACATTTCATTAGCTTTATATTTTGCCTCAGCTTTAATTTTGGGCTATTATTATTATTATCGGACATTTTAAGTTTACATTTTTTCTAAGGCATGTATTTAAGTTTGGTTTTAATTCATAAAAACATCTCATAGAATTTATAGCTTATCTAAATTAATAACCTATTAATTTTCTCGAATAAAAGGTTAAACTCAAGGAAAATATTTTCCAAAAATGTGACATGTTTTATGAAATTTTCTTAGTGACATACCAGTTTCGATTAAGTGGTGTTTGGGCCGGGTTTGGGGTGTTACAAATTGGTATCAGAGCCCAGTTCAAAACTCGACTTTGAGGGTTTTTTTGGGCTCAAAACATTTTCTAGAAATGGGCTTTTGAAACATGCATGTTTATAAATGATAACAGGTTTGTTAGCGGCATGGTACCTGCGTCTCCGGCCCAAGTCCGCCAAGTAAGTATTCTAAACTCACTGTGTGATATATATATATATATATATATATATGTGGGCTTGATGGGCTTTATGGGACGTAGGCTAGTTTAATTAGACTTTGATGGACTATAGGCCTAGCTTAAACAACTTCTTAAATTCCATAAGACTTAATTTATCCAAACAAATCCTGTGAACTAGTCGCTGAGTTAGGGTGTGGCAATAGGCATATGCATGTCTAGGATTGGATTCAGGGAGAACTTGGTATTTAAGCAGTCCTAGTGACTCACCTCCTCTTTTCTGGAATCCTACAGTGCGTGGTATTTGTTCACCTTAGCCACAAGGACTTGTTGACAGGCTAAAATTTATAACTAAAAGCCGAAAGGGACCAGTACCCTATTTTTGTAAAATTACCTATATGACCCTAATTTTTTTTTGTAAAATTATCCCAAAAACCCTAGGTTGAGGAAATTTACCAAAATACCCCCGATTTGCAAAATTATCAAAATACTCCCGGTTTGCAAAATTATCGAAATACCTCCGGATTATGAAATTACCAAAATACCCTTATTTTGAAAAATCACCAAGATACTCTATTTTGAAAAATTACGAAAATACCCCTATAGGTAAAATTACGAAAATATCCTTGGGTAGTGAAATGATGAAAATACCCCTAGGTGGTGAATGTAAGTTTATAAGGCTGTTTTTATGATTGATGTGTGCTGAATGTTGACTGAAGGTGAACTCTAGGACTAGGAAGTATCGACTTGAGAACTAAACTCGTAGATAGAATTCGAATTCGAAAGAACTACTATCGAAATGATTTTACATAAGATTTTTCGCGGTTAATAAGTGGGAAGAATTAATTATTCATAAAATTCTTAATCAGATAAACGTCGATCGAAAGAATGAGTACAAGGGGACGAAAACGCTCCAGATGCAAATAATGGTACGTACCCTACTATAGTATATTGAATGTTTATTTTTTTTAAATTAGAGTGCGCAGCGGAAGCGTAGTGATGAGACTTGGGTAGTACAATTGATAGTTAGTTGAAAATTTCGAGGACGAAATTTCTTTAAGAGGGGTAGAACTATAACATCCCGAATTTGGGCCTAGTAGATTTGGGCCTATTGGGTTGTAACGCCCCAAAAATCCCAAAACGTTTAATTTCTGTGTATGGGAGTTAATATGTATGTGTAGCACTTAGAATAATAATATTAAGGTATTATCGGGATTATTTGAAGCCTTAGAGTTAGGGGAGACCATAGGAAAAATTTATGTTCTTACTTAGTGGACCCTAGTCTCAGGCATGAGGCCTCATAAGCAGATTAAGAAAAGAGAGGACACAAAAATAGGCTCAGGTTTGGGTTGAGGCCCTAATTAAGTTTTTTGTTTGGGCACTATAGGGTTAAAAGTGTAGCATCTATGTTTAAAACACCAAAGTGGGCTGGTGGCCCAATATTAAGTGACGCTGCAAGGGAGCTAGTGGGTAGCGTCACTAGCAGTTGAAAGAAGCCCAAGTTTGGCCACAAGGAGCCCATGTCTTTGGGCCAATTTTGGCACTTAAAAGAGCAAGGATGAATGGACGGCATAAAGGCTTATTTTAGGAGGGATTTAATGATAATATTGTGCTGATAATAGAAGAAAAAGGTGGTGTTATCTAGGAGTCTTTTGAAGGTGTGAAGAGATTTAGATAAAGGAGAAAAGTTAGGAGCTACCTGCTAAGAGCAGAGTTGGCCGAAATTCCATCACCTAGAGGAGTAAAGAAATCAGTTTCTAATGGCCATAGAGGGTGCCAAAATTTCTATAAATAAAGGGGGATAGCTCATCAATTCTGGCATTTGAACCCTACTCTTTTCTTCCTTCTTTATGCCGAAAATTTGAATGCCATCTTAGTTGTTTTTCTTTTCTCATCTTTTCTCTTCCAAAAGCCGAAAATCACCACCTCCCTCACCCTTTTCTTTTTCTTTGAAACCTCCTTCTAGTCGAATCTTTTGATCCCCATTGTTATTCTTCTCCTATTCACTAAAAGACGAAACTACGTTCTTGTTTATTCTTGTAGCCGAAATCTCTAAGCCTTTCCTTGATTTCTTTTTACTTTCTTTCTAAGACAAAGTCAAAACATTTTACTCAGACCTTCTAAAAGCCGAAAGAGCATCAGTTCATCTTTTCTGGGATTTTATAAAAGTGAAATCTTTAGATCTCATCTCCTATGTTTGCCGAATTCTCTCTAAGGTGTCTGCTTGTGTCGAATCTTGAAGGAAACTCAGGGTAAGTGTCGATTCGTGAGATTTTAGTTTTTTTTTGACCTTTTAGAGACGCTATCCGAATGGCTATTTAGAAACTAATCTCTTGTTTCTCTCTTATTTGCGGCGTTTCGGGATTTGAAGAGGAGTCAATCGCTTAGATCTCTAAGTCGAGGTTCGGTAACACTCGAATCGTGTTACTTTCGGGATTTCAAGGTAAGGAGATCTATTAGTTTTAACGTGTAAATTTGGGTATTTGTTAACCCTTGGCCGAATGTATTCGTGTTTTTTTCGATTTTTCTTGAACCAAGTTATAGACTGATTAGATTTTCTATTAATATGTGTTAATAAATCTGCTTATATTCTGTTAAATACTGAAATCCCGGCATAACGTTTGAAACCCCAGAAGGGTAAAAGCGAATCACCAGGTTAGTGATCTCTGTCATTCTTCAGTGAATGTTCCTGTTAAGATGATATGTTTTATAAGTATGCTGATTTCTGTGATTGCACGGGGTTGGGTTTGATGAAAGGGGAAGTGTTCTGTGTAGTGGCTTTTGCCATGATCTGTTGTAGTGGCTTTTTCCATGATCTGTTGTAGTGGCTATTGCCATGATCTGACGATGAGTAGCATGACTGCCATCAATGGCGTGTAGCGGTGTGGGTGTATTATAAAAATCCCCAATGGTGTGACTGGCAGGTAAGGGTGGCGTGTAGCGGATGGAAACCTAGGATTTGGGTTGGGCTTTGCATATTTTCATATATAATATGTTCATTATTCGTTACGTGGGGCTAAGGCCCAAATCTAAAGGTGCATGAGGGTTGCACACTGAGTCTTGCGACTCAACCTATGATTTAATATTTTCGGTAGCACCTAGTGCATCGAGGCCGGCCGAGAGGAGTGCAAGGTGGCCATGCAAAAGAACATTTGGATTCAGAAAAGACTTTAGTTTATTATTTTATATCTTTATTTAATGGGTTTTAAATTTCAATGTAATAAGGCCACGGGTTGTTAGCTTTATATTTTGTTCGGTTTTAATTTTGGGCTTTTATTATTAGTATCGGACATTTTAAGTTTACATTTTTTTTAAAGGCATGTATTTAAGTTTCAGTTTTAATTCATAAAAACATCTCATAGAATTTATAGCTTATCTAAATTAACAACCTATTAATTTTCCCGAATAAAGGTTAAACTCAAGGAAAATATTTTCCAAAAATGTGACATGTTTTATTAAATTTTCTTAGTGACATACCGATTCATTAAGTGGTGTTTGGGCCAGTTTGGGGTGTTAAAATTGGTATCGAGCCGGTTCAAAACTCAGCTTTGAGGGTTTTTTTTGGGCTCAAAACATTTTCTAGAAATGGGCTTTTGAAACATGCATGTTTATAAATGATAGCAGGTTTGTTAGCGGCATGGCACCTGCGTCTCCGGCCCAAGTCCGCCAAGTAAGTATTCTGAACTCACTGTGTGATATATATATATATATATATATATATGTGGGCTTGATGGGCTTTATGGGATGTAGGCTAGTTTAATTAGACTTTGATGGACTATAGGCCTAGCTTAAACAACTTCTTAAATTCCATAAGACTTAATTTATCCAAACAAATCCTGTGAACTAGTCGTTGAGTTAGGGTGTGGCAACAGGCATACGCATGTATAGGATTGGATTCAGGAGAACTTGGTATTTAAGCGTCCTAGTGACTCACCTCCTCTTTTCTCGAATCCTACACAGTGCGTAGTAGGATGTTCGCTTTAGCCACAAGGACTTGTTGACAGGCTAAAATTTATAACTAAAACCCGAAAGGGACCAGTACCCTATTTTTTTAAAATTGCCTATATTACCCTAATTTTTTTGTAAAATTATCCCAAAAACTCTAGGTTGATGAAATTTACAAAATACCCCGATTTGCAAAATTATCGAAATACTCTCGGTTTGCAAATTTTCCGAAATACCTCCGGATTGTGAAATTACCAAAATACCCTTATTTTGAAAAATCACCAAGATACTCTATTTTGAAAAATTATGAAAATACCCCAGAGGTAAAATTACAAAATATCCCCGGGTAGTGAAACGACGAAAATACCCCTAGGTGGTGAATGTAAGTTTATAAAATTTTTTTATGATTGATGTGTCTTTGAATGTTGATGAAGGTGAACTCTAGGACTAGGAAGTATCGACTTGAGAACTAAACCAGTAGATAGAATTTGAATTGAAAGAACTACTATCGAAATGATTTCACATAAGATTATTCGTGGTTAATAAGTGGGAAGAATTAATTATTCATAAAATTCTTAATCAGATAAATGTCGATCGAAAGAATGAGTACAAGGGGACGATGATGCTCTAGATGCGAATAATGGTGCGTACCCTACTGTAGTATATTGAGTGTTTATTTTTTTTTAAATTAGAGTGCCCAGCGAAAGCATAGTGATGAGACTTGGGTAGTACAATTGATAGTTAGTTGAAAATTTCGAGGACGAAATTTCTTTAAGAGGGGTAGAACTGTAACATCCCGAATTTGGGCCTAGTAGATTTGGGCCTATTGGGTTGTAACGCCCCAAAAATCCTGAAACTTTTAATTTCTGTGCATGGGAGTTAATATGTATGTGTAGCACTTAGAATAATAATATTAAGGTATTATCGGGATTATTTGAAGCCTCGAGTTAGGGAGACCATAGGAAAAATTTATGTTCTTACTTAGTGGACCCTAGTCTTAGGCATGAGGCCTCATAAATGATTAAGAAAAAGAGGACACAAAAATGGGCTCAAGTTTGGGTTGAGGCCCTAATTAAGTTTTCTGTTTGGGAACTATAGGGTTAAAAGGGTAGCATCTGTGTTTAAAACACCAAAGTGGGCTGGTGGCCCAATATTAAATGACGCTGCAAGGGAGCTAGAGGGTAGCGTCACTAGCAGTTGAAAGAGGCCCAAGTTTGGCCGCAAGGAGCCCATGTCTTTGGGCCAATTTTGGCACTTAAAAGAGCAAGAAGGAATGGATGGCATAAAGGCTTATTTTAGGAAGGATTTAATGATAATATTGTGCTGATAATAGAAGAAAGAGGTGGCGTTATCTAGGAGTCTTTTGAAGGTGTGAAGAGATTTAGATAAAGGAGAAAAGTTAGGAGCTATCTCACGAGAGCGAGTTGGCGAAATTCCATCACCTAGAGGAGTAAAGAAATCAGTTTATAATTGCCATAGGGGTGCCAAAATTTCTATAAATAATGGGGATAGCTCATCAATTCCTAGCATTTGAACCCTTTTAAAGTTCAAAATGGGAAATAAGGGCAAGAGGGCCTTAAAAGAAAAAGTTGGTGAAATTCGACACACAAGCAGGGCTTGGAAAAGTGGCTGAAGGTGTCACTTAGGGCCTATGGAAATGGCGCCATGTGTAAGAGGAATGGGCCCGAGTTAGAGTCACCAGGAAGCAAATAATGAAGGTTTATTTTGCTTCCCTAAATAAGAGGATGGATGACACCTATTTTCTAGAAAGGAGGAGTTTTATTTTATTAAAACTTGATTATTAAGTGATAAATAAGGGATTTTAAATTTGGATTATCGAGGAGATAATTGATAGATTAAATACTTTTATTTTTAGATAAAGGAGATAATATTATCTTAAGGAGAGTGGTGGCCAAGTCAAGGACTCTTGGCCTAGCAAGTCGACTATAAAAGGAGAACCCAGGTCTTTTCTCTCATCTTTCCAAGTAGCCGAAAAATCCCTCGCTCTCTTCCCTCTTTGCCGAATTTCTCTTTAAGCAAAATCCATCTCTTCTTCTTATTTTTCTTCTCCTCGCCTTTTCTATTATCGAGCCAAAACACTCTTTGATCCTGATTAAAACTCCATAGTCAAACTCTGTGACTATAGGCAAGGAAGCAATCAATCAAAGCATTAAAGGTAAGGCTAAGCATTAATCAAGTCCTTTCTTTTTCTATTTTGCCGAAAGAGAAGGGTCTAATCCTATTTTTGTCTTATGGCGAATCTATAAGCATCTCTCGTGTTCTTTTACAATAGTTGAAAACAAGGAGGAATCTTTAGGAAATTCGAGGATCTAAGGTAAGATAAATACATTTGGTTAAAGGTTATGATTTATATGTTAAATTAAATTTAACATATGATGCTAGGGATGTCGATAAAGGTTATAAGGCAAGGAATCCTTTTGATTTGGAATTTGTAAGGTAGGTGATATTCGCCAAGGCTTGTTTTTTGATATTTAGGATTATTTCCCATTATTTCAAAAGCGGCGACATGGTTATATGGCTAGTGTTAGCGATTTCAAGGAAAAGGAATACTAGTAATTTTGGGACTTGATTCTGAGACATCCAAATTCGGCAAACAAGGTAAGTAATACAAATCCTACTTGGATTTGGTTTTTAAGCCAAATAAGTTTGTTAATATATTTTAATGGTTGGTAGAATATAGGAGTAAAATCTAGATCGGTAGATCGTTCTTGAGGATTTCAAGGAATCTATTAAGCAAATCGGTGTGTACACACACTAACTTTCGATATTTCATATGGCAATTATTTTCTTATGTGATTATCGTAAGAATATGAATATGGCTAAGTACTCTAATGTGGTACAAAAGTACTCAGTGCGTTTCCTACTTCTCGATAGGATTATGAAATATGTTATTTTATAACATGTGAATATATGTATATGATTATGAAATTAAGTATGTTATGCATGATATAAATTTTTGGGGCATTCGGATTTATGTGAAAGGGAAGAAGGTGTTGACTTGGTCTTACCAACGTTAGAAGGTGTTGACTTGGTCTCACTAACGTTATATGGTGACTACTGTCACAAATATTTGAATTTGGTAACCCGGTTACATTATTTGAATATGGTGTCTAATGACACATTATATAGGCGATGAGCACGTCATTGCAATGATCGCCTTGATGGTGTGTAGCGGATGGAGGGTTGACTTAGTAGTCCCACGGTGTGGTTTGGCGGTCTGGGTGGTGTGTAGCGGATGGACCATTAGGCTTGGGTTTGGGTTGCATCATCATTTATTTTTATATGAATTTGATTTGAACATGTATGCCTGATTTTGTTGAATGTTAGTCTTGTGTGCACATTGAGTCATTGACTCACCCGTGCTAGGGAATTATTTTGGTGATGAGCGTATGATTTTATGGGCCCAGAGACCTTGAGGTGGCCATGCTACATTCGGAGATTTTATTTTATTTGGACTTTATTTTATTTAGTACCTTTAATTTTATTTTGGGTTTTACTTGATGTAATAAGGCCATTACTCTTTTCTTCCTTCTTTATGCCGAAAATTTGAAGGCCATCTTAGTTGTTTTTCTTTTCTCATCTTTTCTCTTCCAAAAGCCAAAAATTAACACCTCCCTCACCCTTTTCTTTTTCTTTGAAACCTCCTTCTAGCCGAATCTTTTGATCCCCATTGTTATTCTTCTCCCATTCACTAAAAGCTGAAACTACATTCTTGTTTGTTCTTGTAGCCGAAATCTCTAAGCCTTTCCTTTATTTCTTTTTACTTTCTTTCTAATCCAAAGCTGAAACACTTTACTCAGACCTTCTAAAAGCCGAAAGAGCATCAGTTCATCTTTTCCGGGATTTTATAAAAGCCGAAATCTTTAGATCTCATCTCCTATGTTTGCCGAATTTTCTCTGAGGTGTCTGCTTGTGCCGAATCTTGAAGGACACTCAGGGTAACTGTCAATTCGTGAGATTTTAGTCTTTTTCGGCTTTTTAGAGACTCTAGCCTATTGGCTATTTAGAAACTAATATCTTATTTCTCTCTTATTTGTGGTGTTCCGAGATTTGAAGAGGAGTCAATCGCTTAGATCTCTAAGTCGGGGTTCAGTAACACTCGAATCGTGTTACTTTTGAGATTTCAAGGTAAGGAGATCTATTAGTTTTAACGTGTAAATTTGGGTATTTATTAACCCTTGGCCGAATGTAGGGGAGGCCAAATCTTTGTGTTTTTTCGGTTTTTCTTGAACCAAGTTATAGACTGAGGGCAGTAGATCAGGTTAGCGAGGGTATCAACATAGAGAGTAGTACTACGCGTTATCTGGTGTATAACTTTTCACACTATTAGATTGTCTATTAATATGTGTTAATAAATCTGCTTATATTCTGTTAAATGCTGAAATCCCGGCATAACGTTCAAACCCGGGAGGGTAAAAGCGAATCACCGGGTTAGTGATCTCTGTCATTCTTCAAATGAATGTTTACATTAAGATGATATGTTTTATAAGTATGATGATTTCTGTGATTGCACGGGGTTGGGTTTGATGGAAGGGGAAGTGTTCTGTGTAGTGGCTTTTGCCATGATCTATTATAGTGGCTTTTGCCATGATCTGTTGTAGTGGCTATTGCCATGATCTATCGATGAGCAGCATGACTGCCATCAATGGCGTGTAGCGGTGTGGGTTGATTTTAGAAATCCCCAATGGTGTGACTTGCAGGTAAGGGTGGCGTGTAGCGGATGGAAACCTAGGATTTGGGTTGGGCTTTGCATATTTTCATATATAATATGTTCTATTATTCTATTCTGTGGGGCTAAGGCCCAAATCTAAAGGTGCATGAGGTTGCACTGCGAGTCTTGCGACTCAACGTATGATTTAATATTTTCAGTAGCACCTAGTGCATCGGACCGGAAATTTGGAGAGAGCGTAAGGTGGCCATGCAAAAGAACATTTAGATTCAAAAAAAGACTTTATTTTATTATTTTATATCTTTATTTAATGGGTTTTAAATTTCAATGTAATAAGGCCACTGAATTGTTAGGTTAATATTTTGTTCGCTTTTAATTTTGGGCTTTTATTATTATTATCAAACATTTTAAGTTTACATTTTTTTTCTAAGGCATGTATTTAAGTTTATCCTTTTAATTCATAAAAACATCTCATAAAATTTATAGCTTATCTAAATTAACAACCTATTAATTTTTCCCGAATAAAAGGTTAAACTCAAGGAAAATATTTTCCAAAAATGCGACATGTTTTATTAAATTTTCTTAGTGACATACCAGATTCGGTTGTGGTGTTTGGCCGGGTTTGGGGTGTTACATGCCAAGTGCGTACCCTAGCCCTTACATGTATCCTAACCCTTATATGTTTCCTTTTCCCAGTCCCATGGCAGGTTGGAATGCATGGCCCGATTTGAGTCCGTTCTCGACTACTCCGACTGGTTAGCCGATCTGTAGGCCACCGTCGCATGAGGGATCGCACAAGGCGCCATCGGGGAGCTCTTCTTTTTACCAATCTCCTTCGCCTTATGGGATTCAGACACTTCCGTCATGGGCGATGCAAACATCTCCCCAGTCAATTTTTTTCAAGGTGGGCCATCCTCCCAACACCCACAACCAAACCTCCTACTGGAGGAACCAAAATCCCCGCCTGAGGTTCCACAACCCCAGCCAGAAGCTAGAAGAAAGAGGAATCCAGCCCGTAATGTCGACCAACCCTATGTGTACTTGATTACGACAAGCACCAACATTGATTCCAATAGTCATTATTTTATTTTTATTGTAATTTATTTTTATATCTTTAATAAAATAAAAGATGTTTTTATTTTTTATTGTAATTTAATTTATTTTTATATCTTAAACAAAATAAAAGTTGTATTTTATTTTTTATTGTAATTTAATTTTATATCTTTAATAAAATAAAAGTTATTTTTATTTTTATTATAATTATTTTATTTTTATATCTTAAATAAAATAAAAGTTGCTTATTATTTTTTATTGTAATTTAATTTATTTATTATATCTTAAATAAAATAAAAGTTGTATTTTACTTTTTATTGTAATTTATTTTTATATCTTTAATAAAATAAAATTTATCTTTTAATTTTTATTGTAATTTTTTATTTTTTATATCTTAAATAAAATAAAAGTTGTTTATTATTTTTTATTGTAATTTAATTTATTTCTTATATCTTAAATAAAATAAAAGCGTATTTTATTTTTTATAGTAATTTATTTCTTATATCTTAAATAAAATAAAAGTTGTTTTTTATTTTTATTGTAATTTACTTTTTATATCTTAAATAAAATAAAAGTTATTTTTATTTTTATTGTAATTTATTTTATTTTTTATATCTTAAACAAAATAAAAGTTGTTTGTTATTTTTTATTGTAATTTAATTTATTTCTTATATCTTAAATAAAAGAAAATTTGTTTTTATTTTTATTGTAATTTATTTTATTTTTATATCTAGAAACTAAGAAGAAATAGATGAATTAGGACTAAATTGAATAAGTGAAAAGTATGAGGGTTAATTTGTAATTTTATCGGGATGGATGTTGATCCAATGTATGAATTTTGAAGGATCGTAAGGGCAAAATAATCATTTAGCAAGAAAGATAATTTTGAAGAATAATGATGATTTTGATATTTAGATTAATTGAATAACTTTTTTTGTTTTGCAACTTAGTCCTTCTACAAAAGTTCACCATTTTAATAAAGAAATTAAAAGAATTTTCATAGCCACCAAGAGACAAAAATGATAAGGTGACTATCAACTATTCCGATTTGGACACTAGCGAGATGTTTGGCTTGGGTTCCTACACCATCCGCATAACTTCCGTTGGTTGGCTGTTTCTTGGATATCCATATTGTTGCGTATTCTAGTCAAGCAAGGTCGATCCTTTGGTTTGCGACTCAGTTCACTATATGTTTAATAAAATAAAAGTTATTTTTATTTTTATTGTAATTTATTTTATTTTTATATCTTAAATAAAATAAAAGTTGTTTATTATTTGTTTATTGTAATTTAATTTATTTCTTATATCTTAAATAAAATAAAAGTTGTATTTTATTTTTTATTGTAATTTATTTTTTATATCTTTAATAAAATAAATTTTTTATTTTTATTGTAATTTATTTTATTTTTATATCTTAAATAAAATAAAAGTTGTTTATTATTTTTATTTTAATTTAATTTATTTCTAATATTTTAAATAAAATAAAAGTTATTTTTAATTTTTATTGTAATTTATTTTTATATCTTTAATAAAATAAAATTTATTTTTTACTGTAATTTATTTTATTTTTATATCTTAAATAAAATAAAAGTTGCTTATTATTATTTTTATTGTAATTTAATTTATTTCTTATATCTTAAATAAAATAAAAGTTTTATTTTATTTTTATTGTAATTTATTTTTATATCTTTAATAAAATAAAAGTTGTTTTTTTATTATAATTTATTTTATTTTTATATCTTAAATAATATAAAAGTTGTTCATTATTTTTATTGTTATTTAATTTATTTCTTATATCTTAAATAAAATAAAAGTTGTATTTTATTTTTATATCTTTAATAAAATAAAAGTTTTTTATTTTTTATTGTAATTTATTTTTTATATCTTAAATAAAATAAAAGTTGTTTATTATTTTTTATTGTAATTTAATTTATTTCTTATATCTTAAATAAAATAAAAGTTTTTTATTTTTATTGTAATTTAATTTTATATTTTAAATAAAATAAAAGTTATTTTTATTTTTTATTGTAATTTATTTTATTTTTATCTTAAATAAAATAAAAGTTGTTTATTATTATTTTATTGTAATTTAATTTATTTATTATATCTTAAATAAAATAAAAGTTATTTTTTATTTTTATTGTAATTTATTTTTATATATTTAATAAAATAAAAGTTGATTTTTATTTTTATTGTAATTTATTTTTATTTTTTATATCTAGAAACTAATAATAAATGAATGAATTAGGACTAAATTGAATAAGTGAAAAAGTATGAGGGTTAATTTGTAATTTTATCAGGGATGGATGTTGATCCAATGTATGAATTTTGAAGGATCGTAAGGGGAAAAATAATCATTTAGCAAGAAAGATAATTTTGAAGAATAATGATGATGGTGATATTTTAAATTAATTGAATAACTTTTTTTTTTTTTTGTTTTGCAACTCAGTCTTTCTAAAAAAGTTCACCATTTTCATCAAGAAATTAAAAGAATTTTCATAGCCACCAAGAGACAAAAATGATAAAGAGACTATCAACTATTCCGATTTGGACACGAGCGAGATGTATGGCCTAGGTTCCTACACCATCCGCATAACTTCCGTTGGTTGGCTGTTTCTCGGATATCCATATTGTTGCGTATTCTAGTCGAGTAAGGTCAACCCTTTGGTTTGTGACGCAGTTCTCTATCCGGTAACAGCTTATACGGAGCAAGTGATACAGACGACCACTTACGTTCATCTGGGACTGGGGAATACGTGTCTCCACACGTTGTACATGTATTCTATTTTATACACTTCGTCGACATAGCTCATGGGATTCAGACGGAGATTTTGACAAGCCACAATTACACAAGCACATGGATAACGAAGTGCATCAAATATCCCATAGTTGCAGGTCCTATTTCTCAAGTGTACACGATATTGCCCGCATACAATACCTTGGTTCGGTATGTCAAACTCCGTCACACGAAACCATAAGTTGTCGCGATCATGACACATTGTGTGCATGGTGTTGGCCCGTGCCTTCGCCTTGTTAATTTCTCTCAATACCTTCGCGTAACATACATGGCCTCCTTGCATTTGGCCTTTATAACTCGCTGTTCGCTTATAGTGCTGCTAAACGAAAATATATCTCTCGCACAACCGATGTTATCGGCAAATGACGCGTTCCTTTTAGAACATAATTTATGCATTCGGCCAGGTTTGAGGTCATATGACCATATCGTAGGCCGCCGTCATATGCTTGTATCCACTGTTCAAAAGGTATGTTGCATAGGTAGTTTGCGCCTTCTTCGTTAATTGAGCGCAAACTCGCCAACATCTCGTGAAAATGGTCCTTATTGATCTCGTACCCTGCCAATATAAGTTGATAGCAAATATTACATACCACTCTTCAATTAAGTTAATTGAATATTACAAACGAAATTATATTAATAGATATTACATACCCATGTTGGTCACTTGCCATCGTTTACTTGTAGATCGATGTTGCCCGTGGTAGTTGGACGCAACATGCCTTAGGCAATATCGATGGTGTGTGCGATGCCACAGGCTTCCCTGTCGCTCTATTGTGGCTAGTATTCTAGGGCCCCGATCCGATATAATGCATATATCGGGTTGAGCGGACATGCCTCCTTAACCTAGAGCAGAAGAAATCCAGTCATCACCGACTCCCGGTGTTATTGCAAATGCAATTGGAAGGATTCTCCCACTGCCATCCTGTGCCACAGCTAGCAATAGCCGATGCGTATATCTACCATACATAAAGGTACCGTCAATTTGCACCAATGGCTTGTAGTATAGAAATGTGTCTCGGCATTGCTTAAATGTCCAGAACAGACGTTTGAACACTTGGCATCCACGGAGCAATTGATCGTTGTAGTACACCGGTTCGTTTCAAGGTCTGTTATGCTGCCTGGGACATATCTCTATAGCACTGACACCATTGCCACACTTCATTATATGAAGCGTCCCACCGACCATGTAACTTTTCCAACGCCTTCTGCTTAGCTATCTAAGTCTTCCAATAAGAGGGCGTGTACCCCAATTGGATACGTATATTGGCAATTAATACTGGTACTGAAGTCTTGGGATCTGCCTTCACCTTCGGTATTATTAAGTTAGCCAACATATCTGAATCCATCTTGGGATGATCTTGTGAAACACCTGTCAATGAAGTACGTTAAATAATGCAACATTATGTAATATCAGTATTATTCAAAAACCTTGAACACCTAGTGATACTATACTGGCAAAACATGTATGTGGACCTTTATACTTTTTAATCTCCCACAAGCCTATCCTTTTCCTCAACGAGGCCATGATTTTTCATGAACATGTACCGTCTTGCACTGCACACTTAGCCTCGTACTTATCGAGTTTGGATTTAACCACATTGTAGTTAACCCCGTTCTTGATGCTATATTGTTTCAATACACCATAAAATTATCCTTGTTGGAAAACTCTTTACCAACTTCTAATTCACCTGAATCCAACAACGAACTTGTACAGTCACGCTTTCTGTGTGGTAGTTCAGGAAACTCCAATGCATCATCTTGAGATAGATCGACATTATGCATGTGGGCTGGAAGCGAGTATGCCCTGAATCGTGGATCTTCTTCTTCTTCATCTGAACCCCCTTCAACATCTTTAGGTACGGTTGGAACAGGCTCTGGTTCAGAAAATAATGCAACTTTTGCACCATAGGGTCCGGGCTTTCGAGGTGGATCCACATCAGACTCATCATCTGACCCATCATCATCTACAGTGAACGAGGTCCCCTCACCGGTGGATGTCGTAGGGAGTACATTATCCCTTTTTAAACAACTTTTGTAACGTTCCCAATCATATGTGGATTGCCAACCACTAGAAGTTGATGATGTTCCCCAATACGTATTTCTAGCATCAAACGTCGAAGGAAGGATATGCATGTCCCATCCACCAACCGAGTGTTGTATAGGGGTTGTGTTTTCCGTACTACCACCAAACACGGGCGCTTCCATATTCTGCCTCCCACTAACAGAGTGTCGGCTTGGGGTCATGTATTCCCCTCAAATAGCAGTAAATGTTGAAGTCGAAGGAAGATCACTTGACGATGAAAATTGTACATATACCTCAAGATAGGGTGATCCACTGGCAAGATGAGTCTCCACCATTGCCTCCAAGCTTCGAGGGCCTTTGATGTCGAATGAGTCATATCTCACGGGATCAACTGAAGCACAAAATCTATACTTAATAGACCGAACTTTCATTGGCATTGTTCCGAATATTTTACGCCTAATTCTTTTGTGAAGTTCTGTCAAATCTATTATCTGGTTAAAAACCAGTCGCGCTATGTTCTTCGATAAAAAATAACACCATTTTCGTGTCACAAACCTCACCATCATAATAAATTACAACACTAATACGTTCACTTATCTTCAGTTTCTATTTTACTTTTGCCTCAATTTATATTATGGAACCTGAGAATGAAATTTGGCTCATTTATAGTCTAAGGACAGGAGGTCCAAGGTTCTAGTTGTAGCGTTGCATTCCTTTTAGATTATTTTTATTAAATGAATTTAAACCTTAGACATAGGGTTATATTTAGTTGTGCATGGTTTAAGACACAAGGAGCTAGTTGGTAAAGTGGCTAGTGGCGTGGATTATGCTACGGAGAGTCTAGGTTTGAATCTCATGAGAAGCAAGGGAGTATTTATTTTGCGGATTGATTGAGTAAGAGTTTCAGGTTGAATTTAAACTCTCTTGACAGAGGGATCCTACATCGGAAAGATACAAAGAAGGAAGGTGAAGAGCTAGCTATATAAGAGCATTCCAGAGGAGAGTTAAGAGACTTTGGTGGGCGTAGGCGCGGGGGTGGTCGCAGCGTGTTTAACACCGAGTCCTATCGTGTGTAACTCTCTACTCTAGTTGTGGGCGGCAAATGCCGAAGTCTGGTCACGGCAATAGTAGCCACACGAGCGTCATGAAAGCGCGTGTGGGGCTTCACGCGATAGTTGAGGCCATTAGTAGTATTCTTGTGGGTTGGAAATGCTTGGGCGCGATGGGTCGAAGTGGGCCCAATGGGCCGTGGGCCTAATTGGAATAAATTGTATGATGATATAGTATATAGTGAACTAGACTAGGTGGAACCTATATACGTGGCTAGATGTATGTTAGGTGGGCCACGGCGTGCGCAGGGCTCGAATGGGCGAGAATCGGTTTTAAATAGTCTAAGACGACCGAAATGGTATTGAGTCGCTCTGGCGACATTAGGCCTTCGGAAAGGCCATTGCGTGCAAAATTACCAAAATAGCCCTTACAAAATTACCAAAATACCTCGATTTACAAAATTACCAAAATACCACGATTGTAAAATTCTGAAATACCCCGATTTGTTAAATTACCAAATATCCCGATTTGTAAATTTATCGAACTAAAAAGTGCCCCTCGAGTTGTAAAATTACCGAAATACCCTCGGTTTATAAAATTACCGAATACCCCTACATAAAATAATCGTTGTACTCTCGTGGTAGTATTAGCGTATGTGTTAATCGTATGATTGATTATGGTTGAGATGCGTTGCTTACATGGATTGGTAACGAGTAGAATTACCGAACTACCCACTCGTAGGTGGAATTACAAAATGCCTTTGGTAGGTAAAATTACGTTATACCCTAGAGGTTAATTAGTTTGATTTTGTCGTATTTGTTATTGTGATTATGATGGTAATTCATTTCATACGTTTTCTTTGATATATAATTTGCATACATGTCATACTGCATACACGAATTATTATGACTGATGAACATGGCATGAAAATGGGTATGATGAGAGGAGGGGGAAGGATGATTTAGACTGTCACCGTGGTTTTGACCACACGATGGGTTGGCCCCACTTTCCTTATTATTTGTGACTAGTCTCGGTGGTTTTGACCACCGTGGTTTTGACCACACGGATATTATTTGTGACTACTGGTCACCAAAGGTTTTGACCACACATGGGTTATTGTGACTCGTCCCAGTGGTTTGGTACCACAGTGGGTTGGCCCCACATGTTGATTACGGGATTGTCATCAGTGGTTTTGACCACACGATTGGTTTGCCCCACCATATGATTCGTGACTACGGTCACCGTGGTTTTGACCACACTTATATGATTTGTGACTACGGTCACCAATGGTTTTGACCACCAGTGGTTTTGACCACACGGGGTAGAATCGGGAGTTTTGGATGGTTAGGTTTTGGGTTGCATGACATGCATATTTTCATATGAAATTGTGTAAGGGTTTAATACCCGTTGAATGGGGATTTACACACCGAGTCTCGATGACTCACCCCTTAGTTAAATTTTTACGGTAATCATTAGATCGCTAATTTGGGAGTCGAGGTGGACTCGTGAGGCCATACATATGTTTAATTGTAAATTCGTTTTTTATTTGGACTTATTTTTATTTGGGTTTTGTTATGTAATAAGGCCTTGGGTATTTTATTTGGTTTCGCTTTCAATTTAGTTACTACTTATTATTAAATGATCAATATCGGATTTTCCTAAAATGATAATAAACCGCTTTCTTATTCAAAATTACTTAAACTCAATTTTTTACAACAACTATAAAGAATACAAGCTTTTTAACTAACGCTACGATTTATACATTCCTTTTATGTGACATGCCGATCCGGTCGTAACGTTTAGGCCGAGTTTGGGGTGTTACAACTACGGGGAGCTTTTTTCAAGACTTTGTCGACAAGACATCCTCGCTTGAAGCGTTTTGGTCACTATTTGTTCTGAAACGTCTTCTCAAATTATTTTGCCAAAGACTACTGTAGCAAAAGAGCATCCACGTGGGAGCTTTTTTCAGTACTCTTACTGACAGTGCATCCTACTTGAAGTGTTTTGGTTACTATGTGTTCAGAAACGTCTTCTCAAAATTATTTTACCAGATACTACTGAAAAAAAAATAATTTTTATATTGCTGTTATTTTTTTCAAAAACTCTAAACCTAAAATTATTTTAATTAATTAACCCTAAAATCCAGTTCATTAATTTTCTCCTAAAACCCCTAAACCCTAAGACCATAAAAAACCATAAACTGTAGCCCTAAAACCCTAAAACCCCATACCTTAACCCTAAAAGGTTGAATACCCTATTAGGGGAAAGGGCAAAAGCGCATCCCCGAGGGAACGTTTTTGCCACATCAGCAAAGCGCGTCCTCAAGGATGCGATTTTGGCTGATGTGGCAAAATGCTCCCTAGGGATGCGTTCCGTCAGCATCCTCAAAACGTCTTTGACATGGACGCGTTTTGGGGAAACGACCCTTTCTGGTAAATAATTACAATATAGGTCCTTTTCGTAAATTTTTTAAAAAAATGGTATTTTCTTGTAATTTACCCAACTTTTAACATACATAAATATAACAAGAAAAGATAACATAACTAAAAAAATATAGTGACTTGAGACTTAGTCCAATTGGTATCATAACTTTTACAACAATAAGAACGACATTGGTTCAAGCGTATTTAAGCGTGTTTTTCTCTGATTTAAGGATTTGGGTCTATGACTAGAAATAGACATTGTAAAAAGCAACTAAACAAATACATACGCAGTTATTATCAAAATAAATTATCATAAGTGCTAGATTCAATAAATAACTCAACTCAAATTAACTCAAATATAATTTACATGATTCTAACTCAAACATGTGACCTCAATTTTACTATTAAGGAAAGGCTTTATTCTCTACAAATTAAAAAAAACACATTTTTAATTGTTAGGACATCTCTGATTAAAGGTTGAAGTCTAGTTAATTTAGAGTATTAAACTATAAATCATTCCTTAAACTTCCCGACAATATATTATAGGGTAGTTTAGTTCCAAAGTGTTACAAAATAAGATAGGCTGCCAAGAGGTGGTTGATTTAACAAAATTTTTTGAACCACAATTTTCTTATTCAATTCTTCGCTTTTGATTAATTTCATTTCCAAATATTTATTTTGATTTAATGATTAAAAAATAGTGTAAAATTTATTGCTTTTAATATAATAAAGCGAATTTTTTATCGTTTAGCTTACATTATATAACAACTTTGTAAAGAGTTTCATTCATCAAATTAGCACACAAGAATGGTGTAATGGTCCATTTTTACCCGGGCCCTAAATAAAAATAAAGAAACAGAAATGAATATAAAAAATAATAATAGTTCCCAAAATCCAATTACAAAATAGGCTCAAATGCCCAAAATAAATTAAAACCCTAATGACCCAAATGGCCTAAAAACTAAACTATTTTCAGCAAAAAAAGAGGCAGAAAACCCTAGTAGATGTTGCACGCCAGCCACCGCCTTGCATGCTTTTGACACCTCTGCCACCGCCACCTGCAAGGAAGAACAAACACGTAATAGCAAAAAAACAAAGCAGAAGAGACAACAAAGAAAAAACAAGAGATTAGTAACAGAGACTTTTGTATTTCGGCTATAAAAGCCACCACAATTACTTTGTTTTTTTTTTTTTACACACATCAGAGTAATCAAAAACAGAAAACAAATTTAAAAGGTGATTTGCTTCATTTTTTTTATATCTGTTATCTATTTTTTTTAAAAAGAAATAAAAGAGAAAGAAACAAAGTCTAAAACAAAGAATTTATTTTGCATTTTGAAATAAAATATAAGAGTTTTGTTTACCTTTTCACTGCACCGCCACGGCGAGTGGTCATCGTTGGTTTAGAAGGCCACCGAATCCCTAGGGATTCGTCTAAAGGCCACATCGAAAAAGGAGAGGAAACGAAGCGTTTCTTTATTTCTCTACCAAGTTTGGTTGGGTTTTCAGGGACTTTGATCTCAGATTGGCATTTTGCAGGTGACAGGCTTCAAAAAGGGGTCATTTGGTGTTTTTCAGCCACCGAGGACAGTGGAGTCCGTCGTCGGCGACCGGTGGCCGTCATGGGACTCACCAGACCACTTGGCCAGATTCTAGGCTTTACCTAGAGAGAAATAGAGAGAATGAACCTTTTTTTTTTTTTCTAAAACATGGAATAAATGAATTTTTTGCTCAAAATTTTTGCTTTTATAGCCTTGTTAAACGACGCCATTTTGGTTGACGTTCTTAAGCCCCGAACCACGTCGTTTTAAGGCCAAACCCATTTTTGACCCGCCCCTTTGAGAGGATCCGCGCATTTTTTACTAATGGTCCATTTGCTCGATAGATCCTTCCACTTTTATGGCCTGTTGCAATTTAGTCCTATTTCCTTTTGTATTTATTTTTATTTCATTTTAGTCTCCTAGGAAATGATGTCTTTTTGGGCACAGGGAATAATTTCCCAGTTGGTCCTCGCCCTTTTACGCGCGTTATATTTTGGTCCCCCTGAAAAACAGTGCGCATAAAGGCAGGGGGATATTTTCCCATTTAGCCCCTGTTACTTTTTAGCGTGTCACATTTTAGTCCTTTTTAGTTTTTATTTATTTATTTACAATTTATACTTCTTAATTTCATTCTGATTTCGATTTGATCCTTGGTTTATTTGACTTCAAATTTTTATTTTATTTTTTAAAAACAAAATGTCTTATTTATTATTTTATTTATTCTTTTACTTTTAAATACTTGAATTTAATATTATTTGTTTTGTCTATTTATGTGTTTTTTAAAGTACTTAAATTGATATTATTTATATTTCCTTTCATTTTATTATTATTTATTTTTTATTTCAAAGTTACTTTATTTTATTTTGTTGTTAATGCCATGAATTAATAATCTTATTATTGTTATATTTGCATTATTATTATAACATTTATCCATGTGTATATTATGCCCAAATAATTAAAATGCATATCGTTTAAGCGTTACATTCATTTTTCGCACAATGCATAAAAAAATAAATTTTTTAAAATCGAGGCAAATGTTCATTATTTTGGACTTAGAAAAGTCGTGTCCCTAACTTACGGAATATGGTTTTCTTCTAAAACCGAGATAATCAAATATCCATTTTAAAATAATAATAAAAAAGAAGATTTTATCATTCTCGTTTTTGAGGATTCAAAGCGTTGTGTCCTAACTTACGGGGCATGATTCTTTCTTCTCGATTAACTTGAACGTTCGTTTTTGAATAATGCATAAAAAAAGAATTTCTTAATCGAAGTAATATTCGATATTTTTGGAATTAAAAAGAGTTGTGTTCCTAACTTACGAAATATGGCTTTCTTCTAAAATCGAGATAACCGAATATCCTTTTAAAATTAAAATACATGAGATTTAAATAAAAAATAAAAGGCAAGCTTATTCTCAAGGATTTGAGGTGTCGTGTCCTAACTTACGGGATGTGACATTTTGTTACCTCGAGATGAGAGGGTCTTTATCATACGTTTTGATTTATTCAAGTAATTTTTAAGTAAAAATAACATTAATATAAAGAGAGATCGTATTTTAAGTTCTTTTCGAGTTTTCAACTTTTAACACCAAGACATTAAGTAATCAATTAGGTACCAATTTTGGGCGTAATGAGGGTGCTAACCCTTCCTTGTACGTAACCGACTCTGGAACCCGTTTTCTAAACTTTGTAGACCAAAAATTGTTATTTTAATAAATCAAACATTTTATTAAAACAATCAAATTACGAGGTGATCCAATCACACATCATAAAAAGGATTGGCGGCGACTCCCATTTTTTGTTTTTTAAAATAAAAGTCGATTTCAAAAAACTGGTTTCGACAGCTTGGCGACTCCACTGGGGACCCAATAAGAGAGTCAAGCTGCAAATTGAATATTTTCTTTTTTTGTCAAAATTTGAAAATCTGATTTAAATTTACGATTCTTTCGTTGCATTTCATCCTTCATTTTTGTGGTCTTTGTCATAATATGTTTGCATTATTGGTTTGAGCCTTTTGATATATCTCCGCATATTGTATCGCATAAATCAGTCGATTTTACCCTTTTAAATTGGAGCGAGAAACTATTCCTTTGTGAGGTCTTCACCTCCGTATAGGATAATGGATTGCTTTCGGGATACATCCATACCTATGTCTTTTTGAGATTTTCATCTTTGTATAGCCATTGGGAAATGTATTCCCCTGAACTAAACTCGGTCCATATGAGTGAAACACCCCACACCCGGCCCACGAGCCTGGACCGGATCTGGTATGTTCCTCAAGTAAACCGATTCAAATTCTTTTGTTACTTTGTGAAAAACTTGTGCGATTTTAAAGAAAATTGTTTGGGTTGGGCTTGTGTTGAGAACCAATTTGAATTTTTATATTAGAAAATCCTTTTTAATTTTAAGTGATAAAACATATAGAGTATATTTTAAAATAAAATACTTAGTCTTTAACTCAATCAAAATTTTTAAAACACAATTAAACAACAAGCGTAAATAAAATCGCTCATCATGGCCTTGTGGCCTTATTACATCAAATCATAATTTCCAAATAATTCAAAATACTAAAATAAATTAAGAGTCCATGAAAATATAATCTTCATGTTGTGCATGGCCACCACAAGTTCTGCCGTCCCGGTCCATCACCTGCTCATCACCGAAAAATATTCCCACAATGGGGTGAGTCAAATGACTCAATGTGTACACGACACTAAATCATAATAGAATCGGGCATATAATAGTTACACATTCAAAACATAAAATACAAGTTATGATGCATTCCCAAACCTGCACTCTAATTATCCATCCGCTACACACCCCGTACACCCGGTCACACCGTGGGACTACTAAGTCGACCCTCCTTCCGCTACACACCAAATCGCGATCTTAGATCACCGCATTCGTGGTCTTAGGTCACCACTTTCAGACATCGTGGTCTTAGATCACCACTTTTCAGATATCACGGTCTTAGGTCACCGTGTTCGTGGTCTTAGGTCACCACATTTACTTCGCTTTCAAAATAAACCCATATGCCCATAATAATAATATGCATAATATGCCAAAGTTCACATTCTTATCATATTCTCATGTTACAAATAACATTTTTCATATTCCTAGTAGAAGTAGGAACGTGCACGAGTACTTAGTACCATATCATGGTACTTTAGCCACTTTCATATTCTTAATATCACATATCTCAATTAAACAGCCATGAAACATATTATAAAGTAGTGTAAATACACACCGATTCGCTTAACGAAGTCCTCGAAATCTCAAGAAAACCGATTCTGATTTAGATCTCAAATCCTACATAAATTCATCACTTTCTATTTAAAAGACCATTCTACCACTAATCCAAATCCTAATAGGATTAGTATTACTTACCTTGTTGCCGAATTGAATTTAAGAATCAAATGCCGAACTTTATATTCCTCCCTTGTGAAATCGGCTAAACACTATATTACTCCACGGGTTAGTTTTCTTTCGATAATAAATCCAAACATTTAAAATAGGCCTTTGGTGAATGTCTTAAACACATACCTTGTGATCCCAAAAAGTACCCTTGGCTATGGAGATGTTGAAACCTACATGATATCTCATTAGATCCACTTCTAACACTTAAAACAAAGCCTTTGGATCTTATAGTTTCTTACCTTAAATCCTTGAATCCCAAATTCTCTTCTCGATTAGTCGAAATTCCTTAGATTTGAAATCCCAAATTTCTCCTTTAATATTCGCCAAGAGACAACCAAAAGGTCGGTTCCTAAATCCTCGATTAAAAGAGATTGAACAACAAGAATCCATTGTTCTTACCTTAACATCACAATGACGCACCCTTGTTTGAAGCCACAAAGATTTAGCTATGGAGACTTAGACAGGATCAAAGAGGTTTCGATTTTGACAAGAGAAAGAGAAAAGAAGAAAAGATGGATTTTGCTTAAGAAAAATTTCGACAGAGAAAGAGTGGGCTAGGGAATTTTCGGCAATCACTTAGAAAAGATGGAAGAATGGCCTCACTTCTCCTCCCTTAGCCGGATTTACTGTGCTAGAGTCCCTACTTGGCCACCACTCTTCCTTTGTGATAATATTATCCTTTAATTATCACTTTATTAAAACATTTAATCCAACATTTATCTCTCAATTTAAAAATCCTTTATTTATCACCCTTTTAATCGAATATTTATGAAAATAAAACACCTCCTTTCTAGAAGCATGTGCCGTCCACCTCGGTCTTACCGGGAGCAAAAATAAAACCTCCTTTATTTGCTTCCCAAGTGACTCGAACCCAGGCCCATTCCTCTTGCATATGGCACCATTTCCATAGGCCCATCTTCAGGCCACTTTTCCAAGCCTGTTTGTGTGTTAAATTTCACAAACTTTTTCTTTTAAGGCCACCTTGCCTTAATTTCCCTTTTAAAACTTAAAACTCGTCATTTCTAGGTCATTTCTAAGTTTCCAAAAATTTTCGATCGGCTCTCAGAACTTGACATTTCCTTACATTTCCAAGTTTCGAAATGTCCACTTTCCTATTTGCTTAGGTTTCCAAAATGTTCACTTTCCTATTTCACTTAGGTTTCCAAAATGTTCACTTTCCTATTTTGCTTAGGTTTCCAAAATGTTTACTTTCCTATTTTTAACGTAACATTCCCATACATTCTCGTGTTTCCAAAAATATTCAAAATGTATTCATAAAACTTAAGACATGTCATTTCGCACAATTAAACCGAAAATGCATAAGCCCTTTTCAGATGTTACAATTCTACCCCTTAAAATAATTTCGTCCTCGAAATTTCTAGCTAAAATAGTTGAGGGTATTGTCATCGCATTGTCTCTTCTGACTCCCACGAAGCTTCTTCCGATCCATGATTGCGCCATAACACTTTGACTAAAGGAACTGACTTCCTTCGTAGTACTTTCACATCACGTTCCAAGATCTGAATCGGCTCTTCCTCGTAGGATAAGTCTGGCCTTAGCTCCACTTCTTCAACTGGTACCATATGAGACGGATCCAAACGGTAACGACGTAGCATGGATACATGAAATACGTCGTGCATCTGCTGTAACTCTGGTGGCAACTCCAATTGGTATGCCATCGGTCCAACTCGCTTCAATTACTCGATAGGGCCCTATAAACCTTGGGCTTAACTTCCTTTGCCACCGAACCTCATAACCTTCTTCCAAGGTGAGACCTTTAAAACACTTGATCTCCCACTTCAAACTCTATCTCCTTCCGCCTAAGGTCTCAGATGACTTCGCCTATCGAGGCTTCCTTTAATCGTGCTCGGATTATCTCAACCTTTTCCTCAATTTCGCCACTAACTCGGACTCAAAACTTGACGTTCTCCTAACTCACCCAACAAGTAGGAGTTCGACACTTTCGACCATACAATGCTTCATATGGTGCCATCCGAATGCTAGCACGATAGTCTTGTTGTTGACGAACTTAGCTAAAGGCAAATAGTCTTCCCAACTTCCTCAAATCCATCACATGCCCTCTCAACATATCCTCCAACACTTGTATAACCTGCTCTCAGACCGCCTGGTCGATTGTGGATGAAAAGCCGAGTGAAGACCAACTTAGTGCCTAAAGATTGATGAAGTGCCTTCCAAAATCGAGACGTGAACCTTGGGTCTCTATCAGAGATGATCGATACCGGTACTCCACGATTTCCGCCACATATAACTTGGCTAACTTTTGAAGAGAATAGTCCACTCTTACCGGGATGAAGTCTGCGGACTTGGTTAAACAATCCACTATCACCCATACCGAGTCCTTCTTAGTAGGCGTAAGGGGAAGCCTACTAACGAAGTCCATGGTAATTCTCTCCCACTTCTATTGCGAAATTTCGATTGGTTGAAGCAATCCCGATGGGACTTGGTGTTCAGCCTTAACTTGTCGACACGCCGCATTTCCCACTAATTCGGTCACTTCCCGCTTAGATCGCACCACCAAAATTGTTCCCTTAGATCTCTATACGCTTAATGCCTCCGGATGCGTAGCATAAGGGCTATTATGCGCCTCCGAAAAATCCTTTGTCTTAACTCCTTGCCGCTTCAAGATATAGATTTTACCTTTGTAGCACAATACTCCTTCATCATTAATGCCATAATCCTTTAACTCTCCATCCTGCATTTGTCAGAATTAGCACTTAGGTCCTTATCGCCCAATTGTCCCTCTTTCACTTTCTTCACCATGTGGGCTTGACTTGCAACTCTGCCAAAAAGCTTCCATCATCATATAGAATTAAGTGAGCGAACAAAGCCCTTAGATCCGACACAACCTTCCTACTTAGGGCATCACTACCACATTCGCCTTACCGAATGATATTCTATCGAACAATCGTAGTCCTTCAACAATTCCACCCACCTTCGTTGCCTCAAGTTCAACTCCTTCGAGTCAACAAGTACTTAAGACTTTGTGGTCTGTAGATAATCGACCTTTCTCCATAAAGGTAGTGCCTACAAACCTTAAGGGCGAAAACCATCGCTACCGGTTCAAGTCATGAGTTGGGTAGTTAACCTCATGAGGCCTTAATCACCGAGACGATAAGCGACCACTTTTCCATCTCGCATTAGCACACACCCTAACCCGTGTCAGCGAGCGCCACAAGACACCACAAAATCTTTTCCCGCCTCGACTAAATTAACACCGGAGCTTCACAACACCTTTTAAGCTTTTCAAAGCTCTCCTGCTTTATCCGTCCATTCAAAGGGTACTTCCTTCCTTAGCAACTTTGTCAAAGGCGTGGCTATTGACGAGAACCCTTCCACGAACCTTCAGAATAGCCTACCAAACCTAAGAAACTTCAATCTCAACCCACGGACCTAGGTGGTTTCCAATCCAACACCGCTCGATTTTCCTAGGATCCACTTATTCCTTCTCATGGATACTACATGTCCTAGGAATGCCACCTCCTTTAGCCAAAATTCACACTTGTCAATTTGGCATGAGCTTCTTCTCCCTTAACATTTGTAGCATAACTCAGAGATGCTCATCATGCTCTTCCTCCGACTTTGAGTATACCAAAATATCATCGATGAACACAACGACGAACCTATCCAAGTAGGGTTGGAAAACCCGATTCATCATATCCATGAATGCGGTACGGAGCATTCACAATCCAAATGGCATTACCACAAACTCAAAATGGCAGATCTTGTCCTAAAAGCGCTCTTATGGATATCACCTCCTTCACCTTCAACTCGATGATATCCCGGCCTTAAGTCGATCTTTGAAAATACTACTACTTTTCACCGATCGAACAAGTCATCGATCCTTGGCAAAGGATACTTGTTCTTAATGGTCAGCTTATTCAACTGACGGTAGTCTATGCACATCCGCATAGTTTCGTCCTTCTTCTTTACAAATAGGACCGGTGCTCCCCATAGAGACACACTGGGTCGAATGAACCCACGATCCAACAACTCTTGGATTTGAGCCTTGAGCTCAACTAACTTCTTTAGCGCCATTCGGTATAGAGCGATTGACATAGGAGCCATTCCCTTAACAAATCTATTCCAAATTCCACCTCCCTATCTGGGGTATTCACGTAATTCCTCCGTAAATACATCTTCAAAGTCCTTTACCGCTCTCACCCACTAACACCTTCTTCCTTTCCACCTAGCGCACTTACGAAGGCTAAGAATGCCTTACACCCTTTCCTAACCATTTTCTCACCTTGTTAAAACTACGTTAGACAGTAGTTCTTCCTTTCTCCGATCATTACTACTACTTCATCCTCCGGGGTCCTTAGTTCCATTCATTTAGCCGCACAATCTAACACTACCTCATGCTCTACTAGCCAATCCATACCAAGTATGAGCTCAAACTCTCCAAAGGAAGTTCCATTAAGTCGTCCGGAAGTTTACTCCCTAATCTCTAAGGTACATTTCAAAGATCTTATCAACCACTACAGTTTGGCCTAATGGGCTTACTACAGTCATCTGCCTATCAGAAAGTTCAGAGTCTAGGCCTAGTGTGTCCACTATACTACATGCAATATAGGAATGGGTCGAGCCCACATCAATTAGAGCAAAATAGGGCTTGTCAAAAATAAAGAACGTACAGGTTATAACATCCGGCGCGTCTCCATCCTCCCTCCGGTGAACCGCGTAAACCAAACCCAATTGCCTTGCCTCAAGATAGCACCTACCTCCGCTCGTGTTCCATGGCCTCCGCCACCATTTCTCGATTATTCGAACCACGACCTCGCTGAGGTCAGTGGTCCTCCTCTACCACCGACTAACATTCCGAGTCTGCTGGTCGGCTTTCCTTTGTGTTCTTGGGGCAATCCTTGACCACATGGTTCTTGGACCCATACCTAAAATATCCTCCGATTTTCCTCCAAAGACTCTCCTAGGTGCTTCTTTCCACACATCACAAGGTCGACACACTCTTCCGATCCAAATTTTGTTGACCTCGCGCCCATCAACTCTAGGCCTCTTATGAACCTTTCCAGATGACCAAAACCTCTTTTGGGCCTATTCCTATCCATAGCTTCTTTGTAGAATCCTTGATTCCCTCGCCACCTTGGCCTTTTCTACCAAAGCAGAGAACTCCCGCTCCTGATGCGGTGCTATCAACAGTCTCAGATCATCCCTTAGCCCGTCCTCAAAACGGACATAACGCTCATGCTCAGTTGCCACTACGCCTCGAGCATAACGGCTCAACCTTAAAAATTTTGCCTCATACTCTGCCACGGATTTGTTCCCTTGAACCAGCCCCAAAAAAGCTTTCCTTTGCTCATCAGTATACCTGGTTCCCACATACTTATTCTAATAAGCTTTCTTAACGTACTCCCAGGTCAGATCCTCAGCTGTCACACCATCCTGAACAGTTAACCACCACTGATACGCTTCATCGCGTAACAGTGCCACCATTCCTTTTAACTTTTCCTCAGGGGTCAGATCAAGCTCATCCATGATGCGCTCAGTTGCATCCAACTAGTACTCAGCTGTACTGGGTGCTACTCCAGACACTCCACGAAACATTTCAGCTCCATTAGCTCGGAGTCGTTCAGGCACAGACTTTTGATTTCCCAAATTTCCTCCTGCACCAGCCACCAATTCCAATACTCGCAAGACGACTGCGACACAAGATCTTCCTCGTCCGAGCTTGTCGCTCAACACCCACGGTAGGGGTGGTGGTGGTGGTATCTCATTGTCGACTTTGACCGATCTAACTGCTTCGACACACCATCCTTCCTCTACCTCATCCACGGCGACCACGTCCTCTAGAGCTCATTTCTAGCGTCGTGATCCGATTAAGAAGTTTTATGAATTAGTACTTTTGTTTCACTTGTTTACCTGCCAAGGAGTTTTATGAAAAGAATTTAGGAGTGGTTCTTTCAGATTCATACATGCACAGCTTTTCATTCATTCATCCATCCACTAAATGCTTATGAACTTTCGCTCATTTAGAGAAATGTTGTAGTTTTCATTGTTGTTCTTTCCACTACCTGGGGTATTTTCGTAATTTTGTCCTACGTGGGTATTTTCGTAATTTTTCAAAAGAAAAGTTCCTTGGGATTTTGTCACAAAGTATTTTGATATTTTTAAATTCCCGAGGTATTTTGGAAAAATTTTAAAATTCGGGGTTATTTCGGTAATTTTGGACCTCAGGGGTATTTCGATAATTTTTCACAAATCAGGGTAAATTTGTAAAATTTAATAAATCAGGGATATTTCAAAAGTTGTAAAACTTTGAGGGTTCTTTTTGAGAATTGCATTTTCCAGAACAGTGATGTTGCAAAAATTTTGGAAATCAGGGTCATTTTGGTAATTTTGTAAGTTAGGGGTAATTTTATAATTTTCCAAAATCAAGGTATTTTTTTGATATTTTGCAAATTAGAGTTGTTGAATGTTTATAAAATAATGAAATTTTGATAGAACTGTTGAGTAGTTGGTCATTTTATAAACTAAGGGCATTTTGGTAATTTTACCACTAAGGGCATTTTTGTAATTTTGTAAAGAGAAATTTTTTTCAGAAAATTTTGTAAAGATGGTTTTCACGAATTTAAAAGAAAGTTTTAAGAGTTTTAAAACTAGGGTTTTGTTGTTTTTATAAAACACGGCTAGTTCCTTTCGGGTTTTAGTCATTGTGTTTAGCTTTATGACCGAGCCCTCTTGGTCGTGGTGAACCAAAGCTACGCACCAGCCGGATTCGAGTGGAGAGGAGGTGAGTCACGCGATCGCTTAAATACCAAGCTCCCACCAAAACCATTCCTAGACATGCGCATGAGGTTGCCACACCAACCGAGCCTCCGGGTTAGGGTGAACTGGCTACGCACTGTGGGATTCTCGCCAAGAGGAGGTGAGTCACTAGGATCTGCTTAAATACTGTGCTCTTCCGGATCCAATCCTAGACATGCGCATGAGGGTTACCACACCCTAACTCAAGGACTTAGCCATAGGTTTGTTGAGTGCATTAAGTCTTATGTATTTGTGTTTGAGTAGGCTAGTCCTAGGTTCAAGTTCCTATCATGCTATTCTACGCTCCATGCCTTTTCTACCCTTCTAATATTCATAACATAATTCACATAATCACCCAAATAGTTGTGGGTACTTACCGTGGATCGTGGGACGGAGACTTAGGTGCCATGCCGTAAAACCCGCTTATTTCATAAAATATTTTCAAAACTCATTTGGGCTCCTTTGAAAACGTTTGGGCCTTAGCCCACGTGCCGAGAGTTTTAAAACTGGCTCGATATCAAATTGAAACACCTCACACCCTACCACGAGCCCGGATCGGATCTCGTATGTTCCTCAAGTAAACCGATTCAAATTCTTTTGTTACTTTGTGAAAAACTTGTGCGATTTTAAAGAAAATTGTTTGGGTTGGGCTTGTGTTGAGAACCAATTTGAATTTTTATATTAGAAAACCTTTTTAATTTTAAGTGATAAAACATATAGAGTATATTTTAAAATAAAATACTTAGTCTTTAACTCAATCAAAATTTTAAAACACAATTAAACAACAAGCGAAATAAAATCGTTCATCATGGCCTTGTGGCCTTATTACATCAAATCATAATTTCCAAATAATTCAAAATACTAAAATAAATTAAGAGTCCATGAAAATATAATCTTCATGTTGTGCATGGCCACCACAAGTTCTCGCCGTCCTTGGTCCATCACTGTTCATCACCGAAAAATATTCCCACAACGGGTGAGTCAAACAGACTCAATGTGTACACGACACTAAATCATAATAGAATCAATACAATAGTTACACATTCAAAACATAAAATACAAGTTATGATGCATTCCCAAACCTGCACCTAATTATCCATCCGCTACACACCCCCGCACTGCCACCACACCGTGGGACTACTAAGTCGACCCTCCTTCCGCTACACACCAAATCGCGGTCTTAGATCATCGCATTCGTGGTCTTAGGTCACCACTCAGATTCTCTGTGGTCTTAGGTCACCACTTTTCGATATCACGGTCTTAGGTCACCGTGTTCGTGGTCTTAGGTCACCACATTTACTTCGCCTTTCAAAATAAACCCATATGCCCATAATAATAATATGCCAAAGTTCACATTCTTATCATATTCTCATACATAACATTTTTCATGTTCCTAGTAGAATTATGGATACATCCATACCTATGTCTTTTGAGATTTTCATCTTTGTATAGCCATTGGGAAATGTATTCCCTAACTAAACTCGGTCCATATGAGCCTATAATGGGTGAGGATCGAGGAATCTACCATCATGGTACTTCATATTACCTTTTCTTTTCAGAACCAAGCCTTTATATTCCTCCCTTGTGAAATCGGCTAAACACTATATTACTCCACGGG
This sequence comes from Gossypium rotundifolium, assembly GCA_025506655.1. Taxonomy (NCBI): domain Eukaryota; kingdom Viridiplantae; phylum Streptophyta; class Magnoliopsida; order Malvales; family Malvaceae; genus Gossypium; species Gossypium rotundifolium. The sequence goes on along the minus strand of CP106729.1, from coordinate 129,092,891 downwards.
TTAGTTTTCGCCTCGATATAATGAGTCTTAACACTTAACACAAAGAGTTTCCCTTAAATCCTTGAATCCGACCCTAATTCCTCCTTTAATATTCGCCAAGAGAAACCAAAAGGTCGGTTCCTAAATCTTGATTAAAAGAGATTGAACAACAAGAATCCATAGGTAGAACCACTTGGCCACCACTCTTCCTTTGTGATAATATTATCCTTTAATTATCACTTTATTAAAAACATTTAATCCAACATTTATCTCTCCAATTTAAAATCCTTTATTTATCACCCTTTTAATCGAATATTTATGAAAATAAAACACCTCCTTTCTAGAAGCATGTGCCGTCCACCTCAGTCTTCTAGAACCCTAGTGGTTGCCATTTCCTTACATTTCCAAGTTTCGAAAATGTTCACTTTCCTGAATAGGTGCTTTATTTATTATTGTCATTTCGCATAATTAAACCAAAATGCATAGGCCTCAATGAGCCTATAATGGGTGAGGATCGAGGAATCTACCGCTTCAAGTTGCTTTGAATCCCGAATAGGTGCTTTGTGCTTTGATAGCTTTGTGTATACTAACTTGCTTTGTTTTGCTTTGACTGTGATTACATGGCATGTTCATCATAAAAAAGGTGTTGATTCAAGTTTAGTTACTAAATAGAGAGCTTATCATGGAAAAGGGGTTTCTTGATAAAGTGAAGGATAATGCGGCCGTCCGAATTTGGTCCGAGAAAATGCAACAAGAGAAGGGTGATAGTCTTACTGGAAGGGTATGTGTCAGAGTTGTGAGCTTTCACTGCATTAGCGTGGTTCAGAATAATCTCCAAGAATTGAAAGAGATATATGACCAATGGGATGACGAGATCAAGTAGCTATTTTACTGTAACTATGGTGATTTGCCCTATCTACTCGATATGAAAGTGGAAAAGCGCTTATTCCGAGCTCTCGCCCAGTATTGGAATCCCGCCTACAGTTGCTTTACCTTTGGGAAAGTTGATTTGGTACCCACCGTGGAAGAGTACATGACCTTACTTCGTTGCCCGAAGATTCTAGCCGACAAAGCCTATTCGAGAGTCGCCAATGTCCCGACTTTCTTAAAAAAGCTAATGAGCATCACGGGGATGAGTGAGCAATGGGTTGCATCCCGGATCAAACAAAAAGGAGATAGTAAATGCATACCTTGGAAAAGTTTGTGAGATTTGATCGTGGCACATCCGGATATGAAGAAGAGGGTTGATGTTTTCTCTTTAAGCATTTACGGTTTGGTCATCTTCCCCAAAGCATTAGGGCACATAGATGAGGTAGTTTCAGATTTATTTGACCGGCTTGACAAAAGGGTTATGCCCATCTCGACAAATTCGGCCAAAACTTTTAGATCTTTGAACGCATGCCCGATGGCGGGTGAAGGAAGATTTATCGAGTGTGCGCAACTTTTGTTATCCTAGTGTCATAGCCACTTTTGGAAGGTAGAAAAGGTCTCATATCGAGTATTCTCCGAGAACTACTCTCTATTGAAAGATTTAGTGGCTACACCGAGGCGAGATGATATTTCAGTAGAAAAATGGATGGCGATTCTCCAGAGTCTCTAAGACGAGGACGTTGAATGGAGAGCCACATAGATGATTCCCAATGAGATTCTATACTAGTGTGGAGACTTTGACTGGGTTCCTCTACTTGGGATTAGGGGAGCTATTGGATATGCTCCTTTGCTCATATTAAGACAGTATAGATCGAGGTAGTTCATACCAACAATGTAAGGGTTGGCTCAATGTGAGTTTTCATACAAGGGTGATAATTAAAAGAAGAAGGTTCGTGAAATATCAAACGCTTGGAACCAAACCTGTAGGATGAAAATATTTGCCACAAATCCAATGACAACCCCCGAATATAGTTGATGGTGGGGTAAAAGAGTCAACGACAACATCCCTGTGCCAAGTCAAGACGCTTGGCCGATAGAGAGTATCTACAAGTAATCCCGTCCAAGTTAAAGATCATCAAGTAAGACTTTGAAAAAAGAGTTTGAAATTGGGAAAGAAGATAGAGCAGCTAGAGGAGGAAAAGATACAACTAGGATTAGACGTTGACATCCAAAGCTAGAGGCCAAAAAATTGAGGAAAGGAAAGAACAACACCGAGAAAGATTGGACAGTCTAAAAATGGCTTATAAGAAGCTGCGTTTGTCGATAAAATTGCCGATTTGGGTAAAAAATCAGAGCAATGGTGGCAAGAGGTCAAATAAGAAAGGATTAGAGTCGATTAGTGGGAAAAGAAATCCCAAGATGCTCGAGTTCGAGAAGATTCCCTAGAAAGGAGTTTGTCAGAAAGCCGAAATGAAAAGATTGGATTAAAAGCTTGAGTAGCAGAATTGGAAAGATCACTCCATCAGTCTCGTAGTTGTAACTCTGCAATTGAGTTGAAGGCTAGCCTAAGTAAGATCGATGAGTTGAAAGGAAAGATAGGATAGCTCGAGACCGCACTGCAAAATTGCGAACTTCATATTGAGTTTCTTGAAATGAATAACGAACACTGGAAAGAGTAGCTCCAATGTTCTCAAGGTCAGGTTAGGGATAGAGACTACATCATAGGCAAAGCTATGGCTTAAGTACAGGAAGTGGCCGATCATCTACAAACCCTAGTAGTTCAAGCCGACATGCTGAGTTTAAAATATGAGTGAGAATCGGATCAAGGCCGAGAATTAGCTTAGCTTCTTAGGAAAGTTAGGGCTTTGAGTATTAGGGCAAAACCGTATATGTAATTCGTTTTATGTAAAGAAATTTGTTTTCTAGAAAAGTTGTTCTAATTGAATTGAATCAGAATCAATGCCTCTTTTTTGCATTCATTTCATTCATCTACATTAAATTTCATCATATGCATCAAGTTTCATAAAAGACCCTAAATAATAAAAATTATGACAATTACCCTGGAAACCAACGAGAGTCTACCAACTAAATATCGCTACGGTACCCACCGCAAAACCAAAGTAATGGACCAAAGATTAGAAAGATTAGAACAAATGCAAAGAGATATGCAATATCAGTTGCAAGCACAGATACAAGAATAATTAGCCAAAATTCAACAAGACATGAGGGATCAAATGTAAGAATCCCAAAGAAGTATGATGTAACATCCCTTACCCATATTCGATGCCAGAACAGGGTACGAGGCATTACCAGACTTAAACACAAGCAAACATACAAAACCGAGACGTAATTTCCATTCAAATTTAAAACTTTTCACATACATTCATATCATCCTCAAAATGAGCCTACGAGGCCCAAAACATACATTGGAAGTAGTTCGGGATTAAACAGAGAACTTTAGAAAATTTTACAAAATTTAAATTTTTCCATGTTACAGAGCTCACACGCCCGTGTGGTCAAAGAGACACGCCCGTGTCACCCTTAGACACGCCCGTGCTGCAGGCCGTGTTCAAACTAGGGTGCTCTCTGACTTGTGCCACACGGTCGTGCCACACGCCTGTGTGCTAGGCCTGAAGCACACACGACAAAGACACACGCCCGTGTGCACAATTTGGACATTCTGTTTTTCAAAATTAAGGTGTAGGAGACCGGAACACATGCCCGTGGGGCAAACCGTTTGTCACACATGGCCTAGATACACGCCCGTGTGTCTACCCATGTGGACAAAAATAAGGCTATTTACCAAGCCATTTTGCCACCCTCACTTGCACATATCTACACAACATCACATGGCACAAATTTAGGCATATAAATGCAACCAAACAACCACAAACAAAACAATAACATGTCATTCTTATACCATCATTTATCATGCTTATAACATCTTACTTAGACCGTTAAAAACATACTAATTTCACATTCACAAGAGGGCATTAGCATATGAATAAACTTATGATCAACATAAGCCATCATTCATGGCTACATATATAAGATGAAGCATTAGCAATTACAAGAGCATTAGCAATTACAAGCTAACACATATGGCCAAATTAATAATGACACACGTAACAAATTGACATAGTCCCTATAAATGCCATAGACTAAAAATACTTGAATTCACTTATACCCAAAATGATAGCTTGATACTGTGATAGGATTTCCGGCGATCTCTAACCCAAGCTAGCTTAATAACCCTATAAGACATAGGAAGGGAAGGGGGTAAGCTATGTATATAGCTTAATAAGTTCATAATAAACAACCTCAACCATACATATATCATACTATCAACATAATGTAAATCCATACGAATGTCATTTAAGTCTCATAAGTATAACTTACTTAATCACATCTTACCAAGTGTTTATCATGTTCAACAATATGAACACAAATTTTATAATCTACCATAATCTCATGGTTATAATTTTATTCCGTCACAATGTTTGCTCTATCAACTTATAAGCATAATTTGACATATTCTGGCATTAGCCCAACAACCGTAACTTTCTATTGTAACATATTACAATAATTAAGAAATCATTTCAAACCACATAATAAACATGCATATTAATTATGAGTATTTACATTTCAAGCATATAATTTAACATCACTCAATTTCCTAAACTCTTATCTTCACATACTTTCATAACCATTTTAATTGACAATTATGCCAATCTTTCCTTTTTCACATATCCTGACAAATCACAATTTGCATGAATATAACATGCTATATCTTAACTTAATTTGGCCCGAAAGCCAATCACATAATCATCAATAGAATTTATCATGTATTTCATACATCACAAGTATAGACCAATAATCACAATGTTTTCATAAAATCATTCTCGTGGAAATCATGAACTCACAATTTCATGAAGTCAATGTACACACAGTACTGTACCAATGCCATATCCCAGATATGGTCTTACATGTAATCTCGTATCGATGTCAATAGTCCAACTATGGTCTTACATGAAATCTCACGTCGATGCCATATCCCAGATATGGTCTTACACGAAGTCTCACATCGATGCCATATCCCAGATATGGTCTTACACGAAGTCTCATATCGGTGTCATATCCCAGATATGGTATTACACGTATTCTTAGTGACCCTAATGTCATGACATTTGTATCCTAACTATTCCTAAGGTTCAACCGGGATTTACTCGCTTATCGAAGCTTCATCAATTTCATCTATAGAGTCAATCATACAATTCATGCAATAAAAAAGCATTATAAATACAATTATAACGTTGCATTATTTACATACAAACTTACCTTGACATAAAAATTGGCAAAAATGACTAAATCGTCAAATACTCGTTCCCCCCGTTCTAGGTCCAGACCTCATTTTTCTTGATCTATAATATCACATTTAAATTATTCAATCATTATACAATTCAAATTAGCACAAAATCACATTATGGCAAAAATTACATTTTTGCCCCTAAAGTTTAAGATTTTTACAATTTAGTCCCTAGGCTCGTAAAATGAAATCTATTCAATTTCTTTAATATACAAGCCTAGAAGAACATTTTCATAACTATAACAGCCCACAATTTCCATTAAAACACACTTTTACTACATATTTTATAACTTTTACAAACAAGTCCTTTTAGGCATTTTCACCGAAAATCACTTAGCAAAAGTCGTTTTACAAGTCATAAACATGCATTTTATACCATCAAATATCAAAATACACAAATATCCATCATGGATAAAAATTTAGACTTTGATTATGTCTTAAATTAGTGGTAGAAATAGATAGCTCATGTTACGAGGATTTTAAAAATGTAAAAATCATTAAAAATGGGGCTAAAATCGACTTACAATCGAGCTTGAAAGCTTGGAAAACCCTAGCTATGTCTTATCCATGCAAGTTTCGGCCATGAGGAAGAAGATGGACAAAAATTGGCTTTTAATTTGACTTTTTAATTCATTTAATTACCAAATTACTAAAATGCCCTTAATGAAAAACTTTAGAAACATGCCTAACCATGTCCATTTTTGTCCACCAACTTAACCAATGGTCTAATTACCATTTAAGGACCTCTAATTTAAAATCTCATAGCAATTGGACACCTCTAACATATAGAATTCAACTTTTTCACTTTTTACAATTTAGTCCTTTTGACTAAATTGAGTGCCCAAATGTCAAAATTTTCGAACGAAAGTTTCGTGAAATCGTTCCATAAAATTGTAGACCATAAAAATATAATAAAAATGAAATTTTATTCGTCGTCTTTGTGGTCCCGAAACCACTGTTTTGACTAGACCCAAAATCAGGCTGTTACATAGGATAAGCCAATTGACGCAGTTGCTGGTTGGAGGACTCGAAAAAGGGAAGAGTAATGCAGTTAACTCAGGGGATGATAAAGAAGACCCTACCTATCCCCCAGGTTTTACCCCGATAAATGCACAGACTCAACCAGAGGCTTACCCACGAAGGGTACCCGTTACTATCAGGCCCCAACAATATCAGGCCAGTACCTCTATACCAATGAACTACCCAATGGGTTAGGCTCCAATCTGAGGATAATCCAACCAATCCCATTGTTCATGATCTGGATGATATGGCAGAAATGGAAAAGCAAAAGTGGAACTACCAAGGTAACTTGAAGATCGGTGCAGATGGTTAGAAGAAAAATTCAGAGCAATGGAAAACGTTGATTATCATTGCGAAATTGATGCTAAGGAATTGAGTTTGGTCCTAGATCTAATGCTCCTTCCAAAGTTCAAAACTCCAGAGTTTGAAAAATATAATGGGACTAGCTGTCTTAAAGCTCACATCACGATGTTCTGTCAAGGATGACAGGATACGTTAATAATGACCAACTATTAATTCATTTCAAGACAGTCTGATCAGGTCAGCAGCCAAATGGTACAACCAACTGAGCCGTGCCAAAATCAATTCATGGAAGGACTTAGCACAAGGTTTTATGAAGCAATATAGCCATGTACGGACATGAACCTGACAGAATCACGTTGCAAAATATGGAGAAGAAGTAAAGTGAGAGCTTCAGGCAATATGCCCAAAGATGGTGAGAGGTGGCAATGCAAGTCCAACCACCTCTTTTGGAGAAAGAAACCACAATGCTTTTTATCAATACTTAAAAGCCCCGTTCATCAACCATATATTGGGAAGCACTACCAAGAGCTTCTCAAATATAGTAATGTCTGGTGAAATGATTAAAAATGCAGTGAGAAGTGGTAAGATAGACGCGGGGGAAAGCACCAAAAGATCAGCCAGAAAAAAGAAAATGAGGTGAATAATGCAAGCATATATAATAAGGGTTATTCAAACCAATCACTATAGGCCAGCCAAAGACAGTAACCCTTAGCCATCAAGGCCCCCCAAGGTAGGAATCCAACCCAAGGTGAAATATAGAAAGGCTCCAGTCCACACCCATCCCGATGACATATAGGGACCTGTATCAGAGTTTGTTTAATGTACATGTGATATCCCATTTTTACTTGAAACCTATGCAACCTCCATTCCCTAAATGGTACGATGAAAATGCTCAATACGAGTACCATTCAGGAATCACGGACACTCAATCGAAAGCTGCACCCGCTTTTAAAAAGTTAATTGAAAGGTTCATCAAGATGGGCATTATAAAGTTTGATGATCCATCGGGACCTAGTGTGGTAGGAAATCAGTTATCCAGTCATTCTGATAGAGGGGTAAACAAGATAATTGATAGTGGAGGGAAGAGAACCAAGATGAATGTAGTGGAACTGAAAATCCCACTGACATGGGTTTGGAAGAAAATGGTAGAGGGAGGATTAATCAAACAAGATTCAGAGGAGAGACCCAAAAGGATGAGGAACTACTGTGAGTTCCATGCTAAAGAAGGTCATGAAATCTAGGAGTGCGTTGAATTTAGGGCCCTAGTGCAAAATCTGATAGATAATAAGGAGCTAGAATTCTTTGAATATGCCAAAGGCTCGGAAGGAGAAGATGTGTGTGCCTCAGAAGAAGGGTCAACAAAGAAGGTCTAAAAAGTCAACCACCTAATGGTTATTATTTCACGACCAAGAAGCAATGAAGTCAGAGTACAAATTTAAGCCTTTCCTTACAAGGATAACAAGAGGGTTCCCTGGAATTATGACTGCAACATGATGATCCCAGGAGAGGAGAACCCAGTTAGCACTTCAGAAGAGGGCCAGGATGTGTGTTTCTACACACGTAGTGGAAGGCGCTATGATCCCGCAAATACAAGAGCCAAGCATGTTAAAGGAAAAGCCTCAGTGGTTGAACAAAAGAAAGAGAAGACGGTCAGGCTTGAATTGCCTGTTAATGAGCCGATAACTGAGAAAGAGGCTAAGGAATTCTTGAAATTCCTAAAGCACAACAAGTATAGTGTTGTAGAATAACTACACAAGTAGCCAGCTCGCATATTTGTACTAGCTTTACCCTTAAGCTCAGAGACACATCGTAGTGCATTGATGAAAGTGTTGAACGAAACTTATGTCGCTGAGGATATCTCTGTAAACAAGCTGGATCGTCTGGTTAATAACATAAGTGCTGATAATTTCATCTTTTTTAATAATGATGAAATACCACTGTAAGACCCAATTTTCACCCGACCCATTTTTGGAAAAACCAATAATAAAACCATAATAAAATCCAAATATTTATAACAGTCCAATAGAGTCCATAGTCCCTTTACAAAACATAGACCCAAATTCAGACCCCACAAGGCCCATTGCTAAATTAACCCGTTAGGCCCAGTTATATTAAAACTTCAAAAAACCCTAGAGATCTTCCAGAATACTCCAGCGTTGCAGCCCCTAGTTGACGTTTGAGTTTCCATCACGCGCGTCCTAGTGCTAGCAACGTTTAGAGTGCCTCCTGTCACATGCGACCTCCGTGCGCCCCCTCGTGCCTCCTTACGTGCCACCTTGCACCTGGAAACAACGACAACAAACAAGCAGCAGAGAAAACAAATGAAAAATAGTTGTAATTTTGATTTTTTTCTTTTCGGTTATATATAAGACCGAAGCAAAATTTGTAACTGGGGGGGATCCCATTTTTTTACACGATATATCAAAAAGAAGATTTCTAGGAAAAGAAAAGGTTTCTTTCTATTTTTCCATTTCGATTTTTCTTTTTTTTTGTTTCGCTTTTATACTTTAAATAAAAAAAAAGAAACAGGGATTAAACAGGGAAAGGTCTATTATTTTGGAGGCTCTTATTTCTTTCATTTTTTTTCTTTTATGTTATTTACAAGTTGATTTTAAATAAAATAGAAAAAGAGAGGAGAAGAATACCTTTGATCTGCCTAAAAATGGAGATTTTCGGTCCTCCGACCATCGTATAAGGCAACGCCGATGGCGGCGCGTGCAGTGGCTGACCATATCGGAGTTAGCAGAAATCACCTAAGTTGAGATAAGTGGAGAGAGTTTCGGATTGTTTTTTTTATTTCTAAAGGGGGAAATGATTTTTTGGTAAATATTTCAATTTAAATTGTATATTAAAACGGTGCCGTTTTGGCTTAGTACACCATGGCCTAAAACGATGTCGTTTCGTAGCCACCCATGCGCGACCCGACCCATCAACTGAAGGATTCGCGTGTTTTGGTGTTTTAGGGTTTATTGCGCCCTTAGTCCTTCTGCATTTTTAGTTTTCTTTAATTAAGTTTTAGTTTATTTTAATTTTGCCAAGAAACTTTGCGCTGTTTTAAATTTAATACCCTTTTAAACGCAGCGTTTAAGGACTCGGGTAAATTGCACTTTCAGTCCCTTTTAGTTTATGCACACTACATTTTAGTTCTTTTTTGACCTTTTATTTATTGCTTTTAGCTCTCTAATTTTATTCTGATTCCAATATAGTCCTTTTAATTATTTTATGTGATTATTTGGTTATTATTTTTAAATTATTCCTTTTTAAATTAATATTAAATATTATATTTTAAATGGCTATAGATATTATTTATTTTTCTCGTTACTTTCATTAGTTTTTTTATATATACACATATGTTTTAAATTAAGTGTTTATTTGTTTGCTATTGCATGGATCATATTGCTTAACTTGTAAACTGTTAATTATTTGTGATTCATTATAGTAATATTTTGTGTATTATTTTCCTCTATTTTCTTCAATAATCAATAGAGGAATTGTATATTATGTAATTATTGTTATTATATGATTTGTGTCTCTTAATTATTAGTTGGTTGTTGTGATGTATTAGTGTAGCATTGGATGTATGGATTAATATTTTGCTTTGTATTTTATTATTATCCCATTGTATTTCATTAAAAGATGTAGTATTTTAATGTCATTTTGATTTTAGAATCATAAGGCAAGGCTCGTGTTTAGAGGTTTCGGGAAAATCGTGCTCTAACTTACTAAGTTCGGGTTCTCCTTGTTTAAAACCTAGCGACCAAGTATCCTTTCTCTCTCAAATCAAAATACATAATATTTCAAATAAAAAAACTTATTCTTGGGATTTTTGGAGATATTGCGCCCTAACTTATTGGGTGTGATATTTTATTATCTCGAGATAAGATTTTTAAAAGAACAAAGGCAATATTCCGTATTCGGGATTTTTGAGAAATAGTGCCCTAACTTACTGGGTTGCGATTTTTCATTTGACCAAGATAAGTGAATATCCTTCTTATTTTTAAATGTATGAGTATTGAATGTTGAAGGATAAACCTAATTTCGAGAATATAAGATGTTGTGCCTTAACTTACAAAGTACGACATTTTATTTCCTCGAAATAAGAAGCTTTGGCATCGAATATGATTTTGTCCAAATATATATTAAGTAAATGGATCGTAATCTAGAATCTTTTCAAATTTTTGACATCAGGACATTAATTAATCAGTTTGGTACCAATTTTGGGCGATACGGGGTGGTAATCCTTCCTCGTACGTAACCGACTCCCAAACCTGTTTTCTTAAATTTCGTAGACCAAAATTATTGTTTTAATAAAAATGTTTTATTAAAATAATCCATCTCAAGGTGATCCGATCACACCTTGAATAAAAGATTGGTGGCGACTCCATTTCCCATACTTGTAAAGTCGATCCCCGTTTTCCAAAACACCGTTTTAAAAAATGGTTTCAACAACTTGGCGACTCCACTGGGGACTGAAAGAGAGTCAAGCCGTAAAATTGATTAATTTTTGTCATTTTGTCAAAATTGGAAATTTGATTTGAAGATTACGATCCTTTTATTGCATTCATCTCATTTGATTGTTATGGTTCGAGTCTTGTAAAATACTTTGGCATCATATTGCATGACCGCTGGGTCACACCTTTAAGTGGGAGTCAGAAACTACTCCTTCGTGAGGTTTTCACCTCCGTGCAGGATAGTGAATCACTTCTGGAATATATCAGTACCTATGTCTTCGTGAGATTTTCATCTTCGTGCAGCCATAGGGAAATGTATTCCATGAACCAACTCGATCCATATGAGCCTATAATGGGTGAGGATTGAGGAATCACTGGTTCAGTACCCTCAATCAGAACTCAAACCGCATATAAAAGACCCTAAGAGCTTACCCCAGATGGAGTTGTGATAAACCCTAGTGGTCACCCAATAGGTGCTTGAATGTTTTATATGCTTTGAATTTCATTTCTATCGTACTGACTATTTGTTTTATCTTTGTTACTTAGCATGTATTTTCATATTAGAGAGAGATGCCGATTCGGATTCGATTGCTAAATTAGGGAGCTCGACATAGAGAACGAATTTCTTGATAAAATAAGACAACGTGGATGTCCATATATTTGTAGTCTATTTCATGCAAAAAGTTTTGTCCTCTAGTAAATTTTTCTAAAGGAAATTGAGTTAGAATCAACATCTCTTTACATTCATTGCATGCATTTACATGGCATTACATCATATGCATTAGATTTCATGAGAAGACCCTAATTGGTTGAGGTTATTTTAGCCTTAATCTGGAAGCCGACAAAAATCAACCAAGCACGCACCCATACTGTACAAGGAGAAAAACCAAAGCAATGGATAAAAGACTAGAGAAGTTGGAACAAATGCAGAATGAGATGCAAGAGCGGATGCAAGCACAAATGCAAGAGCAGCTAGCTAAGATCCAACAGGATATGATGGATCAAATGATGGAATTACAAAAGAGTATGCTGACTCAATTAACTCAACTACTGGCAGGAGGAGTAGACAAAGGGAAAACCTCCATGGTTAACACTGTTGAAGATAGTGAGGAACGACTATATCCCCCGGGTTTAACCCCGACACATCCTGATGTACATCCACGGAAGACATCTGTCATAATTAAACCTTAACAATTTCAAGAAGGTGTTTCGATGCCGCCAAATTTCCAAGCTAGATCAAGTTCTAATTTAGGGGATCATCCAATTAATGCTAATATTCCCGACTTGGATGAGGCAACAGAGAAAGAAAGGGCAAGGGCTGAATTGCCAAAACGGTTAGTGGAGCGATGCAAATGGTTGGAAGAAAAATTTAGGGCCATGGAAAACGTTGATAGGCAATATGGAGTCGATGCTAAAGATTTAAGTTTGGTGCCAGATCTAATACTTCCCCACAAATTCAAGGTGCCAGAATTCAAAAAATACTACGGGACTACTTGCCTAGCGGCTCACGTAACTATGTTTTGCCGGAGAATGACTGGATACGTTAACAATGACCAACTGCTAATTCATTGTTTCTAAGACAGTTTGGCGGGAGCGGTATCAAAATGGTACAATCAGCTGAGCCGTACCGAAATTAATTCTTGGAGGGATTTAGCACAGGCTATGGTCACGTAACAGAAATGACCCCTGATAGAATTACCCTACAAAATATGGAAAAGAAACCAAGCGAGAGTTTTTGGCAATATGTACAAAGATGGAGAGAGGTCGCCATACAGGTTCAACCACCTCTTTTGGAGACAGAAACCACTATGCTCTTCATCAACACCTTGAAAGCCCATTTATCAACCATATGTTGGGAGTGCCATGAAGAGTTTCTCGGACATAGTAATGACCGGTGAAATGATCGAAAATGATGTGAGAATCGATAAAATAGATGCGGGGGAAAGTGCTAAAAGGTCAACCCTGAGAAAGAAAGAAAACGAGGTAAACAATGTGGGAGCATACAGTAAGGGTTATTCAAAGCAAGTTACTGTGGGATCACCAAGGTTGACAACTACAGACCTTCAGAGTCCTTCAAAGAATGAATCTAGGCAAAGGATGAATACAGAAAAACTTCAGTTCACTCCTATTCCAATAACATACCAAGAGCTATATCAGAAATTGTTTGATGAGCACATAGTATCCCCTTTATACTTGGCACCATTATAGCCCCCGTACCCTAAGTGGTACGATGAAAATACCGAATGTGACTATCATGCGGGAGTTTTGGGGCATTCAATAGAAAATTGCCTTGCTTTTAAGAAAGTCGTGGAAAGACTCATTAAGTTGGGCGTTGTCAAAGTGGCTGATATGTTTAATGCTGATAATCCGCTACCAAATCGCACTGATGTTGGAGTAAATGCGATTGAAGAAATGGTGGAAATGTACACATCAATGCCATACATGAAGAAATCACTGAAGGGGGACCTTGTCGGATATCTTCCCTTACGAACTTGGGACCGTTCGGAATAATTGGACTGTGGAAAAATTCCTGTACTATTTAGAGCTTACTCAGAGTAATGTACAAAACGCACTTGGTTCTTTAAGCCTAGAAGCAACAAGAATCTTTTTGTGAAATAGGATTATGTCCAGAATTCTTATTTCAATGAGATGCATCTTTTAAGCAAATATCTTTTATTCTTTACATTTCATGCTATGCATTCTTTGGTTTTTAGAATATTCTTTCATTTTTATTCATAACCATACCATACAAATAATCATCCTTAAAATCATTTATTCTTTGAAACTTGCCTTCGTACCTACAATAGGTACCCAGATATCAACGACAAGAGCGACATTGTTACCGGCTTCCTTTTGAATGAGATATAGGTTTAGGGGATCTAAGGACTTTGAAGATGACAAAAATTGTAACATATCTTCTGATTTGTTAATACTGGATGGAAAATAGATCCTACATTGCAAGCCAAGGAAGGAGATGAAGAACAAGGTCTAGCTCAACGCAGAAATAAGATCTCCTATATGTGGGGCACGGATGTTATAAAGCCAGTCTCATCAAAAGCTTCTAGCCAACATCGATTCATTTTCGTAGATGTCGGTTACTTCACTAAGATGATAAAAGTCACTTCATATGCCAATATTATAAAGTTGATAGTCATTAGAACAAAAAAGGAAAGAAAGAATATTGACAAAAAAAAAAATAAAAGTCAAAAAGATCATATTTAGCCGCACAACATCAAAAGTTGTGGTTTGTTCAAAGATCAGATGCCACACACAATAAAGGCAGCCAAAAGAAAAAAACAAAAGATAAAAAAAAGAGACCGAGATTGGCATACAGAAGTTACTATTTACCCTATATGCTTATCAAACATTGGCCAGGACGGTCACCGGGGTAGCACTTTTCTCATTGGTTTCACCTATTGAAGTCAAATTTCCTTTTTCTGAGTCTTATCAGAACTGAAGTTGGATGAGGCAGAACGCGTTTAATCTAAATATGATCAGTTGAATTTGAAGAGAAAATGTTAAAAGCTATTTATCACGGTCAGATGATGACAAAAATGATTCGTCCTAGAAAATTTCATGATAGGGCTTTGGAAGAAGATTCTTTCCCATGAAAAAGGGACTTCAGAAGAAAGAGGATTCCAAACTGAGAAGGACCTTAGGCAGTAAAGAAGGCCTGTTCTAGGGAAGCATAGGTATTGTCTAAGGACATACCCAATCCGGAGAATTCAGATTCAATAAAAAAATTCAAAAAAAAAAAGAGAAGAAAAAAGGAGAAAAAGAAATTTTCAGCAAAAAAAGAAGAAAAAAAAGAAGAGGCCAAGGTGAAAACCGTAAAGGGCGCTTTGAGACCAAAAGGGATTTGAGTTGAAAACCCAAAAAGGGCGGCTCAAGTTTTAATTGAAAGTGGGGCATACAGCAGTCCTACTATGCTTGAATTGACAATGAAGAAGTATGTTATGTCTTGGGGCATCGACAAAGTACTTCAGATCCCCTAAACACATGTTGAGCTTAAAATGGTTCTCAAGAAGTTTGAACAGAGAAGTTCAGGCTGCAATATCTGGGGCACCTAGTTTTCCATCTTACCCATTTTGAATTTGCTATCTTTGATTACCTTATTCTTTTCAAGATACGCCTTTAATAAACTCCCTGCTTAATTACGATTGCTATCTTTGCTTAGCTTATTTGTTTCAAGCTATGCTCTTAATCATTTTCCTTCTTGTCCATGGTTATGATCTTTTCTAGGCATTTTGCATTGAAATAAGGATTAACGGACTAATAATACTTTCATAAAAGGAGTTTCGCATATTACTCTGGAAGTTCTAAGTAATACAAGAACTTGAAACAGGACTTTTGTTTAAAACTCACCAAATTTAAGGAAGAGTCTAAATTAAGGTCATTGCGTCAATGGGCATCGTTAACCCAAGTATAAAATGGGGATCATTCTCGAACCCTAAATGTTATATTCTGCATTCATGCGAGCATTATGCATACATATTTGATTGGGTCATCTGAAGAGTGATCAGTTGATGGATCAAGCTATAGACCTTATACCTGAGTTATAGTGGGATAGATGAAAGTTGATACAGATCCTATACCTTTGAATAGCAATAGGATGGATTGAATAAGAAACAAATCCTATATTTTGAAATTGCAATTGGATGGACGAGAAAAGATTCAGATCCTATACCCCTAAGTCATAATAAGATGAACCCTAAAGTTATAGTGGGGCAAGTCTGTTGAGCATGATATTGGTTCTCTCGGGTTTTCTGTCAAGAATACCAGCCGAACAAGAGAGCAGCATATTACCCTAATGAACAATGAACGATGACACCTTAAGCAGGGATCATTCTCATTCTACATTCATGCAAAACACATTTAGGAGCATTTGATTCATTCCGATCATTGCATCCTAATCATTGTAAGAAATCATTCTCATGACAATCTACATTCATACAAATGTCATCCATAAGACACATCTATTTAAGGGCATTTGATTCATTCCAATCATTGTATCCTAATTTTTGTAAAAAGACCATTCTTATGGCATTCTGCATTCATAAAAATGTTGTCCATAACACATTTAGTTAGGAGCATTAAATTCATTCTGATCATTGCATCCTAACCATTTTGCAAGGCAGGTCCCCTAGAGGATGGTGTCACAACATTAGTGAATCAATAGATCTCGTCTCCCTAAGTTTGTAGTGGAGCAGATCGAAGATGGCAAATCTAGCAATCCTGAAGTTTGTAGGAGCAGATTGAAGACAACAAATCTTACAATCCTGAGTTTGCAGGAGCAAATTAAAGACAACAAATCTGGCAATCCTAAGTTTGCAGGAGTATATTGAAGATAGTAGATGTGGCATTCCTGAGTTTGCAAGAGCAGATTGAAGATAGCAAATCCAGCAATCTTGAGTTTGTAGGAGCAGATTGAAGACAGCAAATCTGGCAATCCTGAGTTTGTAGGAGCAGATTGAAGACAGCAAATCTGGCAATCCTGGGTTTGCAGGAGCAGATTGATGACAGCAAATCTGGAAATCCTGAGTTTCCAGGAGTAGATTGAAGACAACAAATATGGTAATCCTGAGTTTGCAGGAGCAGATTGAAGTTAGCAAGTCTGGCAATCCTGAGTTTGTAGGAGAGATTGAAGATAGCAAGTCTGGCAATCCTGAGTTTGTGGGAGCAGATTGAAGATAGCAGATCTGGCAATTCTGAAGTTGAAGAAGTAGATTGAAAGTCTAATTTCCTTGAGTGGATCAAAGTGTTAGTTCTTGGGCCCATGAAGATGCAGTGAGTGGAACGAATCTATTTGAAGAAGAAAAGCATTGAAAGAGGCATGACGGGACAAAATTGGCCCTTTTGAAGTCTTTACTCTATTCTCGTTACACGACAATGAGCAAAGAGGGGCAGCTATAAGACCCAATTTTCGCCCGGCCCATTTTTTGAAAAACCAATAATAAAACCATAATAAAAACCAAATATTTATAACAGTCCAATAGAGTCCATAGTCCCTTTACAAAACATAGACCCAAATTCAAACCCTACAAGGCCCATTACTAAATTAACCCGTTAGGTCGAGTTACATTAAAGCTTCAAAAAACCCTAGAGGTCTTCCAGAATACTCCAGCGTCGCAGCCCCCAGTTGACGTTTGAGTTTCCATCGCGCGTGTCCCCACGAGCGCCTAGCCAGCTGTTTGGACTGCCTCCCTGTCCACACGCTGCACACGTCTGCCACTGTACGGCCTCCGTGAGCCCCCTCGTGCCTCCGTACGTGCCACTTTGCACATGCAAATAACGAAAACAAACAAGCAGCAGAGAAAACAAATGAAAAATAGTTGTAATTTTGATTTTTTTCTTTTCGGTTATATATAAGATCGAAGCAAAACTTGTAACTAGGGGGGATCCCATTTTTTTACACGATATATCAAAAAGAAGATTTCCAGTAAAAGAAAAGGTTGCTTTCTATTTTTCCATTTCGATTTTTCTTTTTTTTTCATTTCGCTTTTATAGTTTAAATAAAAAAATAGAAAGAAACAGGATTAAAAAGGGAAAGGTCTATTATTTTGGAGGCTCCTATTTCTTTCATTTTTTTCTTTTATGTTATTTACAAGTTGATTTTAAATAAAATTGAAAAAGAGAGGAGAAGAATACCTTTGATCTACCTAAAAAACGGAGAATTTTGGTCCTCCGACCGTCGTATAAGGCGGCGCCGATGGCGGCACGTGCGGTGGTAGACTATATCGGAGTTAGGCCGAAAATTGCCTAAGTTGAGAGAAGGGGAGAGAGTTTCAGATTTTTTTTTATTTCTAAAGGGGGAAATTTTTTTTGGTAAATATTTTAATTTAAATAGTATATTAAAACGGCGCCGTTTTGGCTTTACACCATGGAGTAAAACGACGTCGTTCCACCTGCGCGCGAGCTGACCCATCAGCTAAAGGATCTGCATGTTTTGGTGTTTTGGGGTTTGTTGCGCCCTTAGTCCTTCTACATTTTTAGTTTTATTTAATTAAGTTTTAGTTTATTTTAATTTTGCCCAGAAACTTTGCGTTGTTTTAAATTTAATACCCTTTTAAATGCAACGTTTAAGGACTCGGGTAAATTGCTCTTTCAGTCCCTTATGCGCACTGCATTTTAGTTCTTTTTCGACCTTTTATTTATTGCTTTTAGCTCTCTAATTTTATTCTGATTCCAATATAGTCCTTTTAATTATTTTATGTGATTATTTGGTTATTATTTTTTAAAATTATTCCTTTTTTAAATTAATATTAAATATTCTATTTTAAATGGCTATAGATAATTTTTTTCTATGTTACTTTCATTATTATTTTTATATATACACATATGTTTTAAATTAAGTGTTTATTTGTTTGCTATTGCATGGATCATATTGCTTAACTTGTAAATCAAGTAATTATTTATGATTCATTATAGTAATATTTTGTGTATTATTTTGCTCCATTTTCTTCAATAATCAATAGAGGAATTGTATATTATGTAATTATTGTTATTATATGATTTGTGTCTCTTAATTATTAGTTGGTTGTTGTGATGTATTAGTGTAGCATTGGATGTATGGATTGATATTTTGCTTTGTATATTATTATTATCCCATTGTATTTCATTAAAAGATGTAGTGTTTTAATGTCATTTCGGTTTTAGAATCATAAGGCAAGGCTCGTGTTTAGAGGTTTTGGGAAAATCGTGCTCTAACTTACTGAGTTCCGATTCTCCTCGTTTAAAACCTAGCGGTCGAGTATCCTTTCTCTCTCAAATCAAAATACATAATATTTCAAATAAAAAAACTTATTCTTGGGATTTTTGGAGATATTGCACCCTAACTTACTGGGTGTGATATTTTATTATCTCGAGATAAGATTTTTAAAAGAACAAAGGCAATATTACGTATTCGGGAATTTTGATTAATAGTGCCCTAACTTACTGGGTTGCGATTTTTCATTTGACCCAGATAAGTGAATATCCTTCTTATTTTTAAGTGTACGAGTATTGAATGTCGAAGGATAAACCTAATTTCGAGAATATAAGATGTTGTGCCCTAACTTACAAAGTACGACATTTTATTTCTTCGAAATAAGAAGCTTTGGCATCCAATATGATTTTGTCCAAATATATATTAAGTAAATGGATCGTAATCTAGAATCTTTTCAAATTTTCGACATCAGGACATTAATTAATCCGTTCGGTACCAATTTTGGGCATTACGAGGGTGCTAATCCTTCCTCGTACGTAACCGACTCTCGAATCTATTTTCTTAAATTTCGTAGACCAAAATTATTGTTTTAATAAAGATATTTTATTAAAATAATCCATCTCAAGGTGATCCGATGACACCTTGAATAAAAGATCGGTGGTGACTCCATTTCCCATACTTGTAAAGTCGATCCCCATTTTCCAAAACACCATTTTAAAAAATGGTTTTGACAACCACCATGAGGCATGTGATCTACAAAGGCTCTGCATATCACCACCCGCTACAAAGGATATACATTGCCAGGGGTGTTAATCGATAATGGATCTGCACTGAACGTCTTGCCCTTATCCACACTGAACAGCTTGCCTGTGGATAGCTCTCACATGAAGATATGCCAAAACATAGTGAGAGCAGTCGATGGTATAGAAAGAAGGGTGATGGGAAGGATTGAGATACCCCTTTTAATTGGTCCAAACACGTATGAGGTAGATTTCTTGG
Organism: Gossypium rotundifolium; assembly: GCA_025506655.1. Classification (NCBI taxonomy): domain Eukaryota; kingdom Viridiplantae; phylum Streptophyta; class Magnoliopsida; order Malvales; family Malvaceae; genus Gossypium; species Gossypium rotundifolium. The sequence continues at coordinate 129,073,198 of CP106729.1, read as the reverse complement.
TGATGGACATCAAGCCTTCTTATAATTGCTTGTTGGGGAGCCCTTGGATTCACTCAGCTGGGGCAGTGCCGTCATCACTACATCAAAAGCTAAAGTTGGTAACTGAAGGTTGACTGGTAATGATAAACATAGAAGAAAACATTGCATCCATAACTAGTGACGCGCCATACATAGGGGCAGACGATGAAGCGATAGAATGTTCCTTTCGATCATTGGAATTTGTGAATGAAACCTTCATTGTCGAAGGGAACAAGATTTCGATGCCCAAAATCTCCAAAAATACGAAGATGGGCCTGCAATTGACAATTGAGAAAAGGAGCCTTACTTGGGAAAGGACTCAAAAATACCTACAAGGAAGGGTTGAAGCACCAATGCTGAGAGACAAACAAGACTACTTTCACTTAGGATACAAGCCAGATGCGAGGCCAAAAAGGAGGGAGTTAGAGAAGAAACAAGAAAGAAGAAAAGCGTGACTGAGTGGAGGAGAAGTCAAATGGGAACCAATGACCTTTCCCTATATATCCAAAACATTCATATCAGTAGGAACTATTTATCCTAAACAGAAGATGTCAAGAAAAGAGACTGCGGAATAAATGTTAGGAAATCTAAACATCAACGCCATATTCAAGAAGGACTTGGGGAAGAGAATTTATCGGGCATCTACCCTTATGTACCTGGAAGTGTTCTGAACAATTGGACTGCGGAAGAGATTCTTGTAGTTTTTAGAGCTAACTCAAAGCAATGTTTAAAACACGCTTAATGTGTAACCCCCTAACCCGTATCTGTCACCAGAGGAGGGTTACGAGGTATTACCGATCAATACACATAATTTAACATGCAATACTCATACATTTATGCATTCATACTCAAATACCATTCAACACAATCACATTGTCCCTTATAAGAGCCTACAAGTTCTTAAACATGCTTTAGAAGTGGTCCGGGACTATACCGATAACATCCAAAATTCTTGGAAAACTTAGAATTTTTCAATAATTTAGGGGTCACACGCCCGTGTGAATAGGCCGTGTGCCTCACACGGCTTCAGACATGCCCGTGTCACAGGCCGTGTGGAAACAGGGCATACATACTAACTTGGGTCACACGGTCGACCACACACCCATGTGTCTAGCCCATGTGCCCTTCGAATTGGCCTCACACGCCTATATGCCAGGCCGTGCCAAACCTGTAGGGTATACTGACTTATGCAACACGGCCAAGTCAAACGCTTGTGTGCTAGGTCGTGTGCCATTTAGGGGGTATGTTGACTTGTGCCATACGGTTGATCACACGCCCGTGTGTGAGGCCGTGTGGAGCATGTTGACTTAAATTCAATTTCAATACTAGGGGACACATGGCCGTGTAACATGACCGTGTGCCACACACGACTGAGACACACGCCCGTGTCTCTGACCATGTGGACAAAAATAGGCTATTTACCAAGTCATTTTGCCACCTCAAATTAACATCCACCTACATAACTCACATGACACATAATAATAGCATAATTGGACATTCCAAGCAACCAAATCAAGATCAAAATATGTTTTCCCAATATCAACAATGCAAATATCTAAATACCAAATTAGGCCATTCGAATTCATACTAAAAACTCATCATCATAGTGCATCAATGTGGCTACCATCAAATTGCATTATTTGCCTTATTTCACTAGCATATCAATACTAAAATGCTACTATTTGATATCATAATACCTATCATCAACAAGCATCACTATTTCCTTCATCAACTCATAACATAAGCCATTTGCACAATTACAAACACAACTCAATCAACCAAAATATGCCAACTTCCTTGGCTATATACAACCAAACATGGATATTCATAGGCCAACTCAAATGGCTGCATCATTCACCAAAATGACTCAAGCCTATACATGCCATATACCAAATATACACAATTCAAAAGTACCAAATAGATATTCGATAGTGCGATGATGTTCCCGATGACTCTCAGATCTGAGCTAGCCTTGATTCACTATAAAACATAGAAAAATAACACAATGTAAGCTTCCATTCATTCACAATTCAATCAATAGAAATTCAAGATAACACAAATACATTAAATCTCAATTCATTTGATCATTTAATCACTAGCTTACCAAAAATTAATTCATTTCGTGGATTTAATGTTTATAAACTTTACGTATGTACCTATACCAACTCGTACCAATCCCATTCTAGTCCACATCTTTCAATTTCCTGTTGAACCATTCAGAATAGAAGTCAGATATTCAAGGATATCAATCGATAAGTACCTATACCATGGCCCGTAGCCAAATCAAGGTAACCCCTCTCCAAAATACCTATACCATGGCCCGTAGCCAAATCAAGGTATAACTCGCACCCTAAGTGTTGATATCAAGGCACGAAGCCAATTTAATACCCTAAAGACATGTCATTAATATCCTATACTATTCTTAAGGTTCAACCGGGATTTTCTAATACCAAATCATAGTCGAATCATTTCAATTACTATCGAATAGTTGTCGAATCATGGTCAAACAAGTCCGTAGTCTAGTATTTACAATTTATGCATTATAAAAAATTTAAATACAATTATAATATAGCTCTTTACATACAAACTTACCTCGTGTTCGGAATTGACAAATCGGATCGACTATTCGACAACCTTGCTTTCTCCTCGATCTAAATCCGAATTCTTTTTTTCTTGATCTATATGAATTCAAAATTAACTTATTTATTCATCTACTCATTCAATTTAGTCCAAAATTACTCATTTTGGCATTTTTACACATTAGCCCCTAAACTTCCACATTTAATCAATTTAGTCCCTATTTTACAAATACACAAAATTCACATATTTCAATAAAACCCATGCTAGCTGAATTACCATAATGCCCCTAGTAGCCCATAACTTTCCTTTATTTCACATTTCAACCACTCAATTTGCATATTTCACAATTTAATCCCCCTATTATGCAATTTCATCAAAAATCACTTTACAAAACTTGAAAATCTATCATAAAAAATTCTTATTTCATCTTTAAACACCAAAGAACACATAAGCTCATTAATGGCCACTCTTAAAATCTTTAACAGTTTCAAAATCAAAGGTATAGGCTAGCTAGAACACGAAGCAACGATCTCAAAAACGTAAAATCATCAAAAACAGGACAAAACACATACCTATTTGCTTGAATTTTGCCTAACTGAATGAATAACCCTTGTTCTTCTTGTTATTCTTTTAATTTCGGCTAAAAATATGATAATGAAGCATAATTTTGATTTTGTTTTATTTAATAAATCATTTATTATTCATTTTACTATTTTAACGTTAATATTATAACATTAAAATTCATTTATACATGTCCATTAATGTCCACTTACCTTTCAAATGGTTTAATTACCATTTAAGGCCACCATAATTAAAAGCCAAAGCTATTTGACACCTTTAACTAATAGAATGCAACTTTTACATTTTACGCGATTTAGTCCTTTTTCTCAAATTGAGCAACCAATCGATAAAATTAATTCACGAAATTTTCACAGATACATGCTGTCTTGCTTAACACATAAAATAATATTAAAATAATTTTTTGACATCAGATTTTTGGTTTTGAAACCACTGTTCTGATTTAACTAAAATCGGGCTGTTACAACTCTCCCCCTTAGGGATTTTCGTCCCAAAATCTTACTAGTGAATAGGTTCGGGTATTACTTTCTCATAGCATCCTCGGGTTCCCATGTAGCTTCTTCAACCCCGTTTTGATGCCATAATACTTTCAGTAATGATATTCTCTTATTTCTCAGCATATGACATATCAGACTGAATTTCAACCTCGGTCAGGGAAATGACATGTGAAGGGTCGGATCGGGTCATCGAAGCATCGACATATGAAACACATTATGTATTTTCTATAACTCAGACAATAAAGATAGTCGATAAGAAATTGGCCCAATTCGCTCGATAATTTCGTACGGTCCGATGAATCGTGGACTTAATTTTCCTTTCCGACCAAACCGCAATATCTTTTTCCACGGTGACACTTTTAAGAACAATTTATCCCCGATCTAGAACTCAATATCTTTCTATTTTCAATCTGCGTACGATTTCTATCGATCCGAAGCTGCTTTCAAACTATCGCGAATTACTTTCACTTTTTCTTCAGTCTCTCTGATCAGATCAACCCCGTGAATCTTACTTTCGTTAAGCTCAGTCTAGTACAACAGTGTTCGACATTTACGTTTAGAGCTTCGTACGATGCCATCTTTATACTTGATTGAAAGATATTACTATAAGCAAATTCAATCAATGGTAGATATTTCTCCCAACTACCTTCAAACTCAAGAATGCAACAACGCAACATATCCTCAAGTATCTGAATAACTCGTTCGGATTAACCATTCATTTGCGGGTGAAATGAAATGCTAAAATGTAGCTTTGTACCTAAAGCTTCTTGCAATTTCTTCCAAAATCGTGAAGTGAATCTTGGATCCCTATCCAAAACAATAGATAGTGGCACTCCATGCAATCTCACAATTTTAGAAATATACAACTCAACTAATTTATCAAGCAAGAAATTTGTACGTACCGGAATGAAATGAGCTGATTTCGTCAATCTGTCAACAACAACCCAAATCGCATCTTTCTTTCTCAGAGATAAAGGCAAACCCGATACAAAGTCCATTGTTACTTTATCCCACTTCCACTCGAGAATCAAAATAGGTTGTAGCAAACCTGATGGTACCTGATGTTCAACTTTAACTTGCTGACAAATCAAACATTTTGAAACAAATTATGAGATATCTCATTTCATGCCATGCCACCAATAATGCTGTTTAAATCGTTATACATTTTTGTGCTTCCGGATGTACTAATAAACAACTACCATGTGCTTCATTTAGAATATTCCAAATAAGCTCAGAATTTCTTGGTACACATACTTTATCATGAAACATCAAACAGTTATCAGGCCCTATTTGAAACTCTAAATAGAAATCGACTTGAGCTCGTTTTGCTTGCAATTCATTATCAAATTTTTGAGCCTCACAAATCTACTGTAGGAATAGCGGTCTCACTTTCAACAAGGCTACTATTGAACCATCGTCAAACAAAGCTAATTGTGTGTTCAAAGCACATAAAGAAAATAAGGACTTTCGGCTCAAAGTATCAACAACCACATTAGCTTTCCCTAGATGATAGTCAATCACTAACTCATAGTCTTTTAGTAATTCTAACCATCTTCGCTATCGCAAATTAAAATCTTTCTGAGTCATCAGATATTTCAAACTTTTGTGGTCGGTATAAATATGGCATTTCTCACCAAACAAGTAATGGAGACAAATTTTCAATGTGAACACTATCGTGGCTAATTCAAGATCGTGCGTTAGATAAATCTTTTCGTGCGGCTTCAATTGTCTCGAGGGATAAGTTACAAATTTGACGTCCTGCATCAAAACACAACCCATGCCATTTAATGATGCATCACTAAAAGTTACAAATTCTCTACCTGACTCAGGTTGAACTAACACTGGTGCCCATGTCAATAATGCTTTCAACTACTCGAAGCTCTTCTAACACTTTTCTGACCACTCAAATTTAACATCTTTTTGAAGCAATCGTGTCATCGGAGTCGCAATCATCGAGAAACCTTTCACAAATTGTCTATAATAGCCGGCTAGTCCTAGAAAACTACGGACTTCAGATACATTTCTCGGAGGCTTCTAATCTATAGTCACTGAAATTTTGCTCGGGTCAACTCAGATACCCGTAGCTGAAATTATATGTCCTAGAAAACTAACCTCTTGTAACCAAAACTCACATTTGCTAAACTTTGCAAACAACTGTTTATCTCTCATAGTTTGTAACACTATTCTTAAATGCTCGGCATACTCAGATTCATCACAAGAGTAAATCAAAATATCATCAATAAACACAACTATGAATCGGTCTAAGTACGGCCTAAAAATCTGGTTCATCAAATCCATAAAAATAGCAGATGCATTCGTTAGTCTGAAAGGCATAACAATATATTCATAGTGTCTGTACCTTGTTCTAAATGCAGTCTTTGGTACATCAAAGTCTTTAACTCGCAACTGGTAATAACCCGATCTCAAATTAATTTTTGAAAACACTATTTCCCCTTTTAACTGATCAAACAAATCATCTATTCATGGCAAAGGATATTTATTCTTGATCATCACTTTGTTGAGTTGTCAATAGTCTATACACATTCTCATCGTGCCATCTTTCTTTTTCACAAATAACACCAGTGCACCCAGGGAGAGAAACTCGATCTAGCAAAACCTCTATCCGTCAATTCTTGCAATTGAGCTTTCAATTCTTTTAACTCTGTCAAAGCCATTCTATACAAAGCTATCGATATCGACGTTGTTCTCGGTACTAATTCAATACCAAACTCAACTTCTCTTGTAACACCCTGTACCCAAGTCTGATGCTAAGACTGGATGCGAGACATTACCATGCTTAAACTCACTTAATCAAGTACTTACTGGCTATAAAATTTTGTTTCGACTTAAAACCTTTCTTTCTTGGTCTAGACATACGCATCATGGTCATACGAGGCCTTAAACACTTGTTTGGACTTTCAAAATTATCGAAAATCCTCTATCAAAATCAAAGGTTACATGCCCGTAGGGTTTGGGGCACGCCCGTGCACCCTTAAACACACCCACGTTTCCCATTCGTGGGGAGCTACTGACTTATCTGACACGACCTTGACATGCCCATGTCCTCTAACCGTGTGGAGCTCTGACTTATTGGACATAGCCTTGACACGCCCGTGTCCTCCAACCATGTGGAGCTACTTACTTAATTGACATGGCCTGAGCACACGCTCATGCCCAAGCTATGGGTCTTACACTACTCATGCACACAGCTGTGGGATTCACCCGTGGCCTATTCTAACAAGTAATCATAAGGTGTGAGGTTCAGACGGCCCGGACACACACGCCCGTGTGTCTAACCATGTGGACACTTAGAGGCTATATACCAAGCCCTTTTCCATCCTACATTTCATACATTAATAAACTGATTCAATAAAGTCTCAAATCAAGGACTAAAGCACATGAATTCACACATTTGATTCATGAAAATAAAGTGTTACTACCATACAATTACAACAACTTAGCCATCATCAACGGCTATACACAATTAAACTACAAACCCTTTTTGGCCAACATAGTTTGGCACATTAACCATAACTTACTCAACCTTAAATTCTAGTCTTGTACATGCCATTACTCATAAGGACTTGATACCTCGAATCAAATGTCTGCTCGATAGTGTGAAAACATCTCCAGCGGCCTCCAACCCGTATTAGTTAACATAATCTATAAGAGATAAAAAAAAAAGGAAAGGAGTAAGCACTAATGCTTAGTAAGTTCATCTGCATAATCTGAAAAATATTAATATTCATTAAATGTAGATAACCACAAGAGATTATACTGGGTCATTCCCATTAACTCAAGGTTGCTTACTCAACCACTCTAGAAGCTTACTCATTTTATCTCTTACTGCATCATGAGCTAATTGGTCGCTACAAAGAATCCATTCTCGACCGATTATCATGTAGACATCACATCAAGTCTTATTAATTAGCTACTTATCTTTCGGTGGTTTTGCACTTAGCCCACCATTATCATACATTCATAAATAGTCATCCACATATAATACTTTAATTCAATTGTAAATCCGAGAACACCCTCACATTACTACTCTTACTTAAATTTTCCACTATTTTTATTCGCATTCCCACAATATAACAATAAATCTAACTCATGCAACAAGGTGCATTAATTTCCCATATCCCAATAGGGTTTCATCATATATATATAAATTGAAATCGTCTCAATTTAATTCTAATACACACTTGTGCCTTTCATAGCTCAACCGCATACTTTCTTTACTTCAACATATACTCTGAAATACTTAAGTTATAAAATAATTCTTTTGAGTTTTATACTCATGGAATCACATAGAAATCATACGTTGATAGGTTCTTACTTTAATTAACATATCGATGCCATGTCCTTGGCACGGCCTTATATGAATCCTTACATCGAGGCCATAATCCAATATGGTCTTATACGAGACTTTAACTATCATCTCAACATTCTTCATGCATTTCATCCAAGGGTATTTCATACATCCATAGGGTGAATATACATTCCATAAAACATCATAATACTTACATGAACTCGTACATAATTTCAATAATTGTATGTGAACTTACCTCATTGTCGAAATAGCCGAAAAAGACTATTTGCCCACACTTCTCTTTTCACCCGTTCTAGGTCCGAAACCCATTTTCTTTGAACTAGAACAATTAAATTTACTAATTTATTCATTTATGGATCATAAAATACCATAATACACACTTTAGGCAAAAATGACCATTTGCCCCTACGCTTTGGCAAAATTATGATTTTGCCCTTAGGCTCGTAAATAAATTTTTATCACATTTTCTTGTTAAACAAGCCTAACTGAACATTTAATCCTCTTACAACTATCTCCAATTTCAACTATTTCATGCTTTAATGAATAAATTACAACTTTTGCATTATAGTCCCAATTAGGTGTTTTCATGGCAACACCTTTTACAAAAGTTGTTTCTCATCATCCTATCATTCATTTTCTTCCATAAAAACTCAGCTATCAACTTATAATCTCACATGGCAAATCTCAAAGATTTTACCATAATGCAAAATAGTCCCCTCTTTAGAAAGCTTAAGCTTCAGGGATCTCAAAAGTACAATTTTCTTCAAGAAATTCCATCAAAATCACTTACTTGAGTGGAGTAAGGCTTGCTGAAATTTTGAGCTTTCAAACACCCCTTGTTGGCTGAAATTTTCAGTGAGAAGAAGAGAGAAAAAGATGATATCTTTTTCCTTTATTTTATTATAAAACATCAATTCAACCCACCAACTTTGACCAAAAATTAAAGGCTCTTGTCCCCTTGTCTACATGGCCGGCCAACCCTATTTTATTGGCCTAATTGCACTTTAAATACCTCCACTTTAACATGCTATGGCTATTAGGTACATATACCTTGTAGAATAGAACTTTTGCACTTTATGCGATTTAGTCCTTTTTCACAATTTAGCTAGAAATTGCTAAAATTAAGGCACCAAAATTTCCACACATCCTTATAAACATGTTATAGCACATAACATAACATGAATATAATTTTATCAAGCCTCGAATTAGTGATTCTGAGATCACAGTTCCAACTAGGCCCTAAGTCGGGCTGTTACAATTCTCCCCCTTAGGGATTTTCGTCCTCGAAAATCTTATTAGGAGGAGTCACTGTACACATTCTTTAAACATTCTAGAATTTCTTTAAAATCACAAATATACTCATCTTCAAGTTTCTCTGGTCACCAACCTTTAAGCTCTCTTACACAAGGTCAAAGCATCACTTGCTACTTAGGTATTTCTTCCTCTAGGATGTATGCTCAATAATCCACTAATTTAGAACTCTGCACATGTCCAAATGATCATTCGGATCTTTACCGGTTGATTTACTTCAACTCGAATGTCATTCTCTTTCTTGGGAATTTTTTCAAACCACTCTTGAAATCTATAAGGTTTTACCTCACTTCTCATTAAAGCATTCACCAGCTATAATAATCCTGACTTGAACGCTTTGAAAACTCAGCTTTTTGTGGTCAACTACTTCTGACTATAAGCTCATTCATCTCATGAAAGGTACTCTGTTGTCAAAATTTTATGCACATAACTACTTTTCCTTATTCTTGCATTAGTAGATATGCTACTACTAAATCTCATGCCAAAACTTTTGTATAAGTTTTGGATTCATCATCATTCCAGTTCTATTTCGAGGAAATCTCAATAATAGAAAACTTATGCAACTTGTATTTTACCATCTTGAAATAAACTAACCCGAGCTTATTCGAAAATACCATTTGCTATCTCACTCCTAAACTCTTCTGTTCTGAAAAGAAAACTTGCTCTTGACATTAATCTCACTGAAATTAAGATATCACCGACTAGCAAACTCACATTGCTTAACATGAAGCTTTCCTTTAAACACCTATACAATGACTACCATCTGTGAAGTATTACAATAACTATACCCACTATGGTAATAGTTCAAGTCGTTTTCACTATATCAGTGTCACAAGATGTTCTCACTTAAAAAAATTTTAGAAAATACTCATTGGTTTTCCATAGATCATCACAACACATCCAATTGTCATACAGATACGAAAGGGATCATCTTGGGATTACCGATCTGGCAACTATCTTTCTCCATACAGACTGAACTCAGTACTAAAATTTTCAATCAATAATTCATTCTATAGATTTTAACTCAACCATCGTGGTTTAAATGTTTCGACGAGCATATCTCTATAATATGCTTCATACTCAGGAACACCCATAAATTATTCTCTTTACTAACTCATGCATGAACATACATAAAACTTGAATCATATCTCAATACGATAATCTACTCTTTTCTCCACACCAAGAACATTTTCCAGCACACCCTCATCTGAGTTTCTCTTGCTATGCTAGTCTAAAACCTTTACTATCGTCATATCTCGCGATAGAAGGGACATTTTTATCAAATTATTGGCTCAATTCGATTTGCCCGAATATTCATTACACAACGTGAAACTCACGATTTCATTTCTTATATTAGATTCATCACCAACACCCTCCTCAAAGTACCTGAATGAGGTTACGAGGAGATAAAGGAATGTCAATTCCAATTACTAACTTGACATTCGTTTGATCTATATTCACAATCGACTAACGTTCTCACATAATCTCAATTCATGAGATAAACAACTACTGTGAGAGGCAAAAGACATTAACACATAGTACTTAAGAAGATCATTATGACCGATACAACTATGGTTATCATAATTGAACACTCTCATTGTTCAAACATGGTTTCTTTAACCATTTCGTCCTCAAGCTCCTTAATCATTCCTTTCATTAATAAACATTAATTTAAGATCTCGATAAACATACACCTCAGGCTTCCTACTCACTTGAGTCAATAGCCTAGGCTAACTTTCTCTTGTTCATATCATTGTATAATCAATACAATCGTTAAAGCATTCGGACATACTTTCTTACAACTACCTTTATTAAGCACCTACCGTGCCACACGTCGTACTCATTTCTTCATGACTCTTTCACAAATGCGTATTTCTACCCATTCACATGGCTTTAGTACAATTTTCATTTCTACCTCTAGACTCGTCTATTTGTTCCATTAATCACCAGGGATAATCAAAGATGCAAATTTATCATCATTCAAGTAAGTGCGAAACTAATGCCACATCCCTGAGGTGGTCTCATATGGAGTCACCTCTAAATGTCAATGCCATAACTCTGTTAAGGTCTTGTATGGACTTCTGCATCAAGTATCAATGCCATATTCCAATATGGTCTTACTCGATTCTCATATCCATTTCCGAAGCTATATTCTAGATATGGTCTTATATGGAATCATAACTTGGTGCCGAGGCCATGCATCGAGCATGGTCTTATACGGGACTTTATCTATTTCATATCTCAATGATAGCCCTTTTTATTATAGTCCTCTAAGACTTCAACCTCATCTTCAACAACAATTACTCTACCTAGTAGAGTATTATATATCAATGTGATACAAAGCATTTTCAAAATGCTAACATAGGTACTGCATTAATCACATATAAACTTATTCAATTTGACTCTCATAACATCTCATCATAATTCAGCAGTGGTAAGGAGGGTGAGATCACAAAGCTCCTTAACTTGACTCTCGTGACTACATGCATATGATTTACGATTCATTATTAATAAAATATCATCATAGTCATACAACTCATCTCAAGTGAGTTTTCACATTTATCATGCTACAATTGTTTCTATCACAAATACATTAGAATAATGTATTCACTTACTCAAATTCTATATTACTATCTACTTGAGTACTCAACATTTAACTCTACTTTCTCTTACCGTCACTTATCAATTAAAGAATGTCTTACGGATTTGAGTAGTCGTTTACCTGATTACCATAGTCCAACTATGGTCTTACTCGTATCTTATCCTCATAGTCCATCTATTACTTTACATGTCATCACGATGCCATAGCCTCGCTATGGTCTTACACGAAATCTCATATCAATACCAATGCCATATCCCTAATATGGTCTTATATGGAACTCATGTCAATGTCGATGCCATATCCCGATATGGTCTTACACCGGCTCTTGTCTCAATGCCGGTGCCATGTTCCAAACTGGGTCTTACACTGGCACTAATAATATGGCCGATGCCATGTCCCAGACATGGTCTTACTCTGACCCTAATAATATGGCCGATGCCATGTCCCAAACATGGTCTTACACTGGCTCTCTCATTGCCATGGTCCAACCATGGTCTTATTCATCTTTTTATCGTTGAAAGAACGTACTCATCTCCTACATTCTACTTAATCAAACTTTTCAGTTTTAGCTATCATACCACAATATTGGTGGTTTCTTGCTCTTACTGCTTCTCGCATGCATCATGGTGCTTACTATTCTCATATCTGTAGGGTAATCAAGGTACCTGTAACACTTGATCACAAAAATTAATATGCTTTACTAATATAAGCATAATCTCAGCATCATCATTCATAGCATGAATTATACTTGTCAGTCAGTCTTAACTAGCATGACATAATATCAACTTTACTACTACCTTTCTTGCTATCTCATTTTAACTTTACTCATTTGCCCGATGAATTTCTATGAATTACGGAGGATACTAAATCTCTTGCCATGAACTTGATGCCAAAGCCATACTCTAGGCATGGTCTTACATGAAATATTTGTTCAATGCTAGGCTTGCCTTGGACTTATATGAAATATCTGTTCAATGCCAAGCTTGCCTTGGACTTACATGAAATATCTGTTCAATGCCAAGCTTGCCTTGGTCTTACATGAAATATCTATTCAATGCCAAGCTTGCCTTGGACTTACATGAAATATCTATTCAATGCCAAGCTTGCAATGCCAAGCTTGCCTTGCCACTTATATGAAAGATCTCTTCTTGATTGCCGATGCCATGCCTTGGCTTGGTCTTATACGGGCTTTCTTGTCTCATGTAATGGATCGAGTATCTTGGGCAATTCTTATTCAATCGGGACTTGCTCATAATTAATCTCATTGATTTCTTTATTCAGCAAAACATTAAACATTTCATGATGACAATGTATATTATACTAAGCAATTCAATGATAGAAATTATAAAGCTTAGAAATCATACAACTTATTTAACTCAAGTGGGATTCTCACTTTCTTAATAAAATAAATTCGTTAAGGCTGGGAGACATCACATTATCACGGTCCACATATGGCATGTATAGCTAGACCCTTACTCTCGCTAGGTTAGTCCTAGAACCAACTAAACCATAGCTCTAATACCACTAAATGTAACACCCCGTACTAAATGTAACACCCCGTACCCAAGTCCAATGCTAAGACTAGATGCGAGACATTACCATGCTTGAATTCACTTAATCAAGTACTTACTGGCTATAAAATTTCGTTTAGACTTAAAACCTTTCTTTCTTGGTCTATACATACGTATCATGGTCATGCGAGGCCTTAAACACTTGTTCGGTCTTTCGAACTTAACAAAAATCCTCTCTCAAAATCAAAGGTTACACGCCCGTGGGGTTTGGGGCACGCCGTGCACCCCTAAACACGCCCATGTTTCCCATCCATGGGGAGCTACTGACTTGTTTGACATGGCCTTGACACCCGTGTCCTCCAACCGTGTTGGACACGGCCTTGACACGCCCATGTCCTCCAACCGTGTGGAGCTACTGACTTAATTGACACGGCCTGAGCACACACTCATGCCTAAGCCGTGGGTCTTACACGGCTCATGCACACAGCTATGGGATTCACCCGTGGCCTATTCTAACAAGTAATCATAAGGTGCATGGCTCGTACGGCCCAGACACACGCCCATGTGTCTAATCGTGTGGACACTTATAGGCCATATACCAAGCCCTTTTCCATCCTACATTTCATACATTAATATACTGATTCAATAAAGTCTCAAATCAACGACTAAAGCACATGAATTCATACATTTGATTCATGAAAATAAAGTGTTACTACCATACAATTACAACAACTTAGCCATCATCAACGGCTATACACAATTAAACTACAAACCCTTTTTGGCCAACATAGTTTGGCACATTAACCATAACTTACTCAACCTTAAATTCTAGTCCTATACATGCCATGACTCATAAGGACTTGATACCTTGAATCGAATGTCTGCTCGATAGTGTGAAAACATCTCTAGCGGCCTCCAACCCGTATTAGTCAACATAATCTATAAGAGATAAAAAAAGGAAAGGAGTAAGCACTAATGCTTAGTAAGTTCATCTGCATAATCTAGCAAATATTAATATTCATTAAATGTAGATAACCACAAGAGATTATACTAGGTCATTCCTATTAACTCAAGGTTGCTTACTCAACCACTCTAGAAGCTTACTCATTTTATCTCTTACCGTACCTTGAGCTAATTGGTCGCTTACAAAAGAATCCATTCTTGAACTGATTATCATGTAATCATATAAGACATCACATCAAGTCTTATTAATAAGCTATTCATCTTTCAGTGGTTTCACACTTAGCCCACCATTATCATACATTCATAAATAGTCATCCACATGTAATACTTTAATGCAATTGTACATCTGAGAACACCCTCACATTACTACTCTTACTTAACTTTTCCACTATTTTTATTCACATTCCTACAATATAACAATAAATCTAACTCATGCAACAAGGTGCATTAATTTCCCATATCCCAATAGGGGTTCATCATATATATATAAATTGAAATCTTCTCAATTCAATTCTAATACACAATTGTGCCTTTCGTAGCTCAACCGCATACTTTCTTTACCTCAACATATACTCTAAAATACTCAAGTTATAAAGTAATTCTCTTGAGTCTCATTCTCATGAAATCACATAGAAATCATACCCCGATAGGTTCTTACTTGAATTAACATATCGATGCCATGTCCTTGACACGGTCTTATACGAATCCTTACGTCGAGGCCATAATCTAATTTGGTCTTCTACGAGACTTTAACTATCATCTCAACATTCTTCATTCATTTCATCCAAGGGTATTTCATACATCCATAGAGTGAATATACATTCTATACAAAATCAGAATACTTACATGAACTCGTACATAATTTCAATAATTGCATGTGAACTTACCTCATTGCCGAAATAGTCGAAAAGGACTATTTGCCCACACTTCTCTTTTCACCCGTTCTAAGTCTGAAACTCGTTTTCTTTGATCTTGAACAATGAAATTTACTGATTTATTCATTTATAGATCATAAAATACCATAATACACACTTTAGGTAAAAATGACCATTTTGCCCATACACTTTGGCAAAATTACGATTTTTACCCTAGGCTCATAAATAAATTTTTATCACATTTTCTTGTTAAACAAGCCTAACTAAACATTTAATCCTCTTACAACTATCTCCAATTTCAACTAGTTCATGCTTTAATGAACAAATTACAACTTTTGCATTATAGTCCCAATTAGGTGTTTTCATGGCAACACCTTTCACAAAAGTTGTTTCTCATCATCCTATCATTCATTTTCTTCCATAAAAACTTAGCTATCAACTTATAATCTCACATGGAAAATCTCTAAGCTTTTTACCATAATGCAAAATAGTCCCCTCTTTAGAAAGCTTAAGCTTTAGGGATCTCAAAAGTACATTTTTCTTCAAGAAATTCCATCAAAATCACTTACTTGAGTGGAGTAAGGCTTGCTGAAATTTTGAGCTTTCAAACACCCCTTGGCTGAAATTTTCGGTGGAGAAGAAGAGAGAAAAAGATGATATCTTTTTCCTTTCTTTATTTTATTATAAAACATCAATTCAACCCACCAACTTTGACCAAAAATTAAAGGCTCTTGTCCCCTTGTCTACATGGCCAGCCAACCCTATTTTATTAGCCTAATTGCACTTTAAATACCTCGACTTTAACATGCTATGTCTATTAGGTGCCTATACCTTGTATAATAGAACTTTTGCACTTTATGCGATTTAGTCTTTTTTCACAATTTAGCTAGAAATTGCTAAAATTAAGGCACCAAAATTTCCATACATCCTTATAAACATGTTATAGCACATAACATAACATGAATATAATTTTATCAAGCATCAAATTAGTGATTCCAATATCATAGTTCCAACTAGGCCCTAAGTCGGGTTGTTACATCTCTGATAGGTGGTAAACCCGGTAACTCTTCGGGAAATACATCTGACACTCGCACAAAACTGGTATTGATTCAATTTTTGTTTCTGTCACTTTCTTATCAAGAACATATGCAAGATAAGCTTCACAACCCTTTCTCACAAATCTTTGAGCTAACATAGACGAGACCACAACTGGAAAATTCTTCAGATCATCTGATTCAATTCTAATAGTCTCATTATTCTTACATTTCAATTCAAATGTCTTTCATCTACAATTCACTATAGCCTCATGCATCGTTAGCCAATCTATACCCAGAATCATATTAAATTCATCAAATGGCAACAACATCAGATTAGCCAGAAAGCAGGAATCCCGATACATTAACAGATAATTCTTGCATACTTTATCAACCAAAACACATTTGCCTAAAGGTTTCAATACTCTAATCACAAATTTAGTAGACTCTATAGGTAAAATCTTACTAAATACTAAATTCATGCATATATAAGCATGAGTTGATTCTGGATCTATTAATGCAATCACATTAGTATAATAAAGAGTGAAAGTATCAGTGATAACATCTGGGGATGACGTTTCTTCGTGAGCGCGAATAGCGTAGGCTCTAGCAGGTGCTCTAGCCTCAGATCTCACAGCTGAATCCTTTGTCGCCCCTCTACTACCACTTACATTTCCAGCAACTCTAGGTGGTCTACCTCTATTCGACGTGTTACTTGGTCTCACATTCTAAACTTTACTTTTCTCATCTAGCTCAGGGCAATCTCGGATGAAGTGATCTAACGAACCACATTTGTAATAAGCTTTATTATTTTTATTCCAACATTCTCCGAAGTGTTGTCTCCCACAATGCTAACACTCGGGTTTATTGTCTCTCACACTGCCAACACTCGATACTGAAGTAGCTTGAGCTTTAGGACCAGAGTATTGTTTTCTACGATCCCTGTTCAAATATTCATTTGAAGCATTTGGACGAGCGTACGAATCTCTAGATTTCTTTGACGAAGATTGACACGGCTTACTCATTGATCTTTTTTCTCGAGTCTCTAGCTTCTAATCTGCTTTTCTCTTTTCTTTACTAAGATCCTCGACTTTTATATCTTCAAATAACAAATTCTTTCAACTCTAGAATTTTAACTAGTAGTTTTATATCTTCGTTAAACCCGTCAACGAACTGTTTACACATAATCTCCTCAGTAGACACATACTCTCGAGCATACTTACTTAACCGTACAAATTCTCTTTCATACTCAGTGACTATCACGAGGCCCTATTTTAATTCCAGAAACTCTTTATGCTTTTGATCAAGGAATCATTGACTTATATATTTCTTTTGGAACTCCGTCTAAAAGAATTCCCAAGTAACCGTTCTTTTGGAACCACTGATATCAACGTGTTCCACCATTGATAAATAGTGTCTCTCAGTAAAGATACAACACATTTAATACATTCATCAGGAGTACAAGTCAATTCATCGAATACCCGAATCATATTTTTGAGCCAAAACTCAACTCTCTCAGCATCATCATCAACAGTAGCCCAGAACTCTTCAGCTCCATGTTTACATATCTTATCTATTGGACGCTTATTCAACTTTATTGGATCTATAACTTGAGGAACAACAGGATTTGCTGAGGAATAGATGGGGGTGGAGGTTGTTGAACAGTGAGATTTGTCCGGACATACTGAGTGAACCACTCGTTCATCATCTGGAAAAAGGCTTCTTTAGTCTCACCTCTGTGACTACTCGACACGGGTCTAGATTCAGTGGGCATTGTCCCTTGAGCGGGAGCGAGCACATTACTCTACATCATCAATTATCGCACGTTTGGGATCCATTACTATACGAAAAAATAATTTAAGGTGTCACGAATCATCATACTATCGTAGAGTATATATGGCATATATAGCTAGACTCTCACACATGTTACATTAGTCTTATAATCGACTAAAACGTAGCTGTGATACCAATAAATGTAACACCTCTAACCCGTATCCAGCGACGGATACGGGTTAGGAGTGTTATATATTGCCTAAACCTAGGTGAAATAAGAATTGTTTTGTGAAATAGGCTTATCTCCAACATCTTTATTTCAATAAAATGCATCTTTGCGTATCATCTTGAGCAAATATTCTTTTATTCTTTCCATTTCATTCATAATCATACCATACAGATAATTATTCTTAGATTCTTTTGTTCTTTGGATCTTTTTTCATCCCTATAATAAGTATCCAGATACCAAAGATATGAGCGACGCTACTACTGACTCAGAGTTTTCTTTTGAGCAAGATATTTGTGTGGAGGATTCTCTGGATTTTGAAGGTGATCGAGATTGTAACCTATCTCCTGATTTGTTAAGGATGGTAGAACAAGATGAGAAACAAATTCTACCTTACAAAGAGTTAGTGGAAATTGTGAGCTTAGGAGAGGAAAATAGGTGAAAATTGGAGCTTACATTGCTGCAGAGACAAAGCGAGACCTCATTGAGTTACTCCAAGAATTCAAAGATGTCTTTGCATGGTCATATCAAGACATGCTCGAGTTAAGTACTGATATTGTGGTACACCGGCTCCCCATAATGGAAAAATGTAAGCCAGTTCAACAAAAGCTCTGAAAGGTGAGGCTTGATGTCTGGTTGAAAATAAAAGAAGAGGTCAAGAAGCAATTTGATGCTGCTTTCTTACAAGTGGTTAAATACTAAGAATGGGTAGCAAATATTGTCCCTGTCCCTAAAAAAGATAGGAAAGTATGAATGTGTGTAGACTACATAGATTTGAACAAAGCCAGCCCGAAAGACAATTTCCTATTGCCTCATATTAACACCTTAGTGGACAACCATGCATGTTACTCACTATTCTCCTTCATGGATGGTTTCTCGGGATACAACCAAATAAAGATGCATCCTGAAGACATGGAGAACACCACATTTGTAACCATGTGGGGAACATTTTTCCATAAGGTGATGCCATTTGGACTGAAAAATGCGGGAGCAGCGTATCAAAAAGCCATGGTAACCTTGTTTCATGACATGATGCACAAAGAAATCGAAGTTTATGTCAATGATATGATCGAAAAATCCCAAATAGAAAAGAAGCATATACAAGTCCTGAGGAGATTGTTCTTAAGATTGAGAAAATTCCAACTAAAAATCAATCCAGTAAAATGTACCTTAGGGGCTAAGTCGGGGAAATTGCTAGGATTTGTGGTCAGTGAAAAGGGGATCGAGATTGACCTGGATAAAGTCAAGGATATAAAGGAGCTACCTATGCCGCAAACCCAAAAGAAGTTTGAGGTTTCTTAAGGAGGTTAAATTACATCGCTCATTTCATTTCACAACTAACGGAGAAATGCAACCCCATATTCTACCTCTTTAAGAAACAAAATCCAGGTGTATGGGATGAGGAGTGCCAAAAACTTTTAAAAGGCCAAACATTACTTATCTAACGCCCCTGTGCTGATGCCACCCAGTCCAAATATGCCACTAATACTGTACTTGGCAGTATTTGGAAATTCCATGGGATGCATACTGGGCCAACATGATGAGTCAGGAAGAAAATAAAAAGCGATATACTATCTCAGTAAGAAGTTCACTGAATGTGAGAAAGATATTCACCAATTGAGAAGTTGTATTGCGCCTTAATTTGGACAACTCAGAGATTGAGACAGTACATGTTGTACCACACAACTTGGCTCATCTCAAAACTGGACCCTCTAAAGTACATGATGGAGTCAACTGTTTTGAATGGAAGAATGGCCCAATGGTAAATTCCACTTTCTGAGTTTAATAGAGTCTATGTGAACCAGAATGAGGTAAAAGGGAGTGCAATAGCAAATTTTCTAGCCAGTAGAGCTCTAGAAGATTACAAGCCTTTGAATTTTGATTTTCTAAATGAAGATCTAATGTATGTTGCAACCATTGAAGAAGATTCTTAAGAAGGTCATCCTTGGAAACTAAACTTTGATAGAGCCTCAAATGCTATAGGTAATGAAATCGGGGTAGTCCTAATATCCCCAAACAAAGATCATTATCCCTTTGCTAGTAAATTGGATTTTGATTGCACAAATAATATGGCAGAATATGAAGCATGCATCATGGGTATCCGTGCAGCCATAGAACGCAAGGTTAAAGCACTAGAGGTATATAGAGATTCTGCATTAGTGATCTATCAACTCAAAGGTGAATGGCAGACGTGAGACTCTAAATTGATCAATTATCGAAGGCTGGTTCTTAAATTAATTGAGGAGTTTGATGATATCACCTCCTGCTATCTCCCACGAGATAAAAAAACCAGATGGATGATGCCTTGGCTACTTTAGCTTCCATGATCAAAGTGAACAAAGAAGAGGATGTAAAACTTATCCAGATGAGTATTTATGAGGCTCTAGCCCATTGTTGCAACATCGAAGAAGAAGAAAAAGATCACTACCCTTGGTACAACGTATATTGCGATATCTGAAGAATCACGAATACCCCAACCAAGCAACTGAGAATGATAAAAGGACGTTGAAAAGACTGGCTAGTGACTATGTCTTAGATGGGGAGATCATATACAAAAGAAGAAAGGATCAAGTGCTACTAAGATGTGTGGACACTGTTGAGGCTAAGAAAATCTTAGAAGAAGTCAATGAGGGTGTTTTCGGAACACATGCTAATGGTTTTACAATGGCCAAAAAAATCATGAGGTTTAGATATTACTAGTCCACCATGGGAGGAGATTGTATCAGTTACGCCAAGAAATGTCATAAGTGCCAAATTATGGAGACAAAATTCATGTACCTCCTTCACCTCTTCATGTTATGACTTCTCCATGGACTTTCTCTATGTGGGGCATGGATGTCATTAGGTCGATATCACCAAAAGCCTCCAATGGGCATCGATTCATATTCGTGGTCATCGATTACTTTACCAAGAGGGTAGAAGCCACTTCATATGTCAATGTCACAAAGTTGGTAGTCAACAAATTCTTGAAGAAAGTGATCATATGTCAGAATGGAATGCTAGAAAGGATCATATCTGACAATGCATTGAACTTGAACAACAGTGCGATCGCAGAGGTCTGTAGTCAATTCAAGATCAAACACCACAACTCGTCGCCATATCACCTAAAAATTAACAGTGCAATTGAAGTAGCCAATAAGAACATCAAAAAGAACATGGGGAAAATGACTGAGACTTATAAAGATTGGCATGAGATGTAACACCCCAAACCGTGTCTATGCATTAAGACTAGATTTGGTTTGTTACATGAATCGAGCTATCTTAAAATCTTCAATAAGTTGAAAACTACAATATTATTTTTAATTACGGGTTTAATAAAAATCGGAAGAGTATTTTAATTTGATGTATATTAGAAAACATTAGTTAAAAAAACATTATTAACATTGTATTATCAAAACCCTTGGTAATTTATTTAAGAGTTAATAATAATAAAATATTTATAAAGGAATTTCATATATTTGAAAACCCAATTTATTTTGATAAAAACATCATATAATCATAAGCCCATATTTAAATGTTCAAAATATAGTTTAAAACCAACACACATAAAAATCCATAAAATTATTAATAGAGGCCCTTATTACATTAACCTAAAATAGTAAAATACTTATTAAAAGTTCGAGTTTAATAAACCCATGTTTTGATGGCCTCCACGAAGTCATCCTCGCCCAAGTCCACGCCAATTTCCATTACCGAGATGGAAAATTTGAGGGGGTGAGTTACTTAGAACTCAGTGTATAACTCACTTACTTTGTCCATTGGGCCAGATTTTCAATTTATGGATTTGGGCCTTGAGCCTATAAGCAGAATTAACAATATAATGAATAACATAATTAATAGCATAATGAATAACATAATTAATAACATGCATGTAAAAATGAATTTTTCCCTCCCAAACCTAATTCCATCTGCTACACACCCCCATACCAACCATCACACCTGTGGGGATCAAGTCAACCCACCCCGCCATCACACCAATCGTAGGCATTAAGCCAATTTATATTTGTGGCAGAGCCACCGAACTAGATTGTGACAAAGTCACCGAACTAGAGGAATTGAGCCAATTATTATTTTGTGGCAGAGCCACCGAACTAGAGGCAAATAGCCATTTAAAAATTATTTTTTTTGTGGCAAAGCCACCGAACTAGATTTTTGGCAACAGGCCTTCTTCTCTTCGTCATTTTCCCAACCCATGCAATATGTATGCAAAGTAAACTATGATTATACCATGATTTAATTAAAAAAAAGCCCATTAACAAGAGTCAATATTTCCAATTTTTATTAAGGCCCAAAAATAACATTTGGCCCAATTAACAATTTAACAACTTATGCCCAATTTACGATTTAGCAGGAATTTGACCCATTTATCAATCTAGCAGGGATTTCAGCCCGTTTAACAATTTAACAGAGATTACGGCCCATTTATGATTTAACAGAGATTTTGGCCCAATTATCGATCTAACAGAGATTTCGGCCCAATTATCGATCTAACAGAGATTTCGCCCAATTTTCAATATAACAGACTTTTAGGCCCATTTAACAATTTAACAGAGATTACGGCCCATTTATGATCTAACAGAGATTTCGGCCCAATTATCGTTCTAACAGAGATTTCGGCCCAATTATTACGAGATATACAATTTTACATATTTACTACTAGTTTCTCGAGGGCATTTTCGTAATTTCTACAATTTTGTCGTTTTCACGTATTTTCGTTGAAATACCAATTATTATGTTTTAAGCTGATCTAAACATTTTTACGATTTTACTCAATACTGCAATAACATCCAAACCCGAGAAAAAGTGTGAAGTTACACACCTCGATATCGAGAGTACTAATCCTTCTCGCTCCTCGACACCTAAAACATATTTCGATCCGTTAGAACACTATTTTGTATTAAAAAATACATTATCGATAATAGATCCAAAACCTTACCCTCTTGATTTTGAATCACTTCGATTTTCGATTTCTCCTCGTTTATTGGTTCGTTATACGTTGAGAATCCACTAACGTATAAAGGCTCAGAAGTTTGTACCACTTCAAATAATTGACTTCCTTTGGAAGATGGTCCGCAACTCGGTGGAAAATCCCGGATTCCAGAAACAACCCTTCTTTTAAATGGGGGAATAGCGGATCCGCCCCTCTTACGAAGACTAAACACCGCCCTTTTCTTCCCTATTTTGAAAGTCTTCAATATCAAAAGATTGTTAGCACGTCCTAATAATATTTATATCGATTATGACTAAAGGTTTTAAGAACGAGATTTCCTTACCACAAATATTCTTGTTCCACAAGGAGAATCGATCCAAGCATTCTATGTCACTCACGACCACTTAATTTTCGATCTTCCGTTATCGCACTAAAATATAACCATTGGAAACGTTTAATAGAAGGAATAATAAATATCGATCCAAAAGATCCTCTTACCACCATTAAAATTCGGCCAAACCTCTATTAACTAATATAAACCAAAAAGGAACCCTTACCTATTGTCCACGGTTGAAAAGAAACGGTTGAGATTGATGCTTAGGAATAGAGAAAAAATTCGGCTATGGGCACACTAGCATTCGGCCATGAGAGAATTAATGGAGAGAATTTTGATTGAAAAGAATTATGAGAAAGAAATAAAAGATGTAAGATAAAGATGATGATGAGGATTCGTTTTCAAAGAGAAGAAAAGAGATGAATTTGATAGCATTGTATATTCGGCAATGGGGAGAAGAAAAGAAAAGAATGGCTTTTTGGTATAGGTGATTTCCTCACTAAGAAAAGAACACACAAAAGAATCCTAAGGTGATATGCAAAAGTGACCAAATGGTCAGAAGATTAAGGTTTACCAATGTTCAATTTCGGCCAAGGGAGAAAGGTAGAGAAAGAGTTTCAAAACTATGCACAAAATGCTAAGAATGACCAAAACTAATCCTAGCCAACTAACACAAAAATTATATCCTAGACCATATTGACAGTCCAAATGCATGGTCAAATGGCCATGATTTTGTTTCCAAAACTTTTCCTTGATATAAGCCTTATGTCCCCATATCTTTCCATAAATTTTTGATTCCATACCATATGTTTACACTTACCTTATTCCTTTGATATACTAACCAAAAATAACAAGGTCAACACTTACCATATTTATGCTTGGCCGACACTTGCTATACATGTGCAGAAAAATTAAAAATAAAATTTACCTAGATGCTAAACAAGGGATTCGAACCTCTCCCCTCATGCTACAACTCATGCGCCAACACCACTATGCCATGTACTCATCTTATGTCACTTATTAACACTTAAATTAACTTAAGTATTAATGACACTTGCTTCTCTTCAATAAATTCTCAAATATAAAATTTATTCTTTGCCCAAATTATGCTATACTCTTCTTTAGGACTATAATAAACACAAAAAATAAAAGTAAGAAAATTTTCCTTCATAATCTAAACACCATATCATGCAATATATCAATACTCAGATTTTTAGGGTGTTACATGAGAAGTTACCATTTGCCCTTTATGCTTATTGAACGTTTGTCAGGACCTCCACTGGGGAAATGCCTTTCTCATTGGTTTATGAAACAGAGGCGCTTTTTCCTATTGAGGTTGAGATTCCTTCTCTCTGAGTTTTGTTAGAATTAAAGTTAGACGAAGCAGAATGGATCCAATCTCGATATGATCAGTTGAACTTGATCGAAGAAAAGAGGCTAAAGGCTATTCGTCATGGTTAGATGTACCAAAAATGAATGATGCAAGCTTATGACAAGAAGGTTCGCCCTAGAGAATTCCATGAAGGAGACCTAGTATTGAAAAAGATCCTGCCTATACAAAAGGATTTTAGAGGAAAATGGATGTCAAATTGGGTGGTAAAGAAGGCCTTTTTTGGAGGAGCGCTGATTTTGACCAAGATGGATGGAAAAAACATGCCTAATCCTATTAATTCAGACTCAGTCAATAAGTACTTCAACTAAAATAAAGGAGGAGAGGACAAGGCGAAAACCCGCAAAGGGTGCCTTGAGACTAAAGGGGTTTTGAGTTGAAAACCCAGAAAAGGGCAGCTCAAATTTGGATTGAAGATTGAACATGTGATGGTAGGTACTTCTCAGAAGGAAGAACGTTACATCTTGGGGCACCACCAGAGTACTCTAGATCTCCTAAATACACATTAGGCTCTAAAGGGTCCTCGAGAAGTTAGTATGGAGAAGCTCCTGCCACGATATCTGAGGCACCTAGTTTCATCTTATTCATTTTGTATTTTAGCAACATTTGCTATTTTAATTCATTTTGAGCTTTGCTCCCAATAAATTTCAACCTTGTCCATTGTTACAATCTTTTTCAAGCATTTTTCATTGAAATAATGATTAATGGACTAACAATATTCAAGTAAAAGGATTTCTTGCATATTGCTTTGAAAGTTTTCTAAATAGTGCAACGACCTGAAACAAGATCACTATTTAGAACTAACCAAATTTAAGAGTTGGAAATATTTGGAAAAAATAATCTAAATTGGTTATTATTTCTTTAGGTTCTCTGTCAAAGATACCGGAAGGCAGGGTAATATATCAGTGATAGAACCTTGGTGAACAATGAGCAGTGTCAACTTAAGCATTAAAAGGGGATCATTCTAGAAAAAAAAAGAAATGACATTCTACACTCATGCAAACATCATTCATACATATCTAGTTAGGAGCATTTGATTCATTCTGATCATAACATCCTAATTGCTAGGCATAAATATAGGCCCATGAAATGGATGCTACATGTCATATTCCCTAGAGAACGGTGTAACAGATCAGTGAAACCATAAATCCTATACCCCTGAAGTTATAGTGGAATGGATTGGAGTCATCGTGGTGAATCTTATCTCCCTGAAGTTTCAGTAGAGCAGATTAAAGCCACAAGTCTTATCTCCTTGAAGTTACAGTGGAGCAGACTAAAGATAGCAAACCTGGTCTCCCTAAAGTTGCAGTAGAGCAGATTGAAGTTACAGATTTGATCTCCCTGAAGTTGCAGTGGAGTAGATTGAAGATAGCAAATCTTATCTCTCTAAAGTTGCAGTAGAGTAGATTAAAGCTATAAACCTTATCTTCCTGAAGTTGCAGTAAAGCAGATTACAACTATAAACCTTATCTCCCTGAAGTTGCAGTGGAGCAGGTTGAAGTTACAAGTCTTATCTCCCTAAAGTTGCAGTGGAGTAGATTAAAGATAGCAAATCTTATCTCTAAAGTTGCAGTAGAGGAGATTAAAGCTATAAACCTTATCTTCCTGAAGTTGCAGTAAAGCAGATTACAGCTATAAACCTTATCTCCCTAAAATTGTAGTGGAGCAGATTGACGATAGCGATTCTTATTTCCTTAAAGTTGTAGTGGAATAGATTAAAGCTACAAGCAATAAACCTTATCTCCCTGAAGTTATAGTGGAGCAGATTGAAGTTACAAGTCGTATCTCCCTGAAGTTACAGTGGAGTAGATTGAAGATTGTGAATCTTATCTCCTTGAAGTTGCAGTGGAGCAGATTGACGATAGCAAATCTTATTTCCCTACAGTTGCAGTGGAACAGATTAAAACTATAAATTACTAATCTTATCTCCTTAAAGTTGCAATGGTTAGAATGAAGCTACTTGAAGAAAAGGAGCACCAAAGAGATCGAGATTCGGTGAGACTGGACAAAATTGGTCCTTCTTAAAAGTCTTTACTCCATTCTCATTACACGGCAACGAACAAAGAGGGGCAGCTGTAATGACCCTTTTTTTCCCGGGCCCTAAATAAAAATAAAAAACAAAAATGAATATAAAAATAATAATAATCCCCAAAGTCCAATTATAAAAGAGGCCCAAATGGCCCAAAATAAATTAAAACCTTAATGACCCAAATGGCCCAAAACCAAACAATTTTCAGCAAAAAAAAAAAAAAGAGGTGGAAAACCCTAGCCGCCCGCACACTAGCCACTGCCTCGCATGCGTCTGACACCTCTGCCACTGCCACTTACAAGGAAAACGAACATGCAATAGTTAAAAAAAGTAGAAGAGACAACAAAGAAAAACCAAGATATTAGTAACAGAGAGTTTCATATTTCGACTATAAAAACCACCACAACTATTTTTTTTACACACATCAAAGTAATAAAAAAATAGAAACAAATTTAAAAGGTGATTTGCTTTAAAATTTTTTTTATATCTGTTATTTATTATTTTTTAAAAAAGAAATAAACAAAGTCTAAAACAAAGAATTTATTTTGCATTTTGAAATAAAAAATAAGAGTTTAGTTTACCTTTTCACTACAACGCCACAGTGAGTGGTCATCATCGGCTTAGAAGGCCACTAAATCCTTAGGGATTCGTCTAAAGGCCACGCCAAAAAAGGAGAGGAAATGAAATGTTTCTTTATTTCTCCAGCGAGTTTGGTTGGGTTTTTGGGGACTTTGATCTCAAATTGGTGTTTTACGGGTGACGGGCTTTAAAAGCGGGTTATTTGGTGTTTTTTAGCCACCGGGGACGGTGGAGTCCATCGCCGATGATCGGTGGCCGTTGTGGGACTCACCGGAGGATTTGCCTAGAGAGAAATAGAGAGAATGAACCTTTTTTTTCTAAAACATGGAACAAATGAATTTTTTTCTCAAAATTTTTGCTTTTATAGCGTTGCTAAACGATTTTCGACGTCGTTTTAAGGCCAAACCCAATTTTCAACCCGCCCCTTTAAGAGGATCCTCGCATTTTTTACTAATGGTCCATTTTCGCGATAAATCCTTCCATTTTATGGTCTGTTGCAATTTAGTCCTATTTCCTTTTGTATTTATTTTTAATTGTACCCTATAGTTTTATTTTTATTTAATTTTAGTCTCCTGTGAAATGACGTCGTTTTGGGGACAGGGAATAATTTCCCAGTTGGTCCTCACCCTTTTACTCACGTTATATTTTGGTCCCCCTAAAAAAGTGTGCATAAGGACAAGGGGATATTTTCCCATTTAGCCCATGTTACTTTTTAGCATGTCACGTTTTAGTCCTTTTTAGTTTTATTTATTTATTTAAAATTTATACTTCTTAATTTCATTCGCTTTCGATTTGATCCTTGGTTTATTTAACTTCAATTTTTTTATTTTTTTAAAAACAAAATGTTTAATTTATTATTTTATTTATTTATTCTTTTAATTTTAAATACTTGAATTTAATATTATTTTTTGCCTATTTATTTGTTATTTTTAAAGTACTTAAATTCAATATTATTTATATTTCCTTTCATTTTATTATTTATTTTTTTTAAAGTTACTTTATTTATTTTGTTGTTAATGCCATGAATTAATAATCTTATTATTGTTATATTTTCATTATTATTATAACAATTATCCATGTGTATATTATACCCAAATAAGTAAAATGCATATCGTTTTAAGCGTTACATTCATTTTTCGCACAATGCATAAAAAAGGAAATTTTTTAAAACTGAGGCAAATGTTCATTATTTTGGAATTAGAAAAGTCGTGTCTCTAACTTACGGAATTTGGCTTTCTTCTAAAACTGAGATAATCGAATATCTATTTTAAAATAAATAATAAAAAAAAGATTTTATAGTTCTCATTTTTGAGGATCCAAAGCGTTGTGTCCTAACTTACGGGACATGATTCTTTCTTCTCGATTAACTTGAACGTTCGTTTTGAGGATTCAAAGCGTTGTGTCCTAACTTACGGGACATGATTCTTTCTTCTCGATTAAATTGAACATTCATTTTTGAACGATGCATAAAAAAGAAAAATATTTTAATCGAAGTAATATTCATTATTTTTGGAATTAAAAAGAGTTGTGTTCCTAACTTATGAAATATGGTTTTCTTCTAAAATCGAGATAACTGAATATCCTTTTAAAATTAAAATATATGAGATTTAAATAAAAATAAAAGGCAAGCTTATTCTCAAGGATAAGAGGTGTCGTGTTCTAACTTACAGGATGTGAAATTTTGTTACCTTGAGATGGGAGGATCTTTAACATACGTTTCGATTAATTCAAGCAATTTCTAAATAAAAATACCATTAATATAAAGAGGATCGTATTTTAAGTTCTTTTTTAGTTTTCAACTTTCGACACCAAGACATTAAGTAATCAATTAGGTACCAATTTTGGGCGTAACGGGGTACTAACCCTTCCTCATGCGTAATTGACTCCCGAACCCTTTTTCTAAACTTTGTAGACCAAAACTCATTGTTTTAATAAAACAAACATTTTACTAAAACAATCAAATTACGAGGTGATCCGATCACACCTCATAAAAAGGATTGGTGGCGACACCTTTTTTGTTTTTAAAATAAAAGTCGATTTCAAAAAAATAGTTTCGACAGCTTGGGGACTCCACTGGGGACCTAATAAGAGAGTCAAGCCGCAAATTGATTATTTTCTTTTTTTGTCAAAAATTGAAAATATGATTTAAATTTACGATCCTTTCTTTACATTTCATCCATCATTTTTGTGGTCTTTGGCATAATATGTTTGCTTTATTGGTTTGAGCCTTTTGATATATCTCTTCATATTGTATCGCATAAATCGATCGATTTTAACCTTTTAAGTGGGAGTGAGAAACTATTCTTTTGTGAGGTCTTCACCTCCGTATAGGATAGTGGATCACTTTCGGGATACATCCGTACCTATGTCTTTGTGAGATTTTCATCTTCGTATAGCCATAGAGAAATGTATTCCCCTGAACTGAACTCAGTCCAAATGAGCCAATAATGGGTGAGGATCGAGGAATCTTCCGGTTCAGGTACCTTTGCTTTAAAACCAAACCGCATATAATGAGCCCTAAGAGCCTACCCTAGGTAGAACCAAACCGAACCATAGTGGTTACTCGAATAGGTACTTTATTTATTATTTCTAATTTGTTTTGAATTCTAGCTTTGTGTATAACACTGACTTGCTTTGTTTTTCTTTGATTGTGATTGCATGGCATGTTCATCATAAAAATGAGTTGATTCACGTTCAATTATTAAATATAGAGCTTATCATGGAAAAGAGGTTTCTTGATAAAGTGGAGGATAATGCGACCGTCCAATTTGATCCGGAAAATGCAACAAGAGAAGGGTGATAGTCTTACGGAGGGGTATGTGTCAAAGTTGTGGGATTTCACTCGCATCAGTGTGACTCGGATTAATCTCCAAGAATGGAAAGAGATATGGGACCATTGGGATTACGAGATCAAGCAACTATTTTACTGTAACTATGGTGATTTGCCCTATCTACTCAATCTGAAAGTGGACAAGCGCTTATTTTGAGCTCTTGCCAAGTATTGGAATCTCGCTTGCAATTGCTTTACCTTTGGGAAAGTTGATTTGGTACCTACCATGGAAGAGTACATGACCTTACTTCATTTCCTGAAGATTCAAGCTGACAGTTGAATGAGGTGAAAGAGGGACAGTTGGCAGATGTTGATTTCAGTGCTAAGCTACAGCAAGTGCGGAGTGGGGAGTTGGAGGATTATGGTATTAATGGCGATGGAGTATTGTGTTTCAAGGGTAAGGTCTGTATGCCTAAGAATAAATAGTTAAGGCAGAAAATTCTTCAGGAATCGCATAGTAGCCCTTATGCTATGCATCCTGGAGGGAGTAAGTTGTATAAAGATCTAAGGGAGCAGTTCTGGTGGCCTGGTCTTAAGCGGGAAGTTACAGAATTTGTAGGGAAATGCTTAATGTGTCAGCAAGTTAAGGCTGAACACTAGGTTCCGTCAGGGTTGCTTCAGCCAATTAAGATTCCGCAGTGGAAGTGGGAGAGAATCACCATGGACTTCGTTAGTGGGCTTCCTCTTACGCCTACTAAGAAGGACTCGGTATGGGTGATAGTGGAAGGTTGACAAAGTCTACGCATTTCATCCCAGTACGGGTCGACTACTCGTTGCAAAGGTTGGCAAAGTTGTATGTAGCTGAGATTGTGAGGTTGCACGGAGTGCCGATGTCGATTATCTCGGATATGGATCCGAGGTTTACGTCTCGATTTTGGAAGGCGCTACATCAAGCTTTGGGCACCAGATTAGACTTCAGTACGGCATTTCATCTACAGTCGGATAGCCAATCTGAGCGAGTGATCCAAGTGTTAGAGGATATGCTGAGGGGATGTGTGATAGACTTCAGAGGAAGTTGGGAAGAATATTTGCCTTTAGCGAAATTTGCGTATAACAACAGCTATCGGGCAAGTATTCGGATGGCACCGTACGAAGCACTGTATGGACAGAAGTGTCGCACTCCCACATGTTGGA
Source organism: Gossypium rotundifolium (assembly GCA_025506655.1). NCBI lineage: Eukaryota > Viridiplantae > Streptophyta > Magnoliopsida > Malvales > Malvaceae > Gossypium > Gossypium rotundifolium. Next base: position 129,041,673 of record CP106729.1, on the reverse strand, counting down.
CGAAATTGGGAGAACGTCAGATTTTGGGTCTGAAAATTGTGGCAGAATCAGAGGAAAAGGTCAAGGTAATTCGGACAAGGTTGAAGGAGGCATCTGACCGGCAAAAGTCATACGCAGATCTTAAACGGAAGGAGATTGAGTTTGCTGTGGGGGATTGTGTTTCTTAAAGTTTTGCCTTGGAAAAAGGTGATGAGATTTGGTCGCAAAGGGAAGTTAAGCCCCAGGTTTAGAGGACCTTATCGGGTATTGAAGCGAGTTGGACCAGTGGCATACCAGCTAGAGTTGCCTCTGGAGTTGCAGCAGATGCACGATGTATTCCATGTTTCGATGCTACGTCGTTATCGATCGGATCCAACTCATATAATTTCGATTGAGGAGGTGGAGCTGAGACCAGATCTATCCTATGAGAAAGAGCCGATTCAGATTCTGGAACGAGATGTGAAGGTGCCTCGGAGGAAGTCGGTCCCTCTGGTCAAAGTGTTGTGGCGTAACCATAGATCGGAGGAAGCTTCTTGGGAGTCGGAAGAAACAATGCGACAGCAATACCCCCACCTATTCTAGCCAGGTAATTTTGAGGTCAAAATTATTTTAAGGGGGTAGAACTGTAATACCCGGGAATTAGGACTTGTGCATTATTGCTTAATTGTATGAAGTAGCATGCCTATGTGTGTTTGAATGTGTTGTATAAATTTTTGAGAACTCTAGAGTGTAGGTGAATGCCTTAGAAATTATCGAATTTTAAGTCTTAAAGGGGGGAGCTAGGCGAATGAGGCCTTAAGAACAATAGTAGGGAAAATTGGACAAACAAATGGGCTTGTTAAAGTGGCAAGGAGGCACCACTTAAAGCCCTAGGAAGTGACGCCACAAGCAGTTCAAAGGGGGCCTAGGTTCGAGTAGCAAGGAGAGCACTTTTGAAGTTTTATTTTGTAGTAAGAAGGGGAGGTAGTGGACGGCATGTGGACTCTAGAAGGAGGAGGTATAGATGGGGTTGGAGAGTTGAGGATTCGGCTAAGGAGGAGGGGATCAAGGGATAAGGGAGAGAGGGAAGAGAGTTGGCTGGCCTAGGGACTTTCTTGGTGTTATTTTCGGCCAAAAGGAGGAAAGGAGGCCATTTTTCTTTCTTTTCTTTTCAAGGATGCCTCTGCCGAAATTCTTTTCTTCCCTTCTGACTAAAAACCGAAAGTAAATCTTCTCTTCTTCTTTTATTTTGACAAAGTCGAAAGCTTCTACTTCTTTTTCCATTCTTGTCGAAACTCCCTTCAATTCTTTTTTCTAAAGCAAAAGCCGAATACTCAAAGTAACCCCTAGCTGATTATTCATTAAACCCTAAAGCCGAATCCTTTATTTCGGTGGCCATAACCGATTGCTCCTCTACCCTGTTGAAGCTGATTTGATCACTCCATTCGGTAAAAATCTCTCTTGATTGATCTGTTGTTCTTTTCTTTCTCTATCTATCAAAAATCAAGGTTTTAATTCCATTAATGTTCTTTGGCCGAAACCTTGAAGGAGGTTTCGGGATTCCTATTGTAGCCGACTTCAAGAGGAGATCATTCGGGATTTTAAGATCTAAGGTAAGCGAATGTAATCTTAGGCCGAAGGCCATTTATGGTGTTTAAATAATTGAAAACCAGATCTAACAAGAGTCTATAGGTATTTCGACATCACCAAGAACAAGAGTTGATCTCGGGATCCAGACAATCAAAGGATTTCGACAACTTCAGGAGCAAGTGATCATTTCGGGATTTAGATAAGTAGGGTAAGTGGGTTATGAACATTCGGCCAAGGCCATATTTAGTGATTAGTGCTAAGCCGATTCTGACAGTGGGTTTTAGGAAGGAGTGCAATCGATTTTGGTAGACTTTCGGGATTCGATAAAACACGTTAGTAACCAGGTGTGTAGTCCTACACAAATTCCTAATAGATTTACAGTATTAACTTAAATTGTGTGTTAATAAGAATGTGAAAGATGTGGCTAAAGGTACCATTCAATGGTACGACATATTCTGGTACGTTATTCTCTAAAGGTCTGTTAATAGTATTATAAACATTGAACGTGACATATATGAAAATTTGCTACGACTATGAATAAGGCATATGGCATGATATTCGCATGATTTGTATGACGCATGAGGCATATGGGTGATTATGAAAAGGGGAAGTGATCTGGTGGTTTTTACCACAATATCTGGTGACTCATGTCACAAAATCTGAATGTGGTGACTAATGTCATGAAACACTATCTAGTGACTTTGTCACAATTATCTGGTGGCTATGCCACAATTTATAAGGGCGATGTGCAAGTCGTCTGTAGCGACTGCCTTCGATGGTGTGTAGCAGATGGAGGGTCGATTTAGTAATCCCCACGGTGTGATGGCAGCTACGGGTGATGTGTAGAGGATGGTTATCTAGGTTTGGGTTCGGGATTACATCATTGTATATATATATTTTTCCTCTTCTTATATGATTTGTATGCCTAAACCGTTGGGAGTTTGTGTGTTGGTTGTTACACATTGAGTCTGTTGACTCACCCCGTTGTGGCATATCTTTTCAGGTGACACTCAGTAGATGGACCGGGTCGGCAGGAGCTTAATGTTGGCCATGTTTAGCTCGGCATTTATCTTATTTTGAATATTTATATTTAATTATTTTGGATTTATTTTGGGTTATAAGTTGATGTAATAAGGCCATTATACTTAATTGTTTTATGCGTTCTTAATTTTCCCGATATGATATAAACAACATCAAATGTTTTGAAACTCAACTACCCACGGTTTTTCAAGTTACAATAATAATGAAATTCTAAAATTTGGGTATTCTTTCCAACTTGTGGTTTTTTTTAAAACTTATCGATTTAGCACAAAATTAAACACAACTCGAATCAACTTTTCTACAAACCACCACGATTTTCAAAACGTTATTCGAAACTTAACTATGTTTTTACTCGAGAAGCATGCCAGATCCGGTCAAGGCTTGTGGGCGAGTTTGGGGTGTTTCATGGTTGGCCCAATGAAGCATATATGGAAAATTAGGCTACCTTGGTGAATAGGGAAACTAATCTTCTAAGATTGAGGGGAATCATATCTGATAAGATTAGATTTGATTTGATGATGTAAATCTTGTAAATTCCTTAATTATTGGGATAGGTTTCATCTCATCCGCCATTGTAAATTTGGCTTGTAATACCCCGAAAGTTGCTACAGTAAGAAAGTGAAATATTGTCCTTAATATAATAAAATAAGGAAATAAAGTGAAAAAAAGAGGAGAATTTTGAGTTATGTCAACAAAATTTATTTAGGAAGTATATTATGATGCATTAATTCAAGAAAGGACTAAATCGCAAAAGTGAGAAAAGTTTTGTGGCCTAAAAGTAAATACTTAAAATTTGAGGAGTTAAAGTGTAAATATGAAAAAGTTAAAGGACCAATAGTGCAAATATTTTAAGGGTGGAATGATCTAGAAACTAAGGAAAATGGATGAATTAGGACCAAATTAAATAAGTGGAAAAAGTATGAGGGGTTAAATCATAATTTTACTAAAATGAGTTATGAATCAATGGAGAAATTTTGAAGAATTGTAAGGGGCAAAATGGTCATTTAACAAGGAAGATAATTTTGAAGAGTGACGATGATGTTGGTGATATTTTAGATTAATTAAATAAATATTAGTTTATTAATATTTTTATTTGACTTTTAATTATATTTTATTATTTTATTTAGTATATAAGGAAAGAAGGTGATGAATTCTCTTCATCTTTCCATGTTCTCAACGTGAGAAAAGAAGAAAGAAAGAAATTTTTCTTTTCTTTACAATTTGGTCCTTTTACCAAAAATCTACCATTTTCACTTGGAAATCAAAAGAATTTCTGTAGCCATCAAGAGAGAAAGATAATAGGGAGACTATGGGGAGCTATAATATCAAGTTAGATTCAAGAAATATAAGTTGAAGGAGAGAGAAAGTTAAGTTAAAGTTTGGTTTCAAGAGAATAAGGTATGAATGTTAAGGTTTTATGTTATTTTTAAGTTTAGTAGTGATAGAAAAGCATAAAAATGGGTTCTATTGAATGCCATGAATATTCAGCTAGCATGGGTTTACATTAAAAATGGTTAATTTGCATGTTTTAGGCTCAAAGACTAAATTGATTAAAAGTAAAATTTTAGGGCAATTTTGTAAAAATATCAAAAATGACCAAATTGTATGAAACAAGTTGCTTTATTGTCTAAATTAATATATTTAAAGAAATTATTAATTTATATGAAGTGGATTTAGAGCTTTAATTTTGTTGTATGATGACTATATAAAGTGATTTTGTTAAATATTGATTCTATGATCAAATTGTGAAAAGTTTAAAATATTAAGGTTTAGTATTAAGGGTGTATGATAGCCTAGAATATTTGTATAAATTATTAATTGAGAAAAACTAGTTGATTTGATAGATTAACTAGTTAAGGGACTAAATTGCAAAAGGTGTAAAAGTTGGGGTAATTGTGTAAATTTGAAAATTTAAAGGGTATAAATGGTGAAATGAATTGGAACTGAAATATATGCTAATGAATGAGTAATTTTATATTTTAGATCAAGATCCGGAGATATTCGTGAAAAAGGAAAAACAGCAGAATAGTCTCTGAACTCCTGCAAATATTACAATTCAATTCAGGTAAGTTCGTATGAACTGTATTCTGTATAATTTTGATTAAAATAAATGTTAATTGGTGAGTGGTAATATATATATGTTCTATTGTTAGAATTGAATTATTGCTGAAAAAATATTATTGAAATTAATACTTAGTTTGGATTGAACGCGGGATTTGAGTACATTCGTTATGTGACGCATGACGGCATTGAAGAAAAGGATGGCTAATTACCCAAGTAAACCGGGGTTCAACATTTGTTGTGAACTCTCATGTTTTATTTTCTGTTTAGCTTTTACGAGCTTCTATTTAACTCATATGAGTTTCCATTCAACTCTATTAAGCTTCTGTTCAACTCTTATGAGTTTCTGTTCAGCTCTTACGAGCTTCTGTTTAACTCATATGATTTTTCGTTCAGCTCTATTGAGCTTTTATTCAACTCTTATGTGTTTTTGTTTAGCTCTTATGAGCTTTTGATCAACTCTTAAAAGTTTCTGTTCAGCTCTAACGAGCTTCTATTCAGCTTACGAGCTTCTGTTAACGATGTACTCATATCTGTAAGTCGTTCTTCGAATGGTAAGATAGCAAAAGTTATTTTTGGATGATATATGTATATGAGGAAACAGTAAGAGAATGATATGTATCATGATATGTATATATTTATCAATATCTTGATATGTTGATACATGGAAATTATGTAAGTTGAGATAAGTAATAAACTCAAGTGTGATATGTTGAGAAAATAAGTTTATCAATGTTGAATTTATATGAAATATGTTCTAGTATGCTAACAAGTGTTGTTGTTGATGCTTAGAATAGTGCCAAGCTATTGGTTAAATGGTAATATGTTTATTTACATGATGCGTTGAAAGGGTAAGTGCTCCAATGAAAATATACTTGGGCTCATGAAAGAGTGGTAAGTTTTAAGTTATGCAATTTGTTATGAAATGGCTTATCATATGGTTAAATTTGAAAAGGGCTATGTTCGAATGCACTAGCTTGTGGTTATGGTGGTATGGTATTCTTATGATTGGTGTGTTATACATATGGAATGAGTGTGGAAAGTAAAGAAATGCAAATGAAAATTTAGAAATTTGGAAGAGTTAAAGTTGTTGAATATACTTCATGAATATTCTGGTATCAATATTGGATTATTTTTGATATGTATAAATTTCTTATTTAAAATGAATTGATATGATTAAAGTTTATACGAGCTTACTAAGCATTCATTGCTTATGTAGTTGTTTTCCTTTACTTTTTAGATTATTGGGAGCTCAATTAAGTTGGAAGCTTGTTAGAGATATATCACGCTATCCATCGGTTTTATCGGTACTTTCGAATGTTTTGATTTTCGTTATAATGGAAAGTATAGGTATTTTGTTTAATGTTGGTCTAGATGTAATTTGTTGAGATTAGCCACTTATTTTGGCTTGTTTTGGATGCCTAATTATGGCTCGTTGATATGTATAGTGTTGATTTTAGGTTGACACAAAATTAGGTGAGAAATATGACCTATAAAATGGCCTATTTTTGTCCACACGGGTAGAGACATGGGCATTTGTCTCAACCGTGTGTGATACACGGCCAAATGATACGGTTGTATGTCCCCTATATCTTAAATTTGCACAAAATAGAATGCTCACACGGCCTAGTACACGGGCGTGTGGCTTGGCCGTCAGACTCAAGTCAGAGAGCTCAAAAGTTTGGACACGGGCTGGGACACAGTCGTGTGCCCCTATTTTGAATACCCACACGGCCTGAGACACGGGCGTGTTTCTTGACCGTGTGAAACACGCGGCTTGGCCACACGGGCATGTATCCCCTGCATCTAGAAAAAAATTTGATATTTTCTGAAAAATTCTTTGAGTTCTTGATTTAGTCTTGACTTATTTCCAATGTGTATTTTGAGCCTCGAGGACTCACCTAAGGGACAATACAATTGATTTTTATTAGTCTCTGATACGAATACTGGATTAAATGAAATGTCTGATATTTAATTTGAAATCTCTGGTAATGCTCTATAACCCTATTCTGGTGATGGATACGGGTTAGGGGTGTTACATAGCTAAACTGTTGGATTTGGGGAGCTCAACTATAAATAAAGAGCCTCCCCTTCATTTGTAAATCACTCATTGTATTTCATTCTTCAGTTGTGAATATTAAATTGAGAGCATTTATTCAAACACCTCTCATGCATTATTTTTCTGTGACTATTATGTTCTTTGGAGCATTCTTTTGGCTTGAGTTGCTTCAAATAAATAAATTGGTGCCTTGGAGGAATTCTACGAGAATTCTCACTTTGTGGAGTTAGGTTGATTTAGGTGCATTGAAATGATAGAATCACCTAAGACTTCACGGATTACGAGATTAAAGATCTCGTCCCATAACACTTGACCTAAAATGAGTGTTCAAAGCTTCCAACAGTAGACTTCTTTATCCTTTAAGAAAATCTTAGTTTATGTGGCCTTTCCCTTTTTCTCTCCTAAAACTCTATACATAGGCTTTTCATGTGTTCTAGAAATCATTTGCTTTTGCTCTACAACAAAATAACTTTTAAGGTACACTATTAGTTGGTCACCTAATTTTTAGGGTGTTTTCATTTTGATTACCATTTTTTTTTCAATTTTATCACCCAACTCTTAGGGCATTTTCATTTTAGTTACCCAAGTGTTAAATCTTTAATGACAGCTGATTGTAAATGGCAAATCATTTTCACATCATGTTTACACTTTTATTTTGGTCACCTAACTTCTAAATCGCTTTTATTTTGATCACCAATTTTTTAAAGTCTTGATCCGGGTAAAAAATTAAGGAATAAAGTGAAAAATGGTTGATTCTAAAATAATACATTAAAATTTATCAAATTGTACTTGTTTATTCTTGTAATATCCAGATTTTGTGGGTCTGTGCATTTGATGTGTTGCATGGCTAAATTAGTAGGTAAAGGCTTTGAGGTGTGGATTGGGCTCAGGTGTGGGCTTAAAACCCGGGTTAAATTACTTATAAATAATGTTAGTGTATAAATTAAAAGTTAAGTGAGTATGTTTAGTAGCAAGTTGGGCTTGTGGCCCAAAAATTAGAGGTGCTTTAGATGGGTATTAAGAGGGCGTCACAAGGAGGAAGGAAGTGGGCCTAGTATGGCCACTTGAAGCCCAAATTAATGGGTCAAATTCGGCACTCCTAGGGGAAGGGGGTTGGACGGCACCAACTACAATTTAAGAGTGTTTGTTTCTTTTATTTTATGAGTTAAAAGATGATAATAGGAGGGAAGAGTTGGAGCTTGGTGGGTCTCTCATAAAGGGATGGATAATGGTTGAGTTATCAGGCGAGGATAAAGCTTATCAGGAGCCAGCACGAGTTGGTCGAAACTCCAACTCTGTGGGGGGTGAGTATGTAGCCGAAATTCTTAGCAAAGTATCCATCTTTCCTTTCGTTTTCTTTTTCCTTCTCATCAAAATCTCTTTCTTTTCTTTTCTCAAACTTTTTCTCTTTTAGCCAAAACTCCCTAGTGCTTCTCCTCTCCTTGAAAACCCTTTGAAAGCCGAACACTTCTTGTGCACATCTCCATCTTTCCTAGCCGAATCTTCAAGAGGGGTGCAATTTTCCCGAAGGTGCACCATAAGCCGAATACTCCTCTTTAATCTGGTGAGTTTCAGGATTTTGTTTCTTTGCTACTTCTCTTTTTCTTTTCATCAAGATCTAATCCAAATCAGTTTTTCAAGGCTCGTCGATTTTCCTCATTGTTCACAGGCCAGAACCACCCTATCGGTGGTCGAGGTGCCAATTTGGTGGAAAAGTCGAAGGTAGGTTGATGGTAGGTTGGACGAATGGCCTTTATTGTTCTTAATTCTTTTGGCCGATTCTCATAAGGGACTAATGGGTTGTGATTGAGGGGTTGGTTTAATATATGAGTGGTGGTCGAATGTGGGTTGGTGGTGATGATTTCAGGAAGACTTTCGGGATTTGAAAGTTAGGTAAAGGTTCTTTTAAACGCTATTACTATTTATTAGATCTTATCGATCTGATTGGTTTAGTGACCAAAGGGTTATTATGGACAATAATAGCAGATAGGCAATAGGAATGGTTGGATCTGTAATCAACGCTAAAGTAGCGTAGTCGCAGTAGTACGTAATCAGGTGTGTAACTCTTACACACTTTCTTACGTAATATGTTTTATGTTTTGTGTTTCTAAAAGCCAGAATGACGGCAATAGTTACGAAAATACCTTTGTGGGTAAAAGTAAGGATGCCGGGTAAGTTGTTATTCTGTGAATGTGATTTAACATGTTAAGCATGATCATACTGATATTGATTGCATGAGTATATGCCATGGGTGATGAGAGGAGGGGAAGTATGATCTATTAGATCGTCACCAGTGATTTGGTATCACACGATGGGTTGGCCCACATAATACAAAATTGTGACTAAGTCTCGGTGGTTTGGCACCACCAAAGGTTTGGTACCACATATATTTATTTTGTAACCTCGGTTACGGTGGTTTAGCACCACCAAAGGGTTTGGTACCACAAGGGGTAGAATCGGGAGACCCGGATGGATACTTAGGTGGGTTGCATGACTTGCATATTATTGCATGAACTTGTGTAAGAGCATGATTTTCTTGGGATGGGGATTTATACACCGAGTCTCGGTGACTCACCCTTCCTTTACATTTTGCAGATCGACTTAGGCCGTGGATATGGAGCCGAGTGGACTCGAGGTGGCCATGCTCAAGAATCGCTTTGTTTCAAAGTTCTTAGTTGAACTTAGTTATCTATTTTTATTTTTGGGGTTTACATCGTTGTAATAAGGCCGCCTAACTTTTATTTTAGGATGTTTTATTTGGATGTTCCTATTACTATTGATAAGCAAACATGATAGATATGAATTGGATGTTTTCCAAAACCTCGATAAGTACGTTTTTTTCAAATGTTCATTGATTAAGTAAATGATATGGGTTAACAACAAAGCAAATAATTTTTTTTAATCAAAACCAAGTCTTAACACGTTTTAATTTTTCATCAAACTCAAATTCGTTTTCTAAAAACAAAAAGAGTTTTCCAAGGGTTTTCACCACCAATGAAGTTGACAAACTAATTTTTAAAGCATTTTCTTCCCTGTAACACGCCAAACTCGGGTGTAGCATTTAGATCGGGTTTGGGGTGTTACATTTTTGGTATCAGAGCCCAGTTCAAAAGCTCGGTCGTGGGCTTAGGGCCCAACATATGTTTTTGGGTTTGTGAAATGGTTAAGCATGGCACTTGAGTCTCCGGTACCGATCCACCCAGGAAAGTACCCTAACTTCTGTTGTGATATATATTTGTTGGGTTTTGTGGGCTTAGACGTAGCTAAGGATGATAATACCAATGGACTCTAGGTTAGACAAACAACTTCCTAATCCATAAGACTTAATCTTAGTAAACGGAACCTGTAGACAAGTCATAAGGCTAAAGTGTGGCAACAAGCATATGCATGTCTAGGAGTAGATCCGGAAGAGCTTGGTATTTAAGCAGTCCGAGTGACTCACCTCCTCTTCGCAGGAATCTTACCTGGTGCATAGTGATTGTTCACTTTAGCCAAGCCAGGGTGTGGCAATAGGCATATGCATGTCTAGGAATGGATTCAGGAAAAGCTTGGTATTTAAGCAGTCCTAGTGACTCACCTCCTTTTCACTAGAATCCTACCTGGTGCATAGTGACTATTCACCCTAGTTACGAGGGCGTGTCGACAGGCCAAAACTTACAACTAAAACCCGAAAGGGACCAGCCACACTGTTTTGTGAAAACCCTAGTTTTGAAATTACCAAATAACCCCTAGATTTGTGAAAATTACCTTAGATTGAAAAATGACCAAAATACCCTTGGTTTACAAAACTACCAAATTACCCTGACTTGGAAAATTTTTGAAATACCCCGAATTTACAAAATTACCAAAATACCCCCAGATTTGAAAAATTATCGAAATACCCCCGAGTTGGGAAAATTACCAAAATACCCTTATTTCGCCAAATCACCCAGAATCATATTTTAGAAAATTACGAAAATACCCCTATAGTTTAAAATTACGAAAATACCCTCAGGTAGTGAAATGACGAAAATACCCTTAGGTGATAGATGTGCTCGTATGAATGTTGAATGTACATGTTTCCTAGAATTAGGAAGACTAAAACCTGTAGATAGGTCCGAATACAAAAGAATCACTTTTAAAACTATTTTTCATAAAATTGTTCGTGGATAAACAGTGAACAGAGTTAATAATTCATAAAATTTTTAACCAGATAAACCGAACAGGAAGAATGAGTACACGAGGTCATGGACGTCTACCGCGTGGCCGTGGTAGGGTAGGATGGCCTTGTCGGAGCCAGCAGGGTTTGGCCATGGGTCCGAAAATGTGATGCCGGATCTGCCTGTGGTGGAAGCTGAGTTTCAGGACCAGATTGGTGGTAATGATGTAGTATCGCAGGCATTTCTGTGAGTTTTAGAAAGGGTTGCCGAGGCAGGTAGAGGAGCAGGAACTCGTAAATCGGTGGCTGAGCGACTCCGAGCTAACGGAGCAGAGGTGTTTAGGGGGTGTCCGGTGTATCTCCCAATGCTGCTGAGTATTAGTTGGAGGCAACAAAGCGAAGAATGGATGACTTAGATTTCTAGGCTGAGAAGAAGTTGAAGGGGATAGTATCTTTTCTCCGGGATGAGTCGTACCAGTGGTGGCTCACGGTCAGGGATGGTGCAGTGGTAAGTGATATCACCTGGGATTATTTTAGGGCAGCCTATCAGAGGAAGTATGTGAGGATTAGCTATACTGATGCGCAACGTAGGGCGTTCCTAAATTTGGTACAAGGGAATAAGTCGGTACCCGAGTACGAGGCTAAATTCTTGAGGTTGAGTAGGTATGCTCGGGGTATGGTGGCTACGAAACATGAGCGCTGTGTTAGGTTCGAGGATGGGTTAAGAGATGAGCTACGGGTGTTAATTGCACCTCAGTGTGAAAGGGAATTTACCATTCTCGTGGAAAAAGGCTAAGGTAGCTGAAGAGGTGAAGCGAACTGAGAGGCGGAATCAGGACAGAAGTAGGGATAAAAGGAGTTTTGGGCCTTCAGGGTCCGCTGGAAGTTCACAGAAGAGGGCTAGATTTGGTGGACCGAAAATAGCCGCAAAGCTTCTTCTTGCTTTCGTTAGCCACCTCGATGTGCTAGATACGGGAAGTCCCATTCGGGAGAATGTTTGGCTGGTAGTAAAGGGTGCTTTGAGTGCGGGTCAATGGAGCACCGGGTAAGGGACTGTCCGCAGAAGTTAGCTAGGATACAAGCTGAGGGTCAAAGACGTGGTCAACTCAGGAGAGATGGCCAGCAACCACAGAGAGGTCGAGGTGCGACTAGGGGTAATGGTAATGGCAATGGTCGAGGTCGTGGAGCACTGGCGAGAGGTCTTGGAGGGCTAATGCTAGGCGACTGGGTTGGTCTCTGCAGAAAATGTCGAGAGGAGGAGACGCACTGCACGTCATAACCCAATGCGTTTATAATTTCTAGGTCGCCTTACATTGCTTTAATTGATATTGGTTTGACACACTCGTATGTTGCTAGTAGTGTGGTAGGAACTCTGAACTTAGCCTATGAGATATCTACTAGGAAGATGACGGTAGTTAGCCCTCTAGGACACTCTGTGGTGGTAGACAAACTACATAGGGACGTACCCCTAGAACTTCAAGGGGTCGTGTTTCAAGCAGATTTGATGGAACTACCCTTAGAGGAGTTCGATTTAATCTTAGGAATGGATTGGTTGGTTAAGTACCATGTAGAATTAGACTGTACGGCTAAGCGCATGGTGCTAAAAATGGTCGGGGGTGTAGAGGTGGTAATGATAGGTGAGAGAAGGAATTACCTATCTAATGTGGTGTCCGTGCTGAAAGCGAAGAAGATGGTAAGGAAAGGATGTGAGACATTTGTAGTTTATGTTTGTACTTTAGAGGGTAAAGAACCGGCTATAGGAAGTGTTTGAGCGGTGAATGAGTTTGTTGATGTCTTCTCAGATGAGCTTCCGGGTCTGCCCTCGGATCGGGAAGTGGAGTTCGGTATAGACCTTTTATCGGGAACAGCACCAATGTCCATTGCTCCGTATAGGATGGCGCCAAAGGAATTGGTGGAGTTGAAAGCACAGATTCAAAAGTTGCTGGATCAAGGTTTCATCTGGCCAAGTGCGTCTCCGTGGGGAGCACCGATACTCTTTGTTAAGAAGAAAGATGGGTCGATGCGTATGTGCATAGACTATCGTCAGTTGAATAAATTGACGATTAAGAACAAGTACCCTTTGCCTAGGATAGACGACTTGTTCGACCAGCTTAAGGGAGCATCGGTCTTTTCCAAGATAGATTTGAGGTCGGGGTATCACCAACTTAAGGTAAAGGAGGCGGATATCCATAAGATGACATTTCGTACTCGATACGGGCATTATGAATTTTTGGTTATGCCGTTCGGGTTAATGAACGCACCAGTAGCATTTATGGATATGATGAATTGGGTGTTTCAGCCGTATTTGGATCGGTTCATCGTGGTATTTATCGACGACATTCTGGTGTACTTGAAATCGGAGGAGGAGCATGACGCGCATTTACGAGTGGTGTTGCAGATTCTAAGGGAAAAGCGTTTATATGCCAAGTTTAGTAAGTGCGAGTTCTGGCTGAAGGAGGTTACTTTCTTGGGTCATGTAGTGTCAGCTGAAGGGATTAGAATGGACCCTCAAAAGATTGAGGCAGTTTTGGATTGGAAGCCACCGAAGTCTGTGGCAGAGATTCGGAGCTTTCTAGGGCTAGCAGGGTATTACCAGAGGTTCATGGAAGGATTTTCTCTGATTGCAGCGCCGTTAACCAAGTTACTGAGGAAAGGGGTTCCGTTCATGTGGTCAGACAAGCAACAGGAGAGTTTTGAGAAGTTAAAAAGGATTCTGACGGAGGCCTCGGTGTTAATTCAACCAAAAGCCAGAAAAGAATTTACGGTTTATTGTGATGCATCCCACACAGGATTGGGTTGTGTGCTGATACAAGAAGGAAAAGTGGTAGCATACGCTTTTCGACAGTTGAGACCTCACGAAGTGAACTATCCGACGATGATCTAGATTGGCTGCAGATAGTTTTTATTTGAAAATTTGGAGACATTACTCAGTATGGAGAAAAGTCATCGTGTATCTGACCACAAGAGTTTGAAGTACCTTCTTACTCGAAAAGAGTTAAATTTGAGGCAAAAGAGGTGGATCGAGTTGTTAAAGGACTATGATTGCTCAATTGAATACCACCCGGAAATGCTAATGTGGTAGCAGATGCCTTGAGCCGTAAGGTGGTGGCGATTTAAGAGCCATGTTTGTTCACCTTAGTGCAGATGAGGATGGAAGCTTTGTTAGCGGAATTGCAAGTAAAGCCAACATGGATTAACGAGGTTAAGGAAAAACAACTGGCAGATGAAGTTTTAAGTGCTCAGTGGTTGCAAGTACTGAATGGTGAATTGAAAGGGTATAGCTTGAACGGTGATGGAGTGCTGTGTTTTCAAGGGAAGGTGTGTGTGCCTAAGGATGTGGAGTTAAGGCAGAAGATTTTGCAAGAGGCACATAGCAGTCCATATGCTATGCATCCAGGAGGTAGTAAGATGTATCGGGATTTGCGGGAGCAGTTTTGGTGGCCGGGCCTTAAGCGTGAAGTAACAGAATTTGTAAGCAAGTGTCTGACATGTCAGCAGGTTAAAGCTGAACATCAGTTACCCTCAGGATTGTTGCAACCGATTAAGATTCCACAATGGCAGTGGGAAAGAATTACAATGGATTTTGTGAGTAGGCTACCCCTTACGCCTACCAAGAAGGATTCAATTTGGGTGATTGTGGACCGTCTGACAAAGTCGGCTCATTTCATACCGGTACGTATGGATTTTTCTCTTCCGAAGTTAGCAAAATTATATGTAGCGGAGATTGTAAGGTTGCATAGGGTGCCAGTGTCAATTATTTCGGACAGAGACCCAAGGTTTACATCAAGGTTCTGGAAAGCTTTGCACCAGGCACTAGGCACAAGATTAGATTTCAGTACGGCATTCCATCCCCAGTCAGATGGACAATCGGAGAGGGTGATTCAAGTTTTAGAGGACATGCTAAGGGGATGTGTCTTAGATTTCAAGGGCAGTTGGGAAGAATTCCTGCCGTTGGCAGAATTTGCGTATAACAATAGTTATCAGGCGAGTGTTAAGATGGCTCCATATGAAGCGTTATATGGTCAAAAGTGTCGTACCCCTACGTGTTGGACGGAATTAGGAGAGCGGCGGTTGTTGGGTCCAGAGCTGGTTACAGAGATAGAGGATAAGGTGGAAGTGGTTCGATCTCGTTTAAAAGAAGCCTCAGATCGACAGAAGTCTTATGCCGATCTCAAGCGGAGGGATATAGAGTTTGCTAAAGGTGACAGGGTTTTCTTGAAGGTGTCGCCATGGAAGAAGGTTCTGAGATTCGATAGGAAAGGCAAGTTGAGCCCTAGATTTATCGGGCCTTATTGGGTGTTGAAGCGAGTAGGACCAGTGGCTTACCAGCTTGAGTTGCCACTAGAGTTGAGTCAAATCCACGACGTGTTCCATGTTTCCATGCTTAGACGCTATCACTCGGATCCATCACACATTATGCCGGTGGAGGAGATAGAGGTGAATCCAGACATAACGTTTGAGGAGGAACCAGTGCAGATCCTAGATCGGGATGTTAAGGTTTTGGTAGGAAATCGATTCCCTTGGTAAAGGTACTATGGCGGAACCATGGATCGGAGGAAGCGACATGGGAGCCGGAGGATATTATGCAACAATACCCTCAACTTTTCTAACCAGGTAAATTTCGAGGTCAAAATTTATTTTAAGGAACTGTAATATCCTAATTTTGTGGGTCTATGCATTTGATGCGTTGCATGGCTAAATTAGTAGGTAAAGGCTTTGAGGTGTGGATTGGGCTCAGGTGTGGGCTTAAAACCTGGGTTAAATTGCTTATAAATAATGTTAATGTATAAATTAAAAGTTAAGTGAGTATGTTTAGTAGCAAGTTGGGCTTGTGGCCCAAAAATTGGAGGTGCTTTAGATGGGTATTAAGAGGGCGTCACAAGGAGGAAGGAAGTGGGCCTAGTATGGCCACTTGAAGCCGAAATTAATGGGTCAAGTTCGGCACTCCTAGGGGAAAAGGGTTGGACGGCACCTAGCTACAATTTACGAGTGTTTGTTTCTTTTATTTTATGAGTTAAAAGATGATAATAGGAGGGAAGAGTTGGAGCTTGGTGGGTCTCTCATAAAGGGATGGATAATGGTTGAGTTATCAGGCAGGATAAAGCTTATCAGGAGCTAGCACAGTTGGCCGAAACTCCAACTCTGTGGGGGGTGAGTATGTAGCCAAAATTCTTAGCAAAGTATCCATCTTTCCTTTCGTTTTCTTTTTCCTTCTCATCAAAATCTCTTTCTTTTCTTTTCTCAAACTTTTTCTCTTTTAGTCAAAACTCCCTAGTGCTTCTCCTCTCCTTGAAAACCCTTTGAAAGTCGAACACTCCTTGTGCACATCTCCATCTTCCCTAGCCGAATCTTCAAGAGGGGTGCAATTTTCCCGAAGGTGCACCATAAGCCGAATACTCCTCTTTAATCTGGTGAGTTTTGGGATTTTGTTTCTTTGCTATTTCTCTTTTTCTTTTCATCAAGATCTAATCCGAATAGTTTTTCCAAGGCTCTGTCGATTTTCGTTATTGTTCCTAAAAGCCGAACCCAGCCTATCAGTAGTCAAAGGTGCTGATTTGGTGGAAAAGCCAAAGGTAGGTTGATGGTAGTTTGGCCGAATAGCCTTTATTGTTCTTAATTCTTTTGGCCGATTCTCATAAGGGACTAATGGGTTGTGATTGAGAGGTTGGTTTAATATATGAGTGGTGGTCGAATGTAGGTTGGTGGTGACGATTTCAGGAAGACTTTTGGGATTTGAAAGTTAGGTAAGGGTTCTTTTAAACACTATTACTATTTATTAGATCTTATCGATCTGATTGGTTTAGTGACCAAAGGGTTATTATGGACAATAATAATAAATAAGCAATAGGAACGATTGGATCTGTAATCAACGCTAAAGTAGCGTAGTCGCAGTAGTACACTTTCTTACGTAATATGTTTTATGTTTTGTGTTTTTAAAAGTCGGAATGACGACAATAGTTACGAAAATACCTTTGTGGGTAAAAGCAAGGATGCCGGGTAAGTTGTTATTCTGTAAATGTGATTTAACATGTTAAGCATGATCATACTGATATTGATTGCATGAGTATATGCCATGGGTGATGAGAGGAGGGGGAAGTATGATCTATTAGACTGCCACCAGTGATTTGGTATCACACAGTGGGTTGGCCCCACATAATACAAAATTGTGACTAAGTCTCAGTGGTTTGGCACCACCAGTGGTTTGGTACCACATATATTTATTTTGTAACCTAGGTTACCAGTGGTTTGGCACCACCAGTGGTTTGGTACCCAAGGGGTAGAATCGGGAGACCCGGATGGATACTTAGGTGGGTTGCATGACTTGCATATTATTGCATGAACTTGTGTAAGAGCATGATTTTCTTGGGATGGGGATTTATACACTGAGTCTCGGTGACTCATCCCTTCCTTTACATTTTTGCAGATCAGACTTAGACCGTGGATATGGAGCCGGAGCGGACTCGAGGTGGCTGTGCTCGAGAATCGCTTTGTTTCAAAGTTTTGGTTGAACTCGTTATCTATTTTTATTTTGGGGTTTACATCATTGTAATAAGGCCGCTTAACTTTTATTTTGGGATGTTTTATTTGGATGTTCCTATAACTATTGATAAGCAAACCGATAGATATGAATTGGATGTTTTCCAAAACCTTGATAAGTACTTTTTTTTTTTTTCAAATGTTCACTGATTAAGTAAATGATATGGGTTAACAACAAAGCAAATAATTTTTTTTAAACAAAACCAAGTCTTAACACGTTTTAATTTTTCATCGAACTCAAATTCGTTTTCTAAAAACAAAAAGAGTTTTCCAAGGGTTTTCACCACCAATGAAGTTGACAAACTGATTTTTAAAGTATTTTCTTCCCCGTAGCACGCCAGACTCGGTTGTAGCGTTTAGACCGGGTTTGGGGTGTTACAATCCTCTTGCCAAAACTTTTAAATTCCTATTTTTTTCAAAATTGAAATTTTAAATTTCAAAACATCAAAATCAATTAAATAAATAGTTGATTTTTTTTATCTCTTGACGATGTCAAACAATTTGTTACTATAATATTGAAGTTAAATTAATTAATTAATTTAATCTCCTCTAAATTTTAAATTTTTTATTTTATGTTTCTAAATTATCCTTAACAAAATCAACGTCGAATAACTCATATTTAATAATTTTTTATGAAACTTAAAGTTGTTTTGATTATATAGCCTCGAATCTTTCATCCTAAGCTAAAACCAAAGGAAAAAAATCATTACAATTAATTAAATTATTAGTTTATTCTTCATTTGGGTAAATAAATGATGAAAACAATTATGAGCTTTGTTTGGCTAGGAAGATAAAATTAATTAATTTAATTAATTGCAATGAATCTTTTTTCGCTTTTAGCTTAGCATGTAAGATTCAATATCATATAATTAAATGAAATTTGGGTTTCACAAATAATTATTAAAGATGGGTTCTTTGATTTGATTTTAATTTGGAAATATAAAATAAACTTTTAAATTTTGGAAGGAGATTAAATTAACTTTAGAAGGAGACTAAACAAATCAGATGACACTACCCTAAGATAAAAACTTTCAACAATTTATGTATTTGATTTTAATATTTTGAAATTTAAAATTTCAGTATTGAAAAAAAAAGAAATTTTGAATTTTTAAGAAGGGGGTAAACAAGTACAATACAACAATTTTTAATGCGTTAATTTCATTTATGCAACTTTTTCACTTTAATCTTTTTTTTACCCTAATCAAGACTTTAAAAAGAGAATTTTCTTTCAATGGCCAAAATGAAATTGACGTAGAAGCTAGGTGTAACACCCCTAACCTGTAACCATCACCGGTCTAAGGTTAAAAGGCATTACCGGACAAATCAAAATTTTTAACAACCATTTCACAACACAAAGTACATCATCAAAACATAACAAAATATAATCATATAGTCCCTTAATGAGGTCTACGAGACCTTAAACATGCATTAGAAAGGGTCGGGACTAAACCAAACACATACGAAATTTTTTTCAAAACTTAACATTTTTCAAAGTTACAGAGGCCACACACCCGTGTGGGCAGGCGCCTCAAACACGCCCGTGTGTCCAAGCCGTGGTCGAAACTGACTTACATCACACGGCCTGTCACACGCCCGTGTGTCTAGCCCGTGGTCGAAACTGACTTGCATCACATTACAAATTTTAGGGACACGGTCGAGCCACATGCCCGTGTGCTCAACATGTGGGCAAAAATAGGCCATTTTCAAGGTCAATTTGACACCCACACTTTGGGTCACACCTATAAGCATAAACCAATTCAATTTCATACCCCAAATGACCTTCAAACATACCAAAACATACTCAATTTTATATCTTAACATCACCATTCATCTTCCTATTCAAATCCATCTTAACATACCAACACAAAGTATCAATTACACAATCAAAATCATGTAAATCATGTATCATTTAATCCATACCACAAAGCACACATTTAAACCATCATTTTTATCAACCACATTAAGCATGAAACATACTATTACCATTTTCACTAATTCATAATATATTCATCATTCACATAAATCACATATATATATATACCAAAATCATTTAATTCTCAAGTCATATCACATGGCAAGATATAACAACCCAAAATATACCATAATCACTAGCCTATACATGCCATATACCAAATACATACAACTTCCAAAAGTACCAAAATAGATAGCCGATAGTGTGATTGAGTCGCCAACGATCCCTTGATCCGAGCCAGCTTAAATACATTGTAAAACAGAGAAAACTTCACACAGTAAGCTTTAAAGCTTATTGAGTTCGTAATATAATACATTTAACTCAATAATTCAAATTCAATATATAAAATAAACCATCACATAGATTAATTCATGATAATACACAATTTCATCCATAGCCAATACTCACATAACCATCCATTTATCCATTTACAAAATCATCAACCGCATAGGTTTCGTACATACTTGTACCATCACGTATTTAACTATCACAATTATTATTCAATGCTCCGAATCTTTTCTTGTTCGCTCCTCTTTGAACATTTGATGAATTTGCACACTCAGTGCTATATAATTTGCCACAATTACAATATTATCGCACACTTAGTGCCACATAAATAGCCGAAGCCACAATATTACCGCACACTTAGTGCACCACATTGAATCAAAGATGTATCAAATTCGCACACAAAGTGCCAAATAACATAGCCGATGCATTTCACTGTTTTGCACACTTAGTGCTTTTTGTCACTTTTACGATTTTATTTACGTACACATAATACCACATCTCTTCATGTTCATAAATCATGTTGCTCACTCAATTAAAACATTCCATTCATTATATAACAAATGAACATAATCAAAACAGTTCGTATTATATATGAATTTACCTCAGACATCGAAATTACAAAACAAGCCGATCAATCGAGCACTATGTTTTTGCCTCGATCTAAGTCCGAGTTCCTCTTTTCTTGATCTATACATATTCAACTTTGGCTCATTTATTCACCAAATCATTCAATTCAATCCAAACACATATATTTAGGGTCTTTTACAAAATAACCCTCTCATTTTTACATTTTGACATTTTAGTCCCTATTTCATAAAATCACAAAATAAATACAATTTCACTTCACACATGCCTAGTCGAATTTCCCTTATGTTCATGAGGCCCACATATTTCATTTATTTCACATTTTAGTCCTCTAATTTCTCATTTTCTCAATTTAGTCCAAATTACTCAATTTCACCAAAAATTCAAAGACAAAATATGTTAATCTATCACATATCTTTCATATTTCATCATCAACTATCACAAAGCTCAAACATTCATCAATGGCACATCTCAAAATCTGCATCAAAATCTAAAATTAAAGCATGGGCTTGATAATACACTAAGCAATGATCACAAAAACGTAGAAATCATCAAAAACTGAAGCAAAAACATACCTTAATTAACCAAAATGTGTGTCAAACCCTAACTTGCTTATTTTCTTTCGATTTGTTTTATTAATATTAACTTAATAATTCATTTACCATTTTAACCTTATTATAAACATTATATATTCATCCATTTAATGACCTTTATGTCCATCACCACTATCAAAGGTCTAATTAAAACATAAGGACCCGTCATTTTAAAAGTCATGCTAAATAAGCACTTTAACAATCATCACGTAACTTTTACATTTTATGCGATTAAGTCCTTTTTGCAAATTAAGCACACAAACGATAAAATTCTCACACAGAATTTTCACACATGCTTAATCACACACCGTAAACACGAAAAATAATATTAAAATATTTTTTGACCTCAAATTTGTGGTCCCAAAACCACTGTTTTGACTAGGGCCTAAACCGGGCTATTACAACTCTCCCCCCTTAGGGATTTTCATCCCCGAAAATCTTACCAGTGAATAGGTTTGGATATTGCTCTCTCATAACATCTTCAGGCTCCCATGTAGCCTCTTCAACTCTGTGTTTGTGTTACAACACTTCCACTAAAGAAATTTTCTTATTTATCAACACTTTGATCTCTCATGCCAAAATCAAATCGGTTCTTCATTATACGACAAATCTGACTGAATCTCAACCTCAGTAGGAACAATTACATGCGATGGATCAGATCTATATCGTCAAAGCATCGATACGTGAAACACATTATGAATCTTCTCTAACTCAGTGGAAGCAACAATCTATATGCAACAGGTCCAGTACGCTCGATAATCTCATACGGTCCAATGAACCTCAGACTCAATTTATCTTTTCTGCCGAATCGAAGTATTTTCTTCCACGGAGACACTTTCAAAAACACTTTATCACCGATCTCAAATTCAATATCTTCCGTTTCAAATCTGCATAAGACTTTTGACGATCGGAAGCCGCTTTTAAACTGCCACCAATCACTTTCACTTTCTATTCAGTCTCATTTATCAAATCAACCCCGTGAATTTTATTCTCACTAAGCTCAGTCCAATATAATGGAGTTCTGCATTTACGACCGTAAAGAGCCTCATATGGTGTCATTTAAATACTTGACTGAAAACTATTATTATACACGAATTCAATCAACAGCAAATGATTTTCCCACGTACTTTCAAACTTGAGAATACAACATCTCAACATATCCTCGAGAATCTGAATGATCAGCTCGAATTGACCATCCGTTTGCAGATGAAATGCAGTACTAAAATGTAGCTTAGTACCTATAGCATCTTGCAGTTAAGCACATAAACGATAAAATTCTCACACATAATTTTCACACATTCTTAATCACACACCATGAACACAAAAAATAATATTAAAATATTTTTCCAACCTCAGATTTGTGATGAAAACATTTGAAAAGTGGAGTGATTAAATTGTAAGGATTTTTTTTTGGGTGACCAAAACAAAAGTGTTCTAAAAGTTGGGTAGTTTACTTTAATTTTTAAGATTCTTAAACTTATATGTAAACATATGATTATAAATAAACAGAGTGTTAGATACATCATGTGTTTCAAGATGAAAATTGAGTGGTTGACACTATGGCCTCATTAGCTTTCAACAATCTCTTTGATGTTTGTTTTGTTCAACAGCCATTAGATGAAGTTCTTAGAATCCTATATGCTAGTTTTAGAAGGCAATACAATGCCTAGAATGGTACAAGTTTAAATTTGGTTGTATTTCTCTTTTTTTCATCAAGTTAACGAGAGTTTCAGCTTTGGGTAGTGATGGAGTGTTGTACTTTCAGGGAGAGAGCATGCCTAAGGATGATGAGTTAAGGCAACGGATCCTTAAAGAAGCTCATAGCAAAGGCATACGCTTATGCATCCGAAAGCAATAAAATGTATCGGGATTTAAGGGATCGGATTGGTGGCTGTGTCCTGCGGGAAGTGACCGAGTTGGTAGGCGTGTGTCCGACATGCCGCAAGTTAAGGCCAAACATCAATTGCCATCGTGGGCTATTGCAATGCAGAAAGATCCCACAAAGGAAATGGGAGGAGATTACTATGGATTTCGTAGTGGGCTTCCCTACGCCCAAGAAGAAAGATGTCGTATGGGTGGTAGTAGACCGTTGACTAAGTCGGCCATTTTATACCTAAGGGTTGACTACTCGCTTCAAAGATTAGCCAAGTTGTACATCGCAGAGATAGTACGGTTGCATAGAGTACCTGTGTCCATTATCTCGGATCGAGACCTCCGGTTCACATCGAGATTTTGGAAGGCCTTACATCAGGAGTTAGGCACCAAGTTGAATTTCAGCACGGCTTTCCATCCGCAGTCCGATGGACAATCTGAGAGGGTTATCCAAGTATTGGAAGATATGTTGAGGGGCTGTGTTTTGGACTTCCGTGGTAGTTGGGAGGAGTACCTACCTTTGGCAGAGTTCACTTATAATAATAGTTATCAAGCGAGTATTCAGATGGCACCGTATGAGGCGTCAGATGGTCGAAAATGCCAGACTCAACATGTTGGACGAAACTAGGAGAACGCTTGATGTTGGGTCCAGAGTTAGTAGCGAGACAGAGGATAAGGTTAAAGTAATTCTGCTCGTTTTAGGGAGGCGCCTTGACAAAAGTGTAAATCCTTATGCCGATCTTAAGCAGAGAGGTTGAATATGCAAGAGGTGATAAGGTCTTCTTGAAGGTATCACCTTGGAAGAAGGTGCCGAGGTTTGGCCGAAAGGGCAAGCTAAGCCCCGTGATTCATCGACTGCATACGCTGTTAAACGCAGGGATCGGTAGCTACCAAACCGAGTTGTTAAGAATTGAGCCGATCCATGATGTCTTCCATATTTCGATGCCGAGGCGCTTATCGATCGATCCCTCACACGTAGTATCGATTATGAAAATTGAAGTGAATCAACTTGTCTTTCGAGGAGGAGCCAGATGCATCTTGGATCGAGATGTCAAGGTTTTGAGGAGGAAGTCAGTGCCTTTGGTAAAGGTGTTATGACGGAACCATGGTACGGAGGAGGCCACATGGGAACCTGAGGATGTGATGCGGCAATACCCCAACTCTTCTCGATCCGTAATTTCGAGGTCAAATTTTTTTAAGGGGTAGAACTGTAACACCCTAAATTAGGGGTTGTTTGTAATTCAATTAATTTCCATGTGTATGCTTGTAGAAATAAATACTATGATTTCTTGGCATGTTCTAGGTCTAGAAATAACCCCGAGCTAGGCCTCGATGTAGACTAAAATTTCTTTTTTAAGTGTTCAAAGGAAGGAATTAAGTGAGATAGGGGTTAAGTAAAATTTGGTGTAACTTGACACAAGTAATAGCTTAAAGTGGCTTTCATGCCCACTTAGGTGCTATGAAGGTATGCCTAAAGTTGTTACAAGGGAGGAGGTTCGAGTCTTGGGACTTAAAAGGAGGCGCTTTATTTTGGGCTTTTGGACGTTAAATAAAGGAAGGCTTTAAAGAATTTTGTGGGTAAGGTTTAGACATGAAAGTCGATTGGGAAACATGGCATGAGGCGTGTAAGGGGGGTCATGAAGTGAGGTCTTGGGTTCGATCTAAAGAAACTGCAATGATTTTATTTTTTCAAGTCCGCATGCATGGAAAGGAGGTGGTGCCGATTATGGACTCTTACTTTGATAAGGATGAGCTAAATTTTGCACCTATTTTCTACTGGAGGGTAAGAGTTAAGTAGTTTATTTCATTTTATTTGTTTGATGAGGTGGTTAGAGATTAAAGTAAGATAAATCCTATTTTATTGCGATAATTAAAGGCTGGAAAATTATCACAAATGAAAGGTGATGGTCAAATAGGACTCTTGAGGTCGTCCACATTCGGTTTTAACACCTAAAGGAGGGGTAAATTGATAGAAAAAATTCTTTCTCTTCTTGTTATCGGCCGATTCCACAATTGCTAAACTCTTCCAAAATTCTTTTCTTCTTTTCTTCTTTTCTTTCCCAAGCAGCCAACCCTTCCACTCTTTTTCTTTTCTTCTCCTATTAAAATCTACTTGGTCGAATCTCCCTCCCCAACCAAGGTGTCAGCCGATTCCAATAAGGGTGGTAAGTAACATTTGGTTCCTTTTCTTTACCTTCAAGTGTGCCGAAAGTAGGAATAGGCCTTGGTAGGTGGCCGAATGTGTCTTTAAGATGATGGTAAAGTGTTCTCTTGTGTGTAGCTAACATTAAGGGCCTTGACGAAGTCTTCTGCGATTTAAGGTAAGCATGGTATGTAGGTTATGGCATTCACCAAAGGCCATGATATGTATTATAAGTGGTGACCGATCTTTTGTGGGTTGTTTAAGGAATTTCGCAAAG
The DNA here is from genome assembly GCA_025506655.1 of Gossypium rotundifolium. Classification (NCBI taxonomy): domain Eukaryota; kingdom Viridiplantae; phylum Streptophyta; class Magnoliopsida; order Malvales; family Malvaceae; genus Gossypium; species Gossypium rotundifolium. Next base: position 129,016,559 of record CP106729.1, on the reverse strand, counting down.
TCTTAATCAAGAGACGCCTTCGGATTTGTTTGGAAACCAAACCGCTTAAGGTAAGAGCCTTTGGTATTAAGTTAATATGGCGAATAGGCCTATGACACTAATAAAGGATGATTGGCCGATTATAGGTCAAGAATCTAGCGACGAGATCGGATCTTCTGGATCTAGGAATTTCAGAGTAATGTGTGTAAACTCTTTACACACTTTATTAGTAGACTTTGCTATATTGTTGCCTTGTTAATAATTATTGTAGTGACCTATGATATATGCTTGTGGGCTTAAGCATGGATTCTAGGTAAGTCCTCGTGACGTGATCTATTGATATGTGATTTTGTATGCCATCACATGTCGTTAAATGCCATGCCTAAATACATGATATATGATGATGATATGTAAGCATGATGATAGTGGGAATGATGAGAGGAGGGGATGATTTTATGGATCTGCCGCCATGGTTTTGACCACAAGATGGGTTGGCCCCATCAGATTATTTCCAGACCTATGGTCATCGAGTTTTGACCACACCGATTGATAAATTGCGACTAAGTTCCAAAGTGGTTTGGTACCACCAAGGGTTTTGACCACACTTGATAAATTGTGACCTATGGTCATCGTACGAGATTGAAGCCGCCTAAGTCGATGGTCGAGATTCGAGTTTTCTAGGTCCGCGCGGTATTACCAAGATTTGTAGAGGATTTTCTTTGATCGCAGACCTATGACCAAGTTATTGAGGAAAGGAGTTCCATTTGTGTGGACCGAGAAGCAATAAGAAAGTTTCGACAAGTTGAAGAAGATTCGATCAAGCTCGTTTTAATTCAACCTGAGGCAGGCAAGGAATTCACGATTTACTGTGATGCATCACATACTGGCTTGGGATGTGTGCTGATGCAGGAAGGAAAGGTAGTGGCTTATGCATCCCGACAGTTGAGACCACATGAGGTTAACTATCCGACGCATGACTTGGAATTAGCCGCAGTGGTTTTTGCTTTAAAGATATGGAGACACTATTTGTACGGAGAGAAATCGATAGTCTATACTGACCACAAGAGTCTAAAGTATCTTTTGACTCAGAAGGATTTAAATTTGAGGCAGCGCAGATGGATTGAGTTGTTGAAGGACTATGAATGTTCAATTGAGTATCATCCGGACAAGGCTAACGTGGTGGCAGACACGTTGAGCCGTAAGGTTGTATCGCACTTAAGATCGATGTTTGCTTATCTTAGTTTATACGACGATGGAGTCTGCTATGTAATCGCAAGTTGTTCAATTGGTTAGAGCAGATCAAGGAGAAACAAATAGTGGATGAAGGTTTGAATGCTCGGAGGTTGCAAGTTCAGATGGTAATTTAGAAGGTTATAGTTTGTCCAAAGGATGGAGTATTATGTTTTCAAGGGAGAGCTTGTATGTCAAGGATGTCGAGTTGAGGCAGAAAATTTTTGGGACGCACATAGCGATTTCATACGCTTATGCATCCCGGAGGTATCAAGATGTATCGGATTTAAGAGAGCAGCTTGTGGTGGCTGTGTCCAAGCAGAGGTAATCGAGTTTGTAGGTAAATGTCTAACGGTCGCCAGATCAAAGTCGAGCATCGCTTGCCGTTCTGGTTACTTCAACGGTGAAGATTCCACAAAGGAAGTGGAAAGGATCACTTTGGACTTTGTTAGTGGATTACCCTTACACCTAGTAAGAATGACTCCGGTTTGGGTGATTGTAGATCATCCGACTAAGTCAACTCATTTCATTCCTAAGGGTGGATTACTCGCCTGTGGTTAGCTAAGTTGTATGTGGCGTAGATAGTGAGGTTGCACAAGGTGCAGTTGTCGATCATCTCCGATGAGATCCTAGATTTATGTCGAGGTTTTGGAGAGCATTACATCGTGCCTTGGGTACGCTGTTAGATTTCAAGATGACATTTCATCCACAAATTCGACGGGCAATGTAAAAGAGTTATACGATTTTATAGGATATGCCGAGAGGTTGTGTTTTGGATTTCGAGGTAGCCGGAAGAGTTTTTACCATTAGCGAAGTTCGCATACAACAATAGTTATCAGGCAAGCATTAAGATGGTACGATATGAGGCGTTGTATGGTAGAAGGTGTCGCACACCTACATGCTAGATGTAATTGGGTGAGTGTCGATGTTAGGACCAGAGTTGGTTGCGTAAACCGAGGATAAGGTGAAGTTGATTCGTGCTCGCTTTGAAGGAAGCTTTGACAAGCGTAAGTCATATGCCGATCTCAAGCGGAGGGATATAGAGTTTGTGGGTGACCAGTCTCTTGAAGGTCTCACCATGGAAGAAAGTGTTAAGATTTGGGAAAAGGGCAAGTTAAGTCCAAGGTTTATTGGGTAGATAAGGTGTTGAGACGAGTGGGACCAGAGCCCATCACTTCGAGTTGCCATCGAAGTGAAATCGATTCACGATATGTTCCATGTCTCTATGCTTCAACGCTATCGCTCGATCCATCGCATGTCGTGGGCAGAGAGGAAATAGAGGTGAGTCCAGATTTGACGATAGAAGAAGAAAGTCTGATTCTAGATCGAGATGTGAAAGTTTTACGTAAGAAGTGAAGGTTTTATGGCTAAATCATGGTGTAGAAGAAGCTACGGGGAACCGGAGGATGTGATGAAGCAAGAGTACCTCAACCCTTTTGATCGTGTAATTTCGAGGACTTAAATTTTCTTAAGGGGATAGAATTGTAACATCCTAAAAATTAGAGTATTATCTTATTATTTGTGTTGGTTCTGCATAAATTTTGTGTGTTTAGCATAGTCTTGTGAAGGCTTGATTTTATTTATGAAGCTAGAATAATTTTAGTATTGAAATTTAGTGAAGTGGATTAGGTGAATCGACACTTAAGTTAATTTAAGTGTTAAATTCTAGCACATGAGGAGTTAGTGGCAAGGTGGATATGACGCATGAAGGATTGCTTAAGGGAAGTGGTTCGAGTATCATGGAATGCATTTGAAGACTTTATTTTTTATGCATCCTAACATTAAGTGTCGGCTGACTTTAAATTTTTATGGCAAGTGGAATAATAGTTTAGGTAAGCTTGATGTTTGGGAAAGAAATCAATTGATTAAAGGTTGATGTGAGAACATAAGGCATAATGTAAGGTATTTTTTATGGAAAGTTTTGTGTGGATAGGTTTGACCTTGAAGTCCATGTATTTGGACGGTTTTGGGGCCTAGGGGAGTGACCGAATTTTGTCTTGTTGGTAGCTAGTTGGTGCCAAATTTCTTTTGGTTAGGTAGTCATTTTTGGTTAGTTTGAATGCTTTCATTCTTTGTTTTGAGCCATAACCAAAAACCCTTTGAACCTTACCAATTCTTCTCAAGTGCACCAAAGTGAACCATGTCGATTGTCCATAGATGTTTGTTGGTTTCTCTTAGGCATTTGGTCAAACTCTTTAGAATCTCCTCTCATCTTTTGTTTTCTTTGTAGCCTAAAACTTCTTCTCTAGTGGTTGGTCAATTTTCTTTCTCTCCAAATCTCTCTCTTTCTCTCTTTCTTTTTGCTCAAAACCGAAAGTACCATCTCCTCCTTTCATTTTTTTTTTTTCTTCTCTCAAAATTTTGTGCCAAAATCCTCTCTACCTTCCTTTGTCAAATCCTCTCTTGCATTTCACTTTCTTTTCTTTTTCCCCACTCTAACCGAATCTTCCTCCATCATCTAACACTATTTTCGAATCTTCTTCTTTCTTTTGATTTGTCTTGGCTGAATATCATCAAAGGTAAGTCTTCATTTGGTTTCCTTCAATCGGTTTTGGAAGGGGTAAGTGTTCATGGTCGTATTTCTTTAGTTTCTTTTCTTTATCCGCTGCTTTTCTTGAGGGCAAAGGCTGAATTTGTGGGCATTTGCTTGCAAAGTTCTAACTATTTTTAGGAACCGAATTCTTTTAGGCTCTTTGGGACTTTGGAAGCAATCAATTTAACCCTATTCTCTAGGAATCAAAGTTGGTAAGTCAAGTGGTAAGGATTCATGTCGATTCATCATTTTTTTAGTGGTTGAAAAGCCAAAGGCTATTGAGATTTAGGGTGTGATGTTGGCCGAATGGTTTTGCTTATAGTTTTGTGGTTTGGCCGAATGTAGGACAAGGTGATCTAGTGCGTAGATCGGGTCTTCTAAGTTAGTACTTGTGTTAGTGATGTGTGTACCTTACACACTCATAACTCGATAATATAAATATTTTAAATATTCTAATCATGTTATTAAAGCCAAAAACTATGAGATTCTCAATATGATACCGTATGGGTATAAGCAAGAAATCGGTAAGTCCGCTTCGATATGACTTTTGCAATATGATGCATGATGATACGATTTATGATTTATTTCCTATGTGATTTCTAATAAAGCATAAAGGCATGATTTGTTTAAATGTTGCATTGATATGGGTGATATGAGAGGAGGGGAAGGATTTGTCTTTGTTGGGTGCATTATATATATATATATATGGGTTGGCCCCATTGCTTGGTTATGAATTGTGTAAGAATGTTGCATTAACCAATGGGAAGGATTTATGCAGGTTGGGTGCATTATATATATATTGCTTGAGTCTTGGTGACTCACCTTCTCCTTTATCTTTTCAGTGATTCTTAGATCGTGGAGGAGGAGCCGATGAACTCAAGGAGGCCATTCAATAAAAATTCAGCTTTTACATGAACTTCGATTTGGGTACTTTATTTTATTTTAATTTGGTTAACATCTTTATCTGGATTTGTAATAAGGCCTCTTTAATTATGTTTTTGGATTATTTATATGCTTTGGACTTGTTTTAAACATGGCTAAATAATCATCATGGTTGATCTAATAATTGAGCCCAAAGTTTTCTAAATTATAAAAACGCAATAGTTTTCAAAATCCTATCATCGGGTAATATAAATCGTTTGATAGTAAAACTTCAACTTAAATGTTTTCGACAACTTAAATGATTTATAAATTGAAGTTTCTACACTCAAATGCAAACGGTTTTCAAAGTAATAATTTGGGTTTTTCTTAAAATGACATAAATGTTTTCTAACCTATGGATTGTCAACTAAGTTTTAAAAAGAAAATTTACTTACGGGATTTTAAAAGTAAACTATCGATTTTTTTAACTATCACACACTTATTTTTCTCAAATTTAATCGGAAACTAAATTTTCTTCAAAACGCTTTTCCTCTATGGCATGTCAGATCCGGTCATGGCGTATTGACCGGGTTTGGGGTGTTACACTGAGTTTCCTTCAAGATTCGGCACAAGTAGACACCTCAGAGAGAATTCGACAAACACAGGAGATGAGAGCTAGGGATTTTGACTTTTATGAAAATCTCGAAAAAGATGAACTGATGCTCTTTCGGCTTTTAGAAGGTCTGAGTAAAGTGTTTCGGCTTTGGCTTAGAACGAAAGTAAAAAGAAATCAAGGAAAGGCTTAAAGATTTCGGCTACAAGAACAAACAAGAACGTAGTTTCGGCTTTTAGTGAATGGGAGAATAATAACAATAGGGATCAAAATATTCGGCTAGAAGGAGGTTTCAAAGAAAAAGAAAAGGGTAAGGGAGGTGGTGATTTTCGCTTTTGGAAGAGAAAAGATGAGAAAGGAAAAACAACCGAGATGGCCTTCGATTTTGGCACAAAGAAAGAAGAAAAGAGTAGGGTTCAAATGTCGGAATTGATGAGCTATCCCTCTTATTTATAGAAATTTCGGCACCCCCTATAGCAATTAGAAACTGATTTCTTTACTCCTCTAGGTGATGGAATTTCGGCCAACTCTACTATCAGCAAATAGCTCCTAACTTTTCTCCTTTATCTAAATCTCTTCAAACCTTCAAAAGACTCTTAGATAACACCACCTCTTTCTTCTATTATCAGCACAATATTATCATTAAATCCCTCCTAAAAATAAGCCTTAATGCCGTCCATTCCTCCTTGCTCTTTTAAGTGCCGAAATTGGCCCAAAGACATAGGCTCCTTGCGGCCAAAATTGGGGCTCTTTCAACTGCTAGTGACGCCACCCTCTAGCTCCCTTGTAGCGTCACTTAATATTGGGCCACCAGCCCACTTTGGTGTTTTAAACACAGATGCTACCCTTTTAACCCTATAGTGCCCAAACAGAAAACTTAATTAAGGCCTCAACCCAAACCCCGAGCCCATTTTTGTGTCCTCTCTTTCTTAATCATTATGAGGCCTCATGCCCGAGACTAGGGTCCACTAAGTAAGAACATAAATTTTTCCTATGGTCTCCCTAGCTCTAAGGCTTCAAATAATCCCGATAATACCTTAATATTATTATTCTAAGTTCTATACATACATATTAACTCCCATGCATGTAAATTAAAAGTTTGAGATTTTGGGCGTTATAACCCAATAGGCCCAAATCTACTAGGCCCAAATTCGGATGTTACGCTTCTACCTCCTTAAAAAATTTCATCCTCAAAATTTTCAACTAACTATCAATTGTACTACCTAAGTCTCATCATTACGCTCACCACGACTCTAATTTAAAAAGAATAAACACTCAATATACTATAGTAGGGTATGCACCATTATTCGTGATCCGGGCGCCTTAGTCCCTTTGTACTCATTCTTTCGATCGACGCTTATCGATTAAGAATTTTATGAATAATTAATTCTTCCCACTTATTTACCGCGAACAATATTATGTAAAATCATTTCGATAGTAGTTTTTTCCGAATTCATATTCTATCTACGGGTTCAATTCTCAAGTCAATACTTCCTAGTTCTAGAGTTCACCTTCAGTCAACATTCAGCACACATCAATCATAAAAATAGCCTTATAAACTTACATTCACCACCTAGGGGTATTTTTGTCATTTTGCTATCCAGGGATATTTTCGTAATTTTAACCTACAGAGGTATTTTCGTAATTTTTAAAAATAAGGTGTCATGGTGATTTTACAAAATAGGGGTTTTTTGGTAATTTTACAATTCAGGGGTATTTCGGTAATTTTTTATAATCTGGGGGTATTTCGGTAATTTTGTGATCTAGGGGTGTTTTAGTCATTTCACAAATCAGGGGTAATTTAGTATTTTTTTTTTTACAAACCAGGGGTACCTTTGTCATTTTCCAAAACCAGGGAAATTTTTACGAATCAAGGGTAATTTGATGATTTCAAAACCAGGGTTTACTTTAGGATATTACAAAACAAGGTGGCGGGTCCCTTTCGGTTTTAATTATAAGTTTTGGCTCACAACACGCCCTCATAGTTAGGGTGAACAAATACTACGCACTGTAGGTTTCGAAAAGAGGAGGTGAGTCACTAGGACCGCTTAAATACCAAGCTTTTCCCGAATCCAATCCTAGACATGCGTATGCCTGCTGCACACCCTAACTCTCGCCGACTAGTTCACAGGATTTGTTTGGATAAATTAAGTCTTATGGAATTTAAGAAGTTGTTTAAGCTAAGCCTATAGTCCATCAAAGTCTAATTAAACTAGCCTACGTCCCATAAAGCCCACATATATATATATATATATATATATATCACACAATGGTTTAGAGTACTTACCTGGCGGACTTGGGCCGGAGACGTAGGTGTCATGCCACTAACAAACCTGTTATCATTTATAAACATGCATGCTTCAAAAGCCCATTTCTAGAAAACATTTTGAGCCCAAAGACCCTCAAAGTCGAGTTTTGAACTGGGCTCTGATACCAATTCGTAACACCCTAAACCCGGCCCAAACACCATGACCAGATCTGGCATGTCACTAAGAAAAATTAGTAAAAACATGTCGCGTTTTTGGAAAATATTTTCCTAAAGTTTAACCTTTTATTCGGGAAAAATTTAATAGGTTGATAATTTAGATAAGCTATAAATTCTATGAGATGTTTCTATGAATTAAAAACTGAAACTTAAATACATGCCTTAGAAAAAAAAGTGTAAACATAAAATGTCTGATAATAATAATAAAATCCCAAAATAAAAACTTAACCGAATATAAAGCTAACGACCGTGGCCTTATTACAACAAAATATAAAACCCATTAAGTAAAAATATTAAAATAAATAAACTAAATGAAGTCATCTTGCTATAACATAGAATCTCTCGATGGCCACCTTGCCCCTCTCCAATGGTCCGATGCACTAGGTGCTACCGAAAGTTGTTAAATAATAGGGTGAGTTATGAGACTCAAGCAGCAACCCTCATGCACCATTAGATTTGGGCCTTAGCCCCAAAGAATGTGATAATGATTCATATATATATATAACAAAAATTATGCAAGCCCAACCCAAATCCTAGGTTTCCATCCGCTACACGCCACCCTTACCTGCCAGTCACACCATTGGGGATTTCTACAATCAACCATACCTCTACACGCCATTGATGGCAGTCATGCTGCTCATCGTCAGATCATGGCAATAGCCACTACAACAGATCATGGCAAAAGCCACTACAACAGATCATGGCAAAAGCCACAACACAGAACACTTCCCCTTTCATCAATCCCAACCCCATGCAATCATAGAAATTGGCATACTTATCAAATATGACATCTTAACAGGAATATTCACTTTAGGAATGACTGAGATCACTAACCTAGTTATTCGCTTTTACCCTCCTCGGGTTTCAACTATAATGCCGGGATTTCGGCTTTTAATAGAACATAGCAGATTTATATACATGTAGTAACAAACAATCTAGATGGTGTGGAAAGTTACACACCTGATATCGCGTAGTACTATACTCTTAGTCAATATCCTTACTATCTGGATCTACAACCCTTAGTCTAAAACCTTACTCAAAAGCAGGAAAAACACGAAGATTTGGGCTCCCCTACATTTGGCCAAGGATTAATAAATACCCGAATTTACACATTAAAATCAAAAGATCTCCTTACCTTGAAATCCCAAAAGTAACACGATTCGGTGTTACTAAACTATGACTTAGAGATCTACGCGATAGACTCCTCTTCAAATCCTGGAATGCCAAAAATGAGAGAAAACACCCGATTAGTTAACCATATAGCCATTCAGCTAAGATCTCTAAAAGCCAGAAAAGACTGAAATCTCACGAATCGACACTTACCCTGAGTTTCCTTCAAGATTCGCACAAGGCAGACCTTAGAGAGAATTTGGCAAACACAGAGATGATATCTAGGATTTCACTTTTATGAAAATCCTGAAAAGATGAACTAATGCTCTTTCGCTTTTAGAAGGTCCGAGTAAAGTTTTTCTTTGGCTTAGAAAGAAAGTAAAAAGAAATCAAGGAAAGGCTTAGATATTTCAGCTACAAGAACAAACAAGAACGCTATTTCGGCTTTCAATGAATGGAAGGAGAATAACAATGGGGATCAAAAGATTCGGCTAGAAGGAGGTTTCAAAGAAAAGAAAAGGGTGAGGGAGGTGGTGATTTTCGCTTTTGGAAGAGAAAAATGAGAAAAGAAAACACCTAAGATGGCCTTCAGATTTTCTAGACAAAGAAGGAAGAAAAGAGTAGGGTTCAAATGCCGAAATTGATGAGCTATCCCCTTATTTATAGAAATTTCTGCACCCCTATGGCAATTAGAAACTGATTTCTTTACTCCTCTAGGTGATGGAATTTTTCCAACTCGCTCTCAAAGAGATAGCTCCTAACTGCTCTCCTTTATCTAAATCTCTTCACACCTTCAAAAGACTCCTAGATAACACCACCTCTTTCTTCTATTATCAGCACAATATTATCATTAAATCCTCCTAAAATAAGCCTTAATGATGTCTATTCCTCCTTGCTTTTTAAGTGCTTAAATTGGCCCAAAGACATGGGCTCCTTGCGGCCAAACTTGGGCCTCTTTCAACTACTACTGACGCCACCCTCTATCTTCCTTGCAACATCACTTAATATTGGGCCACCAGCCCACTTTGGTGTTTGAAACACAGATGCTACCCTTTTAACCCTATAGTGCCCAAACAGAAAACTTAATTAGGGCCTCAACCCAAACCTGAGCCCATTTTTGTGTCCTCTCTTTTCTTAATCTGCTTATGAGGCCTCATGCCTGAGACTAGGGTCTACTAAGTAAGAACATAAATTTCTCCTATGGTTTCCCCTAACTCTAAGGCTTCAAATAATCCCGATAATACCTTAATATTATTATTCTAAGTGCTGCACATACATATTAACTCCCACGCACATAAACTAAAAGTTTCGGATTTTTGGGGCGTTACAACCCAATAGGCCCAAATCTACTAGGCCCAAATTCTTGATGTTACAAACCCACTAGGTTAGAATGCAGACACGACATTCAGAGGGACTCGACTCAGCTTTGTTATTAAAATATTCTTATATTTATTATTTGAAAATTTCTATTATTCAAAGATTGCAATATTTTATCTAAATTGTGGCATGGGACTTTTGGTTTTGGTTTGATATGACATGTGTCGAAACCATTTCTTTTGAAAAACAGGAATCGACTTTGATTTTAAAAAATGAAAATAAAAAGCGGGAGTGGCCACCAATCCTTTTTGTTGAGGTGTGATCGGGTCACCTCGTAAAACGATTATTTTAATAAACAATTTGATTTATCAAAACAACGATTTTGGTCTACGAAAATCAGAAAATGGGTTCAGAAGTCAGTTACGCACGAGGAAGGGTTAGCACCCTCGATACGCCCAAAATTGGTACCTAGTTGATTAATCAATGTCTTAATGTTGAAAATTCGAAAAAATTTAAAAGCATGATTTCTTTAAAAACGTGAACAATTTGAGTTAAAATTTGAGATTTCTTTATTTCGAAAGGATACAAACATCACATCCAGCACGTTAGGTCACGATATTTTAAACCCTCGTAATCAAAATCATCTCATGATTTATGAAATTTATTAAAAGGATGTTTAGTTATTTAGTCAAACGGAAAATCGAAACTCAGCACGTTAGGGCACTATCCCCTGAATTTCTAAATATAAAACATTTCCTTATTTAAAAACCTTTAGATGAAATATAGTAATTTTACAAAATGTATTTTTATTTAATAATATAGTATTAAATATAATACTAATGTAATATAATAATAATTAATTTCCATAAATGAGTGAAAATAGAAGTAGTATATATGTGAAATAATGTAAGTATAATAGATAAATGAAAATTAAATAGATAATAATAGCATTAAAATAAGAAAATAAATATGGATAGAAATATAGTAATAATGGTGAAAAGGAAACTAATAGTAATATTGATGAAAATGTTAATAGTACTATTGATGTTAAAACAACAACAACAACAACAACAACAACAACAACAACAACAACAACAACAACAACAACAACAACAATAATAAGGTAAAAATAATAATAATATTAATTAAGAATAATAAAGTTTGAAGTTATATGAAGATTATAAATAGGTAAAATATAAAGATAAAATAATATAATAATAGTAATAAAGACGATACTAATAATATTAATAGTATTAAAATAAAATAATAACAATACATTGGTATGAATAATATATTAATATACAAAAAAAAGAGAATAATGATAAAAATATTTAATATAAAGTAGTCAAAATACTAAAAGGACTAAAATCAAATTAAAAGTAAAGTTTTGGGGCCCAAATCGGGAATAAATAAGAGTAAAAGGGCCAAATTGTAGTACACAAAAGAAGTGGAGGGACCAAAAGAGAAAAATTCCCCCATCCCAAAATGCGCAGCATGAGGGGGATCAAAATGTAAAATTAAAAAATTAACAGGCCGAATTAACAACAAAAAACTTGATTGCAAAGCATAAAAAAGGTGGAAGGACTGCGCGCGTAAATATTCCCTTTTTAAAAAACACGCGGATCCTGATGTTGGAGCAGGTCGGATCGAGTCAGGTGAGGCCAAAACGACGCCGTTTTGGGCGTTTAAGGCCAGCCCCAAAAGCGTCGTTTTGGGAGGCTATTTAAGGCCTAAAAATCTTAAAAAAATCATTTCATCACCTTTTTTTAAAAAAAAACCTTTAACCTTTCTTCTTTTTTCTCTGCAGGTTTAGAACTCCGACCATCGGACTACTGCACTGCTGTCGTAAGATCGCTATGACGCTGCTGCCAAATCAACCGACACCCTTTTTTTTGGTTTTCAACGGTGATTCCCTTTTTCTACCCTTTTTTCTACGATTTAAAAGGTAAACTCCCCATTTTTATTCTTTTAGCCATGTTCTTTACTCTAAAGTAGAATAGAAATAAAAAAAATAAACAACAAATATAAAAAGGGGTCACCTTTTTTGTTTTGAAACCTATTTTGCGCTCGATTCCTTTTATTTTGAATCTGTTTCAATGTTTGATGTTTGTATCTAATATTAGTGTTTTAAAATTTGTTTTTGGTTGTATTTCCATAAAAATTTCGAAAGAATACATTTGATTTTTTGATGGCTTTATATAGCCATTTACACACATCTTTTATTGATTTCTCTGTTTCTTTGAAGGTTTTTGGGCGGTAGACGTGACAAGGGTGGTGACAGCAGGCTTCAGCAGTCGCAGAAGGTAAGTGGTTGTCAGACTGATCCAATGGTAGAGGCGGCAGCATTAGCTAGGGTTTTAGTTATCCCCTTTTTTTTATAAGCATTGGGCTATTGTTCTGGGCTTTTTGATTTTGGGTAATTGGGTCTGGTATTTTTTATTGGGTATTTTAATTGGGTTAGTTTAATTTTGTAGAATGGGCCTCGGGCAGATTTGACCTTCTACAGCGCCTGCCTTTGCTTATTGTCATGCAACGAGAATAGAGAAAAGACATAAAGAATGACCAAATTTGCCCGGTCTTGCTGAGTCTTGATTCTTCAGTGCTCCTATTCTTCAGGTAGCCTCATTCTAGTCCACTACATCTTGCTGCTTTGATCTTCTTCATCTACGGGATTTCAGGGAGACAAAGATTGGTAATTGATCCTATTCCACTGTAATTCCCAGGGAAACAAGATCTACAATCTTCAACCTATTCCACTGCTGGTCAGGGAAATAGGAAGGTGGATTAAATCATGTTTCCCTATTGTTAAGAGAGACAAGATTTGCCTTCGATCTTGTCCCACTACTGTTTAGGGCGACAATATCTACAAGCTTCAACCTATTTCACTATTGGTCAGGAAAATAGGAAGGTGGCTTGAATCATGTTTCCCTACTGTTTAGAGAGACAAGATTTGCCTTCGATCTTGTCTTACTACTGTTTAGGGCGACAAGATTTACAATCTTCAACCTATCCCATTGCTGGTCAGGGAAATAGGATGTTGGCTTAAATCATATCCCAATACTGTTTAGGGAGACAAGATCTACCTTCAATCTCATCCCATTACTGTTTAGGGCGACAAGATCTACAATCTTCAACCTATCCCACTGCTGGTTAGGGAAATAGGATGTTGGCTTAAATTATGTCCCACTACTGTTTAGGAAAACAAGATTTGCCTTCGATCTTGTCCCACTAATGTTTAGGGTGATAAGATCTACAATCTTCAACCTATCTTACTGCTGGTCAAGGAAATAGGATGATGGCTTAAATCATGTCCTACTACTGTTTAGGGAGACAAGACTTTCCTTCAATCTTATCCCACTATTGTTTAGGACGACAAGATCTACAATCTTCAACCTATCCCACCGCGGGTTAAGAAAATAGGATTTTGGCTTAAATCATGTCCCACTACTGTTTAGGGAGACAAGACTTGCCTTCGATCTTGTCTCACTATTGTTTAGGGTGACAAGATCTACAATCTTCAACCTATTCCACTACTGGTCAGGGAAATAGGATGTTGGCTTAAATCATGTCTCACTACTGTTTAGGGAGACAAGACTTGCCATCGATCTTGTCCCACTACTGTTTAGGGCGACAGATCTACAATCTTCAACCTATCTCACTGCTGGTCAGGGAAATAGGATGTTGGCTTAAATCATGTCCCACTACTGTTTGGAGAGACAAGATTTACCTTCGATCTTGTCCCACTATTGTTTAGAGCGACAAGATCTACAAACTTCAACCTATCTCACTGCTGGTTAGGGAAATAGGATGTTGGCTTAAATCATGTCCCACTATTGTTTAGGGAGACAAGATTTGCCTTCGATCTTATCCCACTATTGTTTAGGGCGACAAGATCTATAATCTTCAACCTATTCCACTGCTAGTCAGGGAAATAGGAATGTAACACCCCAAACCCGGCCCAAACACTATGGCCAAATTCGGTATGTTACGATGAAAATATTTCAAATCCCTTGTTTAGCCGATATTATTTAGAGTAAAAGATGTTGTCTTATCTTAAAACAAATTGAGGTGTATAAAGAAAACAATACTTAGTTCATTCAAAATTTAAGTCAAGTTGTTACCAATTTTATGATTGTATCTTGTAGTACGAAAGAAAACATTTTCGCTTGAATTTAGGAAAATTTGTGTAATCATTTTAAGGTTATTAAATGCTTTAAATAATTCATCCAATGATAAAATAATAAAATAATCTTAGGAGGCCTTATTACAACTTAAATAAATAAAACCCAAATAGAATAAAAAACTAAAATAAAATAATTCAAAGTAAATTTAATTTCCAATGCATGGCCACCTCGAGTCCATCCGGCCTCATCCGCTATCACGTGTCACTTGAAAATATTAAAGGAAAAGGTGAGTCACCAAGACTCAAAGTGTAACCCTTTTCCTGCTTAATGCAACAACATACACAATTTATAACAATTAACCATGCACTAAATATAGCACCCAACCTAGCCATCCAAACACCTTTCTCTACCCTGTGGTACCAAACCACCGGTGGTGCTAAACCACGGTGACTTAAAGTCACGATAGTCATCATTAAATGTGGTGCCAAACCACCGGTGGGGCCAACCCACGTGATACCAAATCACCAAGGCGCCGATCCCATAATATAATCCGTGGGGCCAACCCATCGTGGTGCTAAGCCACCGACAAGACGCTATGAGGTGCCAAACCTCCTGAGGTGCTAAACCTCCGTGACCGTAGTCACAAAATGTGGTACTAAACCACCGTGTCCGTCGACACCTAATATTACTTCCCTCCACTCATTTAACCCATATTAACCAAGAATTTATATTTAAATAGAAATCATGCCAACATACTCATTTAGCAACACATATAGAGTTTACTATTAGCCATAACCACATATACCAAATATGTCATAATATATCATGCTTCCCAAAAGCATCATAAAGAGAGTTATAACGACAAGGACTTACTCAATCCTTGCTTATACCATTAGGGTATTAAACCGAATCTACACAATCCGATTAAGCATACACATAATTTTAGCACATTAAATAGTTATAAAGTGTGTATGTACACACCGATTCTAACGATAACTCTAAATCCCCAAAGAGGCAATCGCCACCCTAGCTTTTCTGTCCCTATATTCGGCCAAATTCAAAGGTTAATGCCCTAGGCCATTCGGCCAAACCACAATATTCAAAGGGTTAATATTTGAACCCAAACCTTACCCAAACGCCTTCGAGTACAACTATAGCGCATTTATTTGCACTCGCTTCACTTTCCTATAATCGATAAATTAGTATCACAAAATAGCCTTTCAAATACCAAATAAATGGTTTACTACATCCTTACCACCACTTACCAATATTGCTAATGAATGGAGGCTTCACGTGACTATTTCCAAAATCCTGAGTACCTTCCTTTATGACCGATTGAGACACACTAAAAGGACCACCCTTGCTTTGATATTCGGCCAAGACTTCTCAAAGTAGGAGAAGGAATTCGCTATTATTGGTTAAAATAATAAACAAGGTTCTACTTATGTGAAAAAGAGGAAGAACAAGAAGTAGGAAAAGATGTGGAATTTTAGCAATAACAAAGAGAGGAAATTTAAGAAGAACTATAGAGAAAAGAGAAGAGAAATTTCAGACTTTGGGCACCCCTTTGCAGTACAAAAAAAATTTCAAAGAGTCCCAATGTCGCCTAATTCCTCCCCTCTATGCTGATAATTTCACTACTAATTATCAAGGATTTAATCAAAATTTATCTACTTCTTATCTCCTAGCTACACTCAACAATTTGAGTGAAAATAAAATGGCAAAAGCCACTCTCTTCCAAATTGATTAAGTGCGGGAGAAATAAAAAATAAACTTTATCCTTATCGTATAAGGAGTCCAATTTCATGCCATTACCTTCTCCATTCACGCTTTGGGAAAAAAAAACCCCAAATTGTCGCTATGTCGGCTCGAACCAAAGCCCCCAAGCAAAGAAGAACAACAAATTTCTATAAGCGCTTCAAACCAACTCTTCCACTTAGACTTTCATGTCAAATACCCTTTCATTAACTTATAAACCTTCTTCTTGGCCCTTTTCTTCTTTAACTAAAAAGCCCAAAATAATTGTTCCTTATGCTCCTCAAACTCGAGACCTCTCTCTCAAGTGGCACCCAAGCCACTCCTACTACCCGACTTTCATGCTACAAACCTTCCCCAATTAATTTTAAGGCCTTCCTTCCTCATCCCATCACCACAAAACGCAAAAATGCTTCCTCTCACTCTCAACTTGGGACCCCTGACTCTTTTCCTTCAACACGATGAAACCACTTAACCAACCATCTCCTTGTGTCAAGTTCCTTTAAAAATTTTCTTAACCCCTAACTCACCTAGCTTCCTCCTTTAACACTTAGAAATAAATTTTTAGCCCTAAGATAGGCCTAGCTCGGGTTTATTCTTGGACCCTCAAACATGCCAAATAAAATCATATTATTAATTTCTTCAAGTACACATGGGAAATTAATTAAATTACAAATAACCCCTAATTCAAGGTGTTACGCTTCTACCCCTTAAAAAAATTTCGCCCAGAATTGCCTCGGATCAAGAGTCAGTATTGTCAGATCACATCCTCGGGTTCCCATGTGGCCTCCTCCGTACCATGATTCCGCCATAGCACCTTTACCAAAGGCACTGACTTCCTGCGCAGAACTTTGACATCACGATCCAAGATTTGTACCGGCTCTTCCTCGAAAGACATGTCCAGATTTACTACAATTTCCTCAACTGGCACAACATGTGATGGATCCGACCGATATCGTCTAAGCATCGACACATGGAAGACATCATGAATTTACCTTAACTCTGCCGACAACTCGAGCTGATAAGCTACCGGTCCCACTCACTTCAACACTGTATATGGCCCGATGAACCTTGGGCTTAGCTTCCTTTACGCCCAAATCTCAATACCTTTTTCCAAGGTGACACCTTCAAAAACTTTATCTCCCATCAGATATTCCATCTCTTTTCGCTTAAGGTCAAGATAAGACTTCGCTTATCTCGACGCTTCCTTGAGACGAGCCCAATCACTTTAACTTTATCTTCCGCTTACATCACCAATTCGACCCAAGACTTGTCGTTCACCCAACTCCGCCCAACACGTAGGAGTACGGCATTTTCGCCCATACAAGGTTTCATATGGAGCTATTTGAATACTCGCTGATAACTATTGTTATAAGCGAATTTCGCTAATCAGTAGGTACTCTTCCCAACTACCACCAAATCTAGAACACACCTCTTAGCATATCTTCTAAAATCAGATGACCCTTTCCGATCGCCCATCAAATTGTGGATGGAAAGTCAGATCGAATCCAATCGTGCCCAAAGCTTGATGCAACGCTTCCGTAACCTTGACGAAATTTGAGATCCCTATCCGAGATGATCGACACTGCACACCATGCAACCTCACTATTTTCGACACATACAACTTTAGCTAGCTTCAAGTGAGTAATCCACCTCACCCAGATGAAGTGAGCTAATTTAGTCGACGGTCCACAATCACCCAAATCTGCGCCCTTCTTGTCGGGCGTAGGGTAGCCCAACGACAAAATCCATCGTGATCCTCTCCCATTTCCACCGAGGATCTTTATTGGTTGAAGTAAACCCGATGGCGGTGATGTTCATTTTTAACTCGCCGACATGTCGACACCTTCCCACAAATTTAGTTACCTCACGCTTCAGCCCTGGCCACCAGAATTGTTTTTGCAAATCTCCATACATCTTGTTACCTCCAGGATGCATAGCATATGGGCTGCTATGTGCATCCCGAAGATTTCTCTGTCTCAATTCCACATCAATAGGCATACAAGCTCGCCCTTGAAAGCATAATACTCCATCATCAGACAAGCTATATCCTTCCAAGCCACCACTTTGAACTTGCAATCTTCATGCATTCAAGCTTCCATCTACTAACTGTTTTTCTTTAATCTCCTCGATCCAAGTTGGCTTAACTTGCAGCTCCACCAAAAGACTTCCATCGTCGTATAAACTCAAATGAGCAAACATCGCCCTTAAGTCCGCCACGACCTTTCGACTCAATGCGTCACCACCACGTTAGCTTTGCGGTTGGTACTCAATTGAACAACAGAATCCTTTAACAAATTAATCCACCGTCACGCCTCAAGTTCAAGTCCTTCGAGTCAAGAGATACCTCAAACTTTATGGTCCGTAGACTATCGACTTCTCCCCATACAAGTAATGTTCCATATCTTCAAAGCGAAGACCAAGGTCGCTAACTCCAAATCGTGAGTTGATAGTTAACCTCATGCGGTTTTAATCGGCAGGATGCATAGGCCATTACCTTTCCTTCCCGTGATCAATACACATCCCAATCTCGATGGGACGGATCACAATAAACAGAGAATAACTTCCCCGCCTCATGTTGTGCTGAATCTGAGCTTCGTCGTAATCTTCCTTAGCTTGTCAAAACTTTCCGCCGCTTCTCCACCATACAAACGGAACTCCCTTTCTTAATAACTTAGTTAGTGGGTCTGCGATTAAGAGAACCTTCCACAAATCTTCGATAGTATCCTCGCCGCATCAAGAAAACTCTAAATTTCGCCATCGACTTAGGCGGTTTCCACTCCAACACCGCTTCAACCTTGCGAGGTCCACTCTAATCCCTTCCACGACACCACGTGACCTAAGAAATCCACCTCCCTAAGCCAAAATTGCACTTCATCGAATTTGGCATATAACCGCTTCTCCTCAAGACTTGTAGAACTATACGCAAATGCATGTCATGCTCCTCCTCCGCCTTTGAATAAACTAATATGTCGCCTATAAACACCACGACAAATTGATCCAAGTATCACCGAACACCCTATTCATTAAGTCCATGAAGGTCGCTTATGCGTTGGTCAACCCAAATGGCATCACTAGGAACTCATAATGCCCATATCGAGTTCGGAATGCCGTCTTGTGAACATCAACCTCCTTTACCTTAAGTTGATGATAACCCAACCTAAGGTCTATCTTTGAGAAAATCGATGCACCCTTCAGTTGGTCAAACAAGTCATCGATCTGGGGCAACGGATACTTGTTTTTGATCGTTAACTTGTTTAACTAACGGTAGTCGATACACATCCGCATTGACCCGTCTTTCTTCTTGACAAACAACACAGGTGGTCCCCACAGAGATATACTTGGTCGGATAAACCCTCGGTCCAAAAGTTCTTGAATTTAAGCCTTCGCCCACCAATTCCTTTGGTACCATTCGGTAGGGTGCTATAGACACAAAGCCATTCCGCAATAAGTCTATGCCAAACTCAACTTCCCGATCCGAGGTAGACCGAAGTTCTTCTGGGAACACATCAGCGAATTCCCCTACCGTTCGGACCTTCTCAACTATTGACTCCTTAGCCTCCAAGGCACATATTCGAACCAAAAATGCCTCACACCCTTTCTTGACCATCTTCTCTGCCTTCAACGCAGACACCACGTTGGATAGGTAATTTTTTCTATTACCGATCATGACCACCTCATCATCTTCAGCCATCTTTAGAACCATGCGCTTAGCAGCGCAATCCAACTTCGCCTGATGCTTAACCAACCAGTCCATACCAAGAATTAAATCAAACTCCCCAAACGGCAGTTCCATCAGGTCAGCCACAAACACTACCCATTGGAGTTCTAGGGGTACATCTCTATATAGTTTGTTTACAACTACGAGTTACCTAGAGGCTAATTATCGCTCATCTCCCTAGCAAGAGTCTCAAAGTCTATGTTCATAGTCTCTACCACACTACTAGCAACGTATGAATGCGTTGATCCCACATCAATTAATGCAACATATGGAAGTCCAAAAATTAGGAACGCACGGTTATGACGTCCGGTCGGCCACCCTCCTCTCGACGCCTCGCTATGTAGACTAAACCAGTTGTCTTGCTTCGTGTTGCCCCGCCTCTTCTCAATTCTCGCGACCTCGATTGGAATCATTATGCCTCCTCTACCATTACCACGACCCTCCGTGGTGGTCCTACATTTCTAGCCCGAGCACCTGTTCGACCTCCGGTGATTCTTAGCCAACTTTCGAGGATAATCCCTTACACGGTGATCCAAAGATCCACATTCAAAGCATCCCCTTTCACCGGTCCAACAACCTCCCCAATGTGATTTTCCACAACGATTACACTGAGCCGGTCTCTGATTAGTTGCCATGGGCCTTCCTGCCTGATTCGACCCATCCTGCCTAGCCCTCTTCTGAGCATTACTACCCGATCCAGAGATTCGAAGCCTCTTTTCTGCTTGTTTCTATCATAATTTGCCTCACAGATGCCTTGACCCCTTCGCTACTTTAGCCTTTTCCACCAAAATAGCAAACTCACGCCTCCGCCATGGAGCGATCAGCAGCCTTCAAGTCATCCTCATCCGCCTTCAAAGCGACACACGCTCATGCTCTTCGATACAATTCCTCGAGCATAGCGGCTCACCTCAAGAATTTCACTTCATATTCGACATACCTTATTTCCTTGTACCAACCCCGTAAAGGCTTTCCTCTCGAGCATCAATGTATTTGGTGCCCACATACTTCTTCCGATAAGTAGCTTTGAAATACTCCCAAGTAAGGTCATCTACCAGTAGCACCATCTTGTACCGTGAGCCACCAATCGATATGACTCATCCTTTAGAAGCGACACCGCCCTTTCATTTTCTCCTCATCTCACGATCAAGATCATCCATGATCCTTTCATTGATTCTAACCAAGATTCCACAAGACTAGGTGCCACCCCGATACACCCCTAATACCTCCGCCTGTTGGATCGAAGTTGCTCGGCATGCACTTTCGAGCTCCCATACCTCCACTCGCCTGACCCACCATCTCAAGGACTCGCAACACACCTTGCAAGCATCGCCTCACCCACTGGCCCGATCCTCGCTCCTCACTCTAAAAATTGGGGTGGTGGTGGCGGTGGTACCCCATTCTCCGATTCTTGACCCGACCTCACGGGTTCTCGACACTTATCCCGCCTTACCGGCCCACGATGACCACGCCCTTAGAGCTCATTCTAACTATCAGGCTTTAACTGATTAAGAAATTTTTATGGATTAGTATTTCACTTAGTTACTCGCAAAGAAATTTTATGATGGGAGTTTTAAGAGTGGTTCTTTCAGAATCAAACAAGCACACATCTTTCATTCATTCAAAGAGACGAGTTTCACAGATCATTTTTCCACTACCTGTGGCATTTTCGTAATTTGTCCTATAAGGGTATTTTTGTAATTTTTCAAAACATGTGTTCTCGGATGATTTTGTCAAAATTATTTTAAATCTCCTAATTTCCCGGGGTATTTGGAAAATTTTGAAATTTGGGGGGTCTTTTGGTGATTTTAAAACTCAGGGGCATTTTGGTAATTTTCCACAAATCAGGGTGAATTTGTAAAATTAATAAATCAGGGATGTTTCAAAAATTTGTAAAACTTTGGGAGTTATTTTTAAGAATTTATTTTCCAAGTTGATGGTGTTGCAAAAATTTTGTAAACCAAGGTTGTTTTGGTAATTTTGCTGGTGAGGGCAATTTTTGTAATTTTACAGATCATGACATTTTCGATAGTTTGCAAAGTAAGGTTTTTGGGCACTTTGTATATAATGGAAATTTTTGATTGTAACTATGGGTATTTTGGGAATATCATAAATCAAGGGTGTTTTCGTAAT
Source organism: Gossypium rotundifolium (assembly GCA_025506655.1). Lineage (NCBI taxonomy): Eukaryota > Viridiplantae > Streptophyta > Magnoliopsida > Malvales > Malvaceae > Gossypium > Gossypium rotundifolium. Next base: position 128,994,701 of record CP106729.1, on the reverse strand, counting down.
TTTACCCTCTAGGGGTATTTTTGGTAATTTCACAAAATCAGGGCATTTTTACAAAGTGATTTCCAAAAATTGGGTTCTAAGTGATTTTACAAAAGAGGGATATTTTGAAAATTTCTATTTGAAAAAAATTTTCATACGGAAGGTATCTTGATAATTTACAAACCCGGGGTATTTTGGTCATTTTTCATTTAAAAAACAAGGTTTTATTTTCCTCAAAAACAAAACGGCTAATCCCTTTCGGGTTTTAGTTAACAAGTTTAGCCCGTGAGTGTGTCGTCTCAGCTAGGATGAGCCACATTACGCACTGTAGGATTCAAGTGAGTAGGAGGTGAGTCACAAGGATCGCTAAATACCAAGCCCCCACCGAATCCAATCCTAGACATGCATATAACGATTGCCACATCTTTTGCTCAAGGACAACTCATGTGGTTTGTTTAGGGAATTTATTAAATCTTATGCAATATCTGTTGGAGTATGCTAACCCTAGGTTCAACAGCTTCTACTCTAGTAGTCTACGCTCCCGACTTACTCTTCTACCCCACATCAAAAGAATTCACAAAATTGATAGAGGTACTTACCGAAATGGATAGGTGCTTGAGACTCGGTGCCATGTCGTTCATGCCAAAACAGCTTCTCAACATCATAATAAGGCCTCCTATCCAAAACAAAACATTTCGGCCTTGGCCCCCACAAATGAAGTTTTGAACCTGCTTTGATACCAATTATGTAACACCCCAAACCCTACCCAAACACTATGGCCAAATTCTAGATGTTACGATGAAAATATTTCAAATCCTTGTTTAGCCGATATTATTTAGAGTAAAAGATGTTGTCTTATCTTAAAACAATTGAGGTGTATAAAGAAAACAATACTTAGTTCATTCAAAATTTAAGTCAAGTTGTTACCAATTTTATGATTGTACCGTGTGGTACGAAAGAAAACATTTTCGCTTGAATTTAGGAAAATTTGTGTAATCATTTTAAGGTTATTAAACAGCTTTAAATAATTCATCCAATGATAAAATAATAAAAATAATCTTAGGAGGCCTTATTACAACTTAAATAAATAAAACCCAAATAGAATAAAAAACTAAAATAAAATAATTCAAAGTAAATTTAATTTCCACCGCATGGCCACCTCGAGTCCATCCCGCTCCTCATCCGCTATCTACGTGTCACCGAAAAATATTAAAGGAAAAGGTGAGTCACCAAGACTCGAGTGTAACCCTTTTCCGCTTAATGCAACAACATACACAATTTATAACAATTAACCATGCACTAAATATAGCACCCAACCTAGCCATCCAAACACCTTTCTCTACCCCTGTGGTACCAAACCACCGGTGGTGCCAAACCACCGGTGACTTAAAGTCACGATAGTCATCATTAAATGTGGTGCCAAACCACCGGTGGGGCCAACCCACGTGTGATACCAAATCACCGCGCCAATCCCATAATATAATCCGTGGGGCCAACCCAATCGTGGTGCTAAGCCACTGGGACAAGACGCTATGAGGTGCCAAACCTCTGGAGGTGACAAACCTCTGGTGACCGTAGTCACAAAATGTGGTACCAAACCACTGGTGTCCGTCGACACAAATATTACTTCCCCCTCCACTCATTTAACCCATATTAACCAAGAATTTATATTTAAATAGAAATCATGCCAACATACTCATTTAGCAACACATATAGAGTTTACTATTAGCCATAACCACATATACCAAATATGTCATAATATATCATGCTTCCCAAAAGCATCATAAAGAGAGTCATAACGACAAGGACTTACCTGAATCCTTGCTTATACCATTAGGGTATTAAATCCGAATCTACACAATCCGATTAAGCATACACATAATTTTTAGCACATTAAATAGTTATAAAGTGTGTATGTACACACCTGATTCTAACGATAACTCTAAATCCCCAAAGAGGCAATCGGCCACCCTAGCTTTTCTGTCCCTATATTCGGCCAAATTCAAAGGTTAGTGCCCTAGGCCATTCGGCCAAACCACAATATTCAAAGGGTTAATATTTGAACCCGAAACCTTACCCAAACGCCTTCGAGTACAACTATAGCGCACGATTTGCGACTCTGCTTCACTTTCCTATAATCGGCAGTCATTAGTATCACAAAAATAGCCTTTCAAATACCAAATAAATGGTTTACTACATCCTTACCACCACTTACCAATATTGCTAACGAATGGAGGCTTCACATGACTATTTCCAAAATCCCGGAGTACCTTCCTTTATGACCGATTGAGACACACTAAAAAGGGACCACCCTTGCTTTGATATTCGGCCAAGACTTCTCAAAGTAGGGAGAAGGGAATTCGGCTATTGTTGGTTAAAATAATAAACAAGGTTCGGCTTATGTGAAAAAGAGGAAGAACAAGAAGTAGGAAAAGATGCTGGAATTTTAGCAATAACAGCAGAGGAAATTCGGCAGCAACTATGGAGAAAAGAGAAGAGAAATTTCCAGGACTTTTGGCACCCCTTTGCTGTACAAAAATAGCCCCCCAAAGAGTCCCAATGCTGCCCAATTCCTCCCCCTCTATGCTGATAATTTCAGCTACTAATTATCAAGGATTTAATCAAAATTTATCTACTTCTTATCTCCTAGCTACACTCAACAATTTGAGTGAAAATAAAATGGCAAAAGCCACTCTCTTCCAAATTAAGTGCAGAGAAATAAAAAATAAACTTTATCCTTACCATTTAAGGAGTCCAATTTCATGCCATTACCTTCTCCATTCACGCCACCTTTGGGAAAATAAAAAACCCCAAATTGTCGCTATGTCTTGTTCGAACCAAATACCCAAAGCAAAGAACAACAAACAGCCTATAAGCGCCCAAACCAACTCTTCCACTTAGACTTTCATGTCAAATACCCTTTCATTAACTTATAAAACCTTCTTCTTGGCCTTTTTCTTCTTTAACGCAAAAAGCCCAAAATAATTGTTCCTTGCTCCTCGAACCCGAGACCTCTCTCTCAAGTGGCGCCCAAGCCACTCCTACTACCGGACTTTCATGCTACTGAACCTTCCCCAATTAATTTTAAGGCCTTCCTTCCTCAAATTTCATCACCACAAAATGCAAAATGCTTCCTCTCACACTCGAACTTGGGACCTCTGACTCTCCCCTTTTCCTTCAACACGATGAAACCACTTAACTAACCATCTCCTTGTGTCAAGTTCCTTTTAAAAATTTTCTTAACCCCTAACTCACCTAGCTTCCCTCCTTTAACGCTTAGAAATAAATTTTTAGCCCTAAGATAGGCCTAGCTCGGGTTTATTCTTGGACCCTCAAACATGCCAAATAAAATCATATTATTAATTTCTTCAAGTACACATGGGAAATTAATTAAATTACAAATAACCCCTAATTCAGGGTGTTACAAGGAAGTTGGCTTAAATCATGTCCCACTACTGTTTAGGGAGACAAGATTTGCCTTCGATCTTGTCTCACTACTATTTAGGGCGAAAAGATCTACAGTCTTCAACCTATCCCACTGTTGGTCAGGAAAATAGGATGTTGGCTTAAATCATGTCCTACTACTGTTTAGGGAGACAAGATTTTCCTTCGATCTTGTCCTACTACTGTTTAGGGTGACAAGATCTACAATCTTCGACCTATCCCATTACTGGTCAGGGAAATAGGATGTTGGCTTAAATCATGTCCCACTACTGTTTAGGGAGATGAGATTTGACTTTGATCTTGTCCTACTACTATTTAGGACGACAAGATCTACAATCTTCAACCTATCCCACTGCTGGTCAGGGAAATAGGATGTTGGCTTAAATCATGTCCCACTACTATTTAGGGAGACAAGATTTTCCTTTGATCTTGTCCCACTACTGTTTAGGGCGACAAGATCTACAATTTTCAACCTATCCCACTGCTGGTCAGGAAAATAAGATGTTGGCTTAAATCATGTCCCACTACTGTTTAGGGAGACAAGATTTGCCTACGACCTTGTCCCACTACTGTTTAGGGTGACAAGATCTACAATCTTCAACCTATTCCACTACTGGTTAGGGAGATAGGATGGTGAATTCACCGATGTTGCTACATTATCCTCTAGAGAACCTGTCCTGTAGACTTGATTTCATATGCTTACGTTTATGCCAAATAGTTAGGATGCTATGATCAGAATGAATGAAATGCTCCTAAATGAATGTATTATGGACGACATTTCCATGAATGTAGAATGTCATAAGAACGCTCTTTTTACAATAATTAGGATGCAATGATTAGAATGAATCAAATGCTCCTAAATAAATGATACCATGAATGACATTTGCACGAATGCAGAATGTTATGAGAATGATCCCCTTTTTTGCTTGGGTTGACATTGCTCGTTATTTTTCCAGGTCATATCACTTGATGTAACATCCTGCCTTCTTGCTTGGGTGTTATTCTTGATAGAAAATCCAAAGAAACAATCATATTTTGCTCATCAAACTTACCCAGTGTAATTTCAAAGTCCCTTTCACTGTACCCTCTAGGACATAAAGTTTGTACCTCCTACTGCAACTTCAGGACAACATTTGGTTTCTTCCATCCATCCTGCTACAACTCTGAGGTATAGGATCAACTTGATCTATTACACCATTTGCTGGGTGTAATAACCAGATGTATATGCCTGATATTTGCATGAATGCAAAGTATCATTTTTCTTTTCTCGAGAATGATCCCCTTGTACACCTGGGTTGACATTGCTTGTTATTTGTCGAGGTTGTAACATTGTCGAAATGTCTTGTCTTTTGTTCAACCAATAAAAAAGTCCAAAGAGATAACTACCTTTCTCCAATATTTCCAAACCTTAGGCTTGGTGAGTTCTAAACAACAATCCTGTTTTAGATCCTTGTATTATTTAGAAGCTTCCAAAGTAATATGCAAAACTCCTTTTATGAAAGTATTATTAATCCACTAATCATTATTTCAATTCAAAATGCTTGAAAAAATATCATAACAATGGACCTGAAGGAACTTAATTAGGAGCATAACTCGAAACAAATAAGTTAAGCAAAGATAGAAAATACAATTAAGAAGGAAATTTGTAGGGACGTATCTTGGAAAGAATAATGTAATCAAAGATAGCAAATTCGGAAATGGGTAGAATAGAAAGCTAGGTGCCCCAAATATCGTAGCTTGAGCTTCTCTGTGCTAGCTTCTTATAGACCATTTTGAGCTCAATCTGTGTTTAGGGGATCCGAGTACTCTGTTGATGCCTCAAAACGTAGCATACTTCTTCTTTGTTAATTCAGGTATAGCAAGACTAATGTATGCCCCACTTTTGATCAAAATTTGAGCTGCCATTTTTGAGTTTTCAACTCAAATCCCCTTTGGTCTCAAAACACCCTTTGCGGGTTTTCGCCTTGGCCTCTCCTTTTTCTTTTTTTTTCTTTTCCTTTTTTGTGGTTTTTTTTTTGTAAAAATTTTCATTGAATCTGAATTCACCGGATTGGGCAGGTCCTTGCCATCCATCTCGGTCAATATCCATGCTTCCCCAGAACAGGCCTTCTTTACTCATAAGGTCCTTCCCAGTTTGGCATCTATTTTCTTCCGAAGTCCCTTTTGCATGGGAAAAATCTTCTTCAAATCCCTATCATGAAATTTTCTAGGGCGAACCTTTTTTGTTGTAAGCTCGCATAATCTGACCGTGACAGATAGATTTTAACATTTTCTATTTAATTTCAACTGATCATATCGGGATTAAATCCATTCTACCTCTTCCAACTTCAGTTCTGATAAGACTCGAAAAAGAATGTCGACTTCAATAGACAAAACGCTTTTATTCCACAACCTAAGGCATTGCCCCAGTGAAGGTCTTGGCCAATGTTTGATAAGCAGAGATGTCAATCTTCATAAGTCTCAATCATTTTCCTCATGATCTTTTTTTTTTTTTGAAAGCTTTTGATTTGAACTCACAAGATTAGGCAAGCCCTTCCTATCCCTCTAGGTCAAAATCAATGCATTTCTAAAGAAGGCCTTCTTTACCACATATGGTCCATCCCAATTTAGCATCCATTTTCCTCAGAAGTCCTTTCGTATGGGAAGATCCTTTTCAAAACTAGGTCTCCTTTATGGAATTGTTTAGGGCGAACCTTCTTGTTATAGACCCGCATCATTCGCTTTCGGTATAATTGACCATGAGGATGGCCCTTAGCCTCTTTTCTTCGATCAAGTTCAGCTAATCATATTGGGATTGGATCCATTCGCTTCATCCGACTTCAACTCTGATAAAACTCAGAGAGAAGGAATCTTGACTTCAATGGGCAAAAACTACCTTTATTTTATAAATAAATGAGAAAAACGTTGCCCCGGTGAGGATCCTAACAGACGTTCAACAAGCATAGATACCAATCTTTGAGTCTCAATCTTTTTCCCGATGATGCGATCTTTTTTTTACCGTTCATTTTGGGACGATACGGTGTTTAATCTTGAATAGACTGCAAACTTTTGATGTCGTGCTATTGTTCAAATTTAATGCATCGTCAAATATGATCTCTTTTGGGATTCCATATCGATATAGAATTTGCTGACTGTCGACTTTATAACATCAGAATATGAAGTAGCTTCCATCCACTTGGTGAAGTAATCGACGACCATAGAGGTGAATCGATACTTGTCAGAAGCTTTTAGCGTGATTGGCCTACTGCCATTCATGTCCCACATAAAGAAAGTCATAGATTCTACTTATTCTTTGTAAGGTGGGTTTTGTTTCTTATCTTATTCTATCATCCTTAACAAATCAGGAGATAAGTTATAGTCTCTGACGTCTTCAAAGTCCTGAGATCCCTCTAGACACATATCTTACTCAAAAAAGAATTCAGTAACAGCTTCGCTCATGTCTTGATATCTGGGTACCTTTGTAGGTACGGAGGCAAATTCAAAATAAATGACTCTAAGGATGATTATTTATGATATGATCATGAATGAAGAAAAATATTTGAATGAAAGAATCTATAAATAGAAGGAATGAAAGAATATTTTCCCAAAAAGATACATTTTATTAAAATAAAGATTATGGATACAAGCCTATTTCACAAAAAAGATTCTTATTGCCTCTAGGCTTAAAGCAACAAGCATGTTTTGAATATTACTCTAGATTAGCTAAAAATATAGGATCCCTTCCACAGTCCCATTGTTCAAAATTTTCCCATGTATGTAAGGGCTTGGAAACTTTTATTCTACAATTCCTTCTTGAGATTAGTGTTCTAATTTCCTGATTTCTAGGCTTCTGAGGATTTCTTCAAGGAAATGCACTCTCTTGTCCCATCCCAGTTTCAATAATCATATTTTACTGCTTCATTAGAATGATCAAGTTCTGAAAAATCATCGAACTTTACAATTCCCATTTTAATGAACCTTTCGACCAGCTTCTTAAATACAATGCAGTTATCAATTGAGTGACCCGTTATTCCTGCATGGTACTCGCATTGAGTGTTCGAATCATACCATTTGGGGTACGGGGGTTGCATTGGTTTTAGGTAATGAGCAGCTACAGCATCATATCAAATAAGCTCTAGTATAACTCCCTATACGTCATTGGAATAGGTGTGAAATGGGGTTTCTCTGAGTTCGATCTTGAATTGAGTTCTTACCTTGGGGAGACCTGATAGCTAGTAGTTATCGTCCCTGGCTGGTTTACTGTGATCGGCTCTGAATGTCCCTTGTTATACCTACTTGTACTATTCACTTCCTTTTCCTTCTTCTTTGGGGCTTTTAAAGTCCACTATTCCATTCTCTTTGTTTCATCCAGAACAACCGGTTTGGCTCGATCATCCTCCGGGTTAAAACCTGAGCCTATCGGGAAGTTCAATAGGGCCGAGGTATCAGTCTGACATTGGGGTCCAATAATGATGGGTACCCCATGCGAATGCGTGTCTGGTTGAGTCAGGACACTTATTGGGGAATAAACGATGTCTTCGTCATCTTCCACACTGTTGACCATTGGGCACTCCTTTTTTCAAGTCTTCCATTAGTAACTGGGTTAGCTGGCTAGAAACACGAAAATTTATATACTTTTTCATACCCTTTTTGACCCAAATTCATGTGGTTTCGAGTAAATTCTTGTCGAAAAATAATTAAATATTATAAAATAATTAAATTGTGCTAAAAATATGAACATGATGAATTTTAATTAATTTTATAATTAATTTTGATTTATTTTGACTATTTTCGACAGATTCGCACAAAGGGTGAAAATCGGCTCGGCAGACACTGCTCGAAGAATAAAATCGAGAAGAGATTTGAAGTGTCAAAGAGAAATTATTTCCAGCTCAAGACGGTCCAATTATTAAGATTTAATCATAATATAATTAATTTTAATTTATTCCCAATTTAATATGGGTTAAATAAATTACTATTAATTAATTATGGGAAAAGGGGTCCAGTTGAACCGCATCAGTTGAATCGAACCGATTGAACCGAATCAGCCACCAATTGGGTAGCTCAAACCATCCACAATGATGGCCCAAATCAGCTTATTAGCTGATTAATTCAGCTTGCAAAGAGGCCCTTGAAGATCTTTCAAAATCTCATTCAAACCCCTCCAAAATTCATGGCTTTAAAGATTTGCCCATGCTATATTTAGCAAAGTTGAATTCTTTAGCCTTGATCACCTATAAATACAGCCCCTTGCTACTCATTCAAAACACACCTCAAGCATCCAACATTTTCCTCTCTCATTTTCTCTCTATTCCCTTTGTTCTATTTTCCTTTGGTGTGTTCCTGTGCTGATTTCCCCTCTTGGAAAAGAGGTGTTTTCCCAGCCATTCGGAGCAACATTTGGAGTATTTGTAAGCCACCTTGATAGTCGAGGCCAACGAAGAACGAAGAATGGAGCAATCAGTCAAGCCACAAAGAAACACCGGATTTGTTTCTTGTTCCCTATCTCTTTAAATTTCGTTGTTGTTTTGACGAACATGCTTATGGATATTTATGCTGTTGGAATGATTAATTTAATCAATTTAGCTTGAATTTAATTCGTTGGGTTGATTGCATTTCGATTTTTTAAATTGTTAAAATTGTGTTTATGTCAAAAGGCCTCGGTAAAATGTTTGATTAAGTAAAATCATGTTAAGTTATCGGCATTATAATTGTTTAGATAGCTTATGAGTTAATTATTTAAACACATTGAAATTGTAATTAATGGACACAATACTTAATCATGCATGTTTAATTCTTCTAAGGTAGCTAGAGATTAAATTAGCATTGTATTTGATTTATATATATGCCTTGCATAACTTGCGTGATTTTTGTGATTAAATTGTTTCAATGTAAAATACTTTGTTACTTCGCATGATCTTTTATATGCTTATTAGGTTTAATTAATCGCTTGAATTGACATAGGAATATGCAAGAGATTGTTTAGTGAATAAGTATGTATGTGCAATAACATGTTTACTTTTATAAATCTGCTTAATCGGTTTAATTGACATAGGAATATGTACAAGAGATGAATGGATTTTATTTGTAAGTATGTTCATAAGTTAGCAAATTACCGAGTTGCCATGATTTAATAAGTATAAACATGAGTTTAATAATTCTAAGGTAAGAAATGTGATTAATCCAGTACAATTATATCATCTTGATTAAAACCAGTTTTTGAAATCGTGCATTTGAACTTTGTTTTATTTTATTTTTACTTTGCTTTTCTTTTACTTTTTAAATATTTTTCAAAACCAAATATTTTCCCGTCACCAAAGTGTTTGAAATCATTTTCATAAATAATTCTTTTATAGTCCCTGTGGGTACGATAACTCGATATTTAATTGTCACTTTATTACTTGTAACGATTTGTATACTTGCACATTTCCACCGTTCCAAGTTTTTGGCGCCGTTGCCGGGGACTGTTTTAAAAGATATTATTTGTGAATTTATTAATTTTGCATTTTGGTCTTTTTTTCTGTTCAATTTTAATTATTTTTTTTGTGTGTGTGTGTTTGTTTTAGAGTATTGATCAAATTATTGACTTACTTCCTATAACCCCCGAAATTGAAAAGACTTTCTGACAAAGGAGAAGACAAGTGAACCAAAGAAGGACCAAAGATATGAATTTCAAAATCCAAACCAAAATCCATGAGGAACATTCACTTATAATACTCACAATCCTATCATTGTTGCCGATGATAGAAACTGTGCCATTCAACAATATGCCATTCCTCTATTCAATGAGCTCAATTCGAGCATTAAGAGACCCAAAATTGAGGCACAACAATTTGAGCTGAAGCCATTCATGTTCCAGATGCTTTAGACTGTGGGCCAATTTAGTGGAATGCCTACTAAAGATCCTCAACTTCAGTTAAGACTATTTATGGAAGTGAGCGATTCTTTCACGTTAGCCGAAGTTTTCGAAGATGCCTTACGATTGAAGTTTTTCCCATATTCGTTAAGGGACAAAGCTCGTGCCTGGTTGAACTCATTGTTACCGAACTCCATTTCTACATGGCAAGAATTAGCCGAAAGATTCCTCATATAGTATTTCCCACCAAGCAAGAATGCTAAGCTGAGGAACGAGATCACTGCCTTCCACCAAATGGATGATGAGTCCTTGTATGAGGCATGGGAAAGATTTAAAGAGTTATTACAAAAATGCCCTCATCATGGAATCCCTCATTGCATTCAACTTGAGACATTTTATAATGGTCTCAATGCCCACACAAGGATGGTAGTGGATGCCTCTGCTAATGGTTCTCTCCTTTCTAAGTCTTATAACGAGGCTTATGAAATTATTGAGAGGATTTCCAGCAACAATTATCAATGGTCAACCAGTCGTGCAGCGTCAGGAAGATGATTCGCTAGAATACATGAAGTAGATGCCCTTACTTCACTCGCATCTCAGGTATCATCAATATCCTCAATGCTTAAAAACCTTACTACTAATGGGTCTAATGGTTTTGCAGCACAACCACCTAATCAATTTGAGAATATAGCCTATGTCTATTGTGGAGAGGGACATTTGTTTGAAGAATGTCCATCGAACCCCGAATTTGTATACTACATGGGCAATCAGAACCAAAACTAAGGAAGGCAAGGGCTGCAATCAAACTTTTATAACCCATCGTGGAGAAACCACCTGAATTTCTCCTGGAGTAACCAAGGGGCTGGAACCAGTACCACTTACACCCAACACAGACCAACCCAAATTACTAATTTTTTCGCAACAAGTTCGTAAACCGCCTCAAGTCAAGTGTCCAATAGCTTGGAGAATTTGCTGAAGGCTTACATGGCAAAGAATGATGCCTTAATCCAGAGCCAAGTAGCTACATTGAAGAATCTGGAAAACCAAATGGGCTAGCTTGCAATTGAAATTAAGAACCGACCACAGGGTACCTTACCCAGTGATACGGAAAATCTGAAAAATCTAGGAAAGGAGCACTACAAAGCGCTGACACTGAGGAGTGGAAAGACATTGGAGCCCAAGGTGGTTGATGTTCAAGATGAGCCTGTTGTAGCTCAAGACAAAGAGGAAGTTCAACCAAGTGTTGAAAATCCTATATCACAGAAGTCAGATTCAATGATCGTTGATGAGGTAAACACTAAACCAGTTAGTTCTGATTATCTAACACCCTTGTCATATGCAGAAAAATTTCCACGGAAGAGTTGTCTGGTTAAAGCTACGATTCCACCATTGCCATATCCTCAATGATTCCAGAAGCAGCAATGAGATACTCAGTTGAAAGAAATTTTTTATGACAAGGTGAATTTTAATGACTTCGATGCTGCTAAATCCCCAGATGTAGTTGAAGATTGTTATGTTATTTCCAAGATGGAATCGCTGGCTTCTACAAAATTGGAGCTCAATTCTTTAAACAATCCTTCAGAACATATTCTACTGGAGGATTCACCAAGTGATAATGAAGACAAGGAATATTTGGCTTGGTTAGAAGCTAATCCGAATGAATTCACTCAAGAAGTTCCACTCGAATCATTAGAGTTATCATATCAAGAGTATACGCAACCAAAGTCATTTATTGAAGAGCCAGCTAAATTGGAACTGAAGATTTTGTCTCCTTATTTGAAATATGACTATTTGGGTCTATCTTTGACTTTACCTGTCATTATTTCAATTGAGTTCACCAAAGATCAAGAAGAAGAGACACTGGTGATTTTGGAAAGGCACAAGAAGGGTGTTGTATGGATTATTACAGATATTCGAGTCACGGGTTGGAGGATTTGTAGGAATTACAGGAAGTTAAAGAAGGCCACCAGGAAAGATCATTATGGATTTTCTTTCACTAATAAGATGTTGGACAGATTTGATGGGAAAGAATATGATTACTTCTTGGATGGTTATGGTTGGTATGACAAATGGCCATTTGGCACCACCATGGTCAATGGCGATCCTAAATAAAATGAAGGGAGTTCTCTTCACTTTCTTTATCGTTATTTTATATTTTTAGTTTTTTTTTTCTCTTATTTGAATAAAATGGTAGGCTTAGATAAAATTTTCTTTAGTTCATTACATTAATTAAAACTCTGTCTAGAAGAATGGGATTTAAGCGGGACCATCCGTGACCCCTCCAGTCTTTCCTGGGAGTTTAATTTAATGTAATTTTTCAAAAAAAATTTCTAAGTAGCCCAAAAAGTATTTGTTTTGTTAAATAAAGGGTCAGCTTTTAACCCAAGCACTAATTTCTTTGAGTTTTTTTTATTATATTTTCAGTATAGGAGCTTAGGATCCAAAAAGGACATGCTATTGGGCTTAAGACACTACTAAGAAGGGAAATATTCAACCCTTTTCCGGACAAACCTATAGCCCTTGCCTTGCTCCACCACCACTCCTAAGTAGCCCAATTGTGCATCTCACTTAATCCCTTAATGTTGCAGCCCTTAATCACCACCCCAAACACTTTCATTCGAAGTCACCAACTACCGCACCTAAACTATCCTTAAAACCGTCACCCTCCTCAACTCTAAACCTCACCCTCTGCCACTCACCCACCTGCCCAAAATTGAAACCACCCTTAACAAATTCCCTAAGTTTGACGCTGAGAGTCCCTTTATCTAGTACCATTCCATGAAGTGAACAGTTTGGTAAAATGGCTATGCTCTAACACATGTAGTTGCAGTAACAATTACTCGAAATACTCAAAAAAAATACGGGATGACTCAATCAAAGATACATTTAAATTATATATTTCATAACCCATTTATTTTTGTGCATGAATTTCCAGACTTTATACTTGAACCATGGACTCCAATATCGAGGAAGGAAAAAGATGAGTCAGATTCTGATGGACCTGCAAATCAATAAAAAGGGGGGATCTTTACTTTATTTCATTTTCTTTCCTAGGTTATTTAATGTTTTAGGATTAGGTTTTATTATAATTTTTATTTTTGCACATTAAAACAAGAGATAGGAATCATGAATAAAATCTGAACAAGTCACAAAGGCTAAAGTGTGGCAATAGATATATAAATGTCTAGGATTGGATTTTAGAGAGAGCCTGGTACTTAAGCAAATCAATTTGACTCACCTCCTCTTTTCTAAATATCCTACCTGGTGTATAGTATCTATTCACTTTAAACAATGAGGACATTGTTCACTTTAAGTAGGGGACCAAAATTTGAAATTGATTCTTATCGAATAAAATTTTCTTTTAGTTATGATTAGGACATATTTTTGTTCAATAATTTGAGATTTTGTTGATTATGCTAAACTTCAAGATTAATAAAGTTCTATTATTTCAATAATTTATTATGTTAGCTTAATAAAGATATGAATGTATTTTTAATAAAGCGTGTAAATTGCACTATAAAATTTTTAGTTCCCTACGAAAAAATTAGGCATGCATGAGAAGCATAAGTCTTTAGAATTGACTTAGTAATTTCTTGAGGCGAAATCCTAGGAAGCATGGAATATTGAAAATGATTTAGGCAAACTTTTGTTTGGACCGTTTGAGCCTTTCAAGCCGACCCTGATAAAAATGTCCTTTGACACCCAATTTTAAGACTACATGGCTTAATTTTATTTGGACCTATGCAATATTTAGCCATCAATTTTCTCTTCATTACTTCTAAAATTGTCCCAAACACTAGACTCAGTACTATTCAGAAGATCGTTCGAAAATAAGTTTGGGGGAGTTGAAAAGAAGTATCAATTGCTCGAAAAAATTTGTAGTACATGAAGCAAGTGCTCGAGTTTGAGCTTGAATTGAAAAAAAAAACACATGTACTCAAAGAAATAAGTGAGCATAAGTTGGGTATCAAGGGTGAAAATTTCGAAGGTTCGATTTTAAATTTGAATCTAGGGTTTTAAAGCCGAATTTTATCTATCTTTTACCTACCCTAAGCCCAAATACGCTACAACCTTAATTAAAGCCCTATTGATTCAAGATTCCAATGTTACCTACATTAGTGGAGAGAAATTACTCTGTTCAACATATGAAGACACTAGTTAAGCTTAATGATTGTTGTTTACTTTTTGAATAAGGAATTAAAATCAAATTGGTATCAGTAACATGCCTTTATTAAGAAATATTTAGTCTAATTTTGCTAGTATAATAAATGTTGGAGGTAATTTGAACTATATGAATGCTTAAGTAGCATAATTATCAAATTTCTTATTCTTGAGCCTAAGTATACCAAATTCATAATTTTGAGGGAAAATTGTTCTGAAGGAAGTTTTTCAAAGGTGTTCCGAGAGAATTCTTTTCAAATTTGTGCATTACTCGGGACGAGCAATGAATTAAATTTGGGGGTGTGGAAACACAAAATTTATATACTTTTTCATACCCTTTTTTACCCAAATTCATGTGGTTTCGAGTAAATTCTTGTCGAAAAATAATTAAATATTATAAAATAATTAAATTGTGCTAAAAATATGAACATGATAAATTTTAATTAATTTTATAATTAATTTTGATTTATTTTGACTATTTTCAACAGATTCGCACAAAGGGCGAAAATCGGCTCGACAGACACTACTCGAAGAATAAAACCGAGAAGCTATTTGAAGTGTCAAAGTGAAATTAGTTCCAGCTCAAGATGGTCCAATTATTAAGATTTAATCATAATATAATTAATTTTAATTTATTCCCAATTTAATCTGGGTTAAATAAATTACTATTAATTAATTATGGGAAAAGGGGTCCAGTTGAACCGCATCAGTTGAACAGAACCGATTGAACCGAACCAGCCACCAATTGGGCAGCTCAAACCGTCCACAATGATGGCCCAAATCAGCTTATTATCTGATTAATTCAACTTGCAAAGAAACCCTTGAAGATCTTTCAAAATCTCATTCAAACCCCTCCAAAATTCATGGCTTTAAAGATTTGCCCATGCTATATTTAGCAAAGTTGAATTCTTCAACTTTGCCACATGGGATGGCCGGCCAAGGGGGGCTTCTTTTGCTGCTGCTATTTTCTATTTTTAGCAGCCTTGATCACCTATAAATACAGCCCCTTGCTGCTCATTCAAAACACACCTCAAGCATCCAACATTTTCCTCTCTCATTTTCTCTCAATTCCCTTTGTTCCATTTTCCTTTAGTGTGTTCCTGTGCCGATTTCCCCTCTTGGAAAAGATGTGTTTTCCCAGCCATTCGGAGTAGCATTTGGAGTATTTGTAAGCCGCCTTGATAGCTGAGGCCAACGAAGAATGAAGAACGGAGCAATCAGTCAAGCCACGAGAAACACCGGATTTGCTTCTTGTTCCCTATCTCTTTAAATTTCGTTATTGTTTTGACGAATGTGCTTATGGATATTTATTTTGTTGGAATGATTAATTTAATCAATTTAGCTTGAATTTAATTCGTGTTGGGTTGATTGCATTTCAATTTCTTAAATTGTTAAAATTGTGTTTATGATGTTAAAGGCCTCAGTAAAATGTTTGATTAAGTAAAATAATGTTAAGTTATCTGGCATTATAATTGTTTAGATAGCTTATGAGTTAATTATTTAAACGCATTGAAATTGTAATTAATGGACACAATACTTAATCTGTGCATGTTTAATTCTTCTAAGGTAGCTGGAGATTAAATTAGCATTGTATTTGATTTATATATATGCCTTGCATAACTTGCGTGATTTTGTGATTAAATTGTTTCAAGGTAAAAATACTTTGTTACTTCTCATGATCTTTTATATGCTTATTAGGTTTAATTAATCATTTTAATTGACATAGGAATATGCAAGAGATTGTTTAGTGAATAAGTATGTATGTGCAATAACATGTTTACTTTTATAAATATGTTTAATAGGTCGAATTGATATAGGAATATGTACAAGAGATGAATGGATTTTTATTTGTAAGTATGTTCATAAGTTAGCAAATTACCGAGTTGCCATGATTTAATAAGTATAAACATGAGTTTAATAATTCTAAGGTAAGAAATGTGATTAATCCAGCACAATTATATCATCTTGATTAAAACCAATTTTTCAAATCATGCATTTGAACTTTGTTTTATTTTATTTTTACTTTGCTTTTCTTTTAGTTTTTAAATATTTTTCAAAACCAAATATTTTCCCGTCACCAAAGTGTTTGAAATCATTTTCATAAATAATTCTTTTACAGTCCCTATGGGTACGATAACTAGACATTTACTTGTCACTTTATTACTTGTAACGATTGTGTACACTTGCACATTTCCACCATTCCACTGGCCCATCATATTCTTTTGGAATTCTAGCATTTGTTCCCGCATCTCTTGTTGAATTTTGGTCAATTGCTCTTGCATCTATATTTGCATTTTCTCTATTCTTTTCAACCTTTGTTCCATGTCTTCTAGGTTAACTGAAATAATTTCACCTAATTAGGACCTTTCTACAAATTTTAATGCATATGATGAGATGTAATGCAAATGTATGAAATGCAATGCAAATGTATGAAATGCAATGCAAATGTAAGGAATGAATGCAAAAAAAAAAGAGAGGCGTTGATTTTGAATTCAATTCCATTAGAAGAACTTTTCTAGAAAATAAATTCCTTTACATAAAACAGATTACATATGCGGCTTTGTCCTCATAGTCCAGGTGAAGACACCAATCTTTTTTTTCGTATCCGGACGTTATGGTCGTGTCCCATGAAATTTCTCAATAGATGTTTCTTCTAACTCATTGTTGCTTGATCCAGGCCATGACTCTTTGTTCGCTTATACCCTCAATACTCGTTAGCTCCTTTAAGAAGTCAAGACATGACGGCTCTTGAATAGTTTTTGTCGGCTTGAATCCTCGGGCAAAGTCTTGTATTCTTCTATGGGCTATCAACCTTCTCTCGTTGTTCACCTGGACTATGTTCGAACGACCGTATTATAATCCATTTTATCAAGTAACCCATTTCTTTATGACAAACTCTTATATTTAGCAATTGAATATGAATCAACACCTCTTTTCTAAGATGATGCGATACAATGTAATGAAAACAAAAGAAACATGTTAGCAAAGGAGAAATAAATAAAATAGAGTACCTATCCGGGTGACCACTAGAGGTTTGGAATGGTTCTACCTAAGGTGGGCTCTTAAGGCTCACTATATGGGGTTCGGTTCTAAAGAAGGGTACCTGAACCAGCAGATTCCTCAATCCTCACCCATTATAGGCTCATACGGACCGAGTTTGGTTCAGGGGAATACATTTCCCTATGGCCATGCGGAGATGAAAATCTCACGAAGCACATAGGTACGGATGTATCTCGGAAGCAATCCATTAGCCCATGCGGAGGTGAAAACCTCACAAAGGTGTAGTTTCTTACTCCCACTTAAAAGGGTAAAAATAGAATGATTATGCAATATGATGTGCGAAAGTGAACTAAGTGTGATGAAAATTCCATTCAATCAAAATAAAACAAAACAAGTCAGTATTTCACACACAGCTTAAAACAAGCAAGAAATAAAGCACCTACTCGGGTAACCACTAGGGTTTGGCGTGGCTCTACATAAGGTGGGCTCTTAGGGTTCACTATATGTGGTTTGGTTCTAAAGAGAGGTACCCAAACTAGCAGAGTTCTCGATCCTCACCCATTATAGGCTCATACGGATCGAGTTTAGTTCAGGGGAATACATTTCCCTATGGTTGCACGGAGACGAAAATCTCACGAAGACATAGGCATGGATGTATCCCGAAAGCGATCCATTATCCTGAACGGAGGTGAAAACCTCACGAAGGAGTAGCTTCTCACTCCCACTTAAAGGGGTAAGACCAAAATGGTCCCTATGCAATATGATGCAAGACTCAAACTACAGTAACTAATAATACGAACAAATGCAATAATAGGATTGTAATTTTTCAAATTAGACTTTCAATTTTTGACAACAAGACAGAAAACAATCAATTTTACGGCTCGACTCTCTCATAAGTCCCTAGTGGAGTCGCCAAGCTATCAAAACCATTTCTTTTGAAAAACAGGAATCGACTTTGATTTTAAAAAATGAAAATAAAAAATGGAGTCGCCACCAATCCTTTTTGTTGAGGTGTGATCGGGTCACCTCGTAAAATGGTTGTTTTAATAAACAATTTGATTTATCAAAACAACGTTTTTGGTCTACGAAAATCAGAAAATGGGTTCGAGAGTCGATTATACACGAGGAAGGGTTAGCACCCTCGATACGCCCAAAATTGGTACCTAGTTGATTAATCAATGTCTTAATGTTAAAAATTCAAAAAGATTTGAAAACATGATTTCTTTAAAAATGTGAACAATTTGAGTTAAAACTTGAGATTTCTTTGTTTCGAAAGGATACAAACATCACATCTAGCACGTTAAGACACGGTATTTTAAACCATCGTAATCAAAATCATCTCATGATTTACGAAATTTATTAAAAGGATGTTTAGTTATTTAGTCAAACGAAAAATCGAAACCCAGCACGTTAGGGCACTATTCCCCGAATTTCTAAATACAAAACATTGCCTTATTTAAAAAACCTTTAGATGAAATATAGTAATTTTACAAAATGTATTTTTATTTAATAATATAGTATTAAATATAATACTAATGTAATATAATAATAATTAATTTCCATAAATGAGTGAAAATAGAAGTATATATGTGAAATAATGTAAGTATAAATAGATAAATGAAAATTAAATAGATAATAATAGCATTAAAATAAGAAAATAAATATGGATAGAAATATATTAATAATGGTGAAAGGAAACTAATAGTAATATTGATGAAAATGTTAATAGTAATATTGATGATAAAAATAATAACAATAATAACAAAAATAATAACAATAACAACAACAACAACAACAACAACAACAACAACAACAACAACAACAAGGTAATAAAATAATAATAATAATAATATTAATTAAGAATAATAAAGTTTGAAGTTATATGAAGATTATAAATAGGTAAAATATAAAGATAAAAGTAATATAATAATAGTAATAAAGACTATACTAATAATATTAATAGTATTAAAATAAAAATAATAACAATACATTGGTATGAATAATATATTAATATAAAAAAAGAAAGAGAATAATGATAAAAATATTTAATATAAAGTAGTCAAAATACTAAAAGGACTAAAATCAAATTAAAAGCAAAGTTTTGGAGCCCAAATCGAGAATAAATAAGAGTAAAAGGGCCAAATTGTAGTACGCAAAGGAAGTGGAGGGACCAAAAGAGAAAAATTCCCCCCGTCCCAAAAAAAGCAGCATGAGGGGGATCAAAATGTAAAATTAAAAAATTAACAAGCCGAATTAACAACAAAAAACTTGATTGTAAAGCATAAAAAAGGCGGAAGAACTGCACGCGTAAATATCCCCTTTTTAAAAAACACGCGGATCCTGATGTTGGAGCGGGTCGGATCGGGTCAGGTGAGGCCAAAACGACACCGTTTTGGGCGTTTAAGGCCAGCCCCAAAACGGCGTCGTTTTGGGAGGCTATTTAAGGCCCAAAAATCTTTAAAAAAAAAATCATTTCATCACCTTTTTTTTTAAAAAAAAAAACTTTAACCTTTCTTCTTTTTTCTCTGCAGGTTTAGAACTCCCAAGATCGCTCAGCCACCGGACCGCCACGCAGCCATGATGCGCATGCACCAGAATCTAAACCGACACCCCTTTTTTTTGGTTTTCAATGGTGATTCCCTTTTTCTACCCTTTTTTCGACCATTTAAAAGGTAAACTCCCTATTTTTATTCTTTTAGCCATGTTCTTTACTCTAAAGTAGAATAGAAATAAAAAAAAAAACAACAAATATAAAAAGGAGTCACCTTTTTTGTTTTGAAACCTATTTTGCGCTCGATTCCTTTTGTTTTCGAATCTATTTTAATGTTCGATGTTTGCATCTAATATTAGTGTTTTAAAATTTTTTTGGTTGTATTTCCATAAAAATTTCGAGAGAGTACATTTGATTTTTTGATGGCTTTATATAGCCATTTACACACATCTTTTATTGATTTCTCTGTTTCTTTGCAGGTTCTTGGGTGGTGGACGTGACAGGGGCAATGGCAACAGGCGTCGGCGGTGGTAGATGGCAAGTGGCTGTCAGACTGATCCAATGGCAAAGGCGGCAGCATCAGCTAAGGTTTTGGTTGTCCATTTTTTTATAAGCTTTGGGTTGTTGTTTTGAGCTTTTTGATTTTAGGTAATTGGGTATGGTATTTTTTATTGGGTATTGTAATTGGGTTAGTTTAATGTTGTAGAATGGGCCCCAGACAGATTGGGCCTTCTACAACATGCATGGTATTTAGGTTGTTTTTAATTTAAAAGGTTGAAATACGGTTTTAATTTATTAAGCGTGAAATATGATTTTTAGTAAAACTAGATTAGATATCACTTTTTCCACTGCTAAACTATAAACAAATTTTGGAAAGAATAAATAAATTTACTTAGTTATAAAAAATAAACACCGTCACTTGGGAGAGTTAAATTAAAACGTTTTTTTTAACCCATATGTTTTTCTAAAAATCGATTTACGTTTTATTCTAAGATAAACAAATGTTTTAGATGCACATGATCCTTACGGCTTTGTTCTTGGGAGCGCCATACACCCCCAAAAGTTCTCTTACCATTTAAGTGTTGCTAACCCTTTATATAGCCCAAGTCTCTCTCATGTTTTGCCGATGTGGGATTTGCCTAGGGCTTCTCTTTAGGTTTTGCAAATCGGACCAGTTTAAATAAATCAAATGAACGTTATTTAATTAATTGACTTTTATGAAACGTTTTATGCGCAATCATCATGGGCTTTGATCTGCGACCCGTAACATATGACTAAAATCTCTATAGAGAACTTGGATGATAAAAACTTCGAAAGTCTTTTATTTATTTATTTATTTATTTATTGCAAAGCGAAGCGAAGTTTTAATTGATATAAATATCTTGTTCCAATACCCATTTATCCACAAAGTAACTAATTAGATTTTTCTTTTTATCATTTGCCAAGGATTTTAACTTTCAACTTGATGCGAATCAAGAGCTCGAATCTTTTAGTTAACTCTGGGAATAAAAATCCTCTGACCCATATTGGTGCTCCTCCCTACCCCTTTCACGTTGTCATGTCACATTTTTTTTTGTTGTTGTTGTTGTTGTTTTTTTTTTTTTAAATGTCATGTTTAGTTTTTTCTTTTAATTTCATTACTTGTTTTATCTTTTAAAATTTAAAATTTATTAGTATTATTTATTGTTTTATAATCGCTATTTAATTTTATAAATAATTTATTTAATTAATAGTAGAAAATAATTATTATAAAATAGTTTAAATTAAATTTTATTATTTATCATTTATAAATGATTGAAGGACTATACAATCACCGATTTTAATTTTTTATGCTTCAGTTCTCCGATCCATCTCTCGATACAATATAGCTGAGACAATTGATCCCTAACTGAGTCGTTCGACGTCTTTTAAGTTGATTAGCTGTAAGAGTCACCTTAAATGTACTAGATTTCAAAATTTATCTAGTATTAAAAGACTCCTGATCAACTTTAGTATGAATACTCAAGTGAATTGTTGTCTTTCAACCACATTAGAAGAGTTGTGGGGATATGAATCTAACTATTTCATATATATTCGATTACCACTAAATTTGTTTGGCACCTTATCAAATATGGTGGCAAATTGCGCTCCAATCACCAACGCGCACTACCCCTGTAATGACTGATTCATCAATCAATAGATCGAATTGTAATGTCATATCCTTGAGAGTAATTGTACACTCTCGGCACAAAAGATGAAATGTGTGTGTTTTGGGTCTTCATCTTTCTAGCAAAGCATTGATAAGTGTGGGCTCCAATTTAGTTCCATCGAGCATACGGGACATGTGTAAGAATCATGCATCTTCCAAGTACTGTTCAATAACACGCAGTGCTCTTGCACTTAAATTATGTATATATGTTTCGATAATCCGATCTCTATCCTAATTATGTAAAAACAAAAAAAAAATATTAACTTAATAATGACATTAATTAAAATAAAAAATACAATAATATTTTTTACCATTTGTAAAATGTGTTTGTGATCTAAACGAATTAGAGACATTGACATTTTTAAAATCTTTAAGATGATGAAAATCAAATAAAATTCAAGAAATTACAAATGGTTAGGATAGAAAATTAAGAGAAGAAGAATTTAAGAAAAAAAAGAGAGATTAAGATAGAAAATTAAGAATAAGAGACTTGAGAGAATAGATGAATAAAATTAAATGAAAAAACTATAAATGTAGGGGATATATATAGGAAAAATTTTAGTCGCTTGGAAATTTTTTTCATTTTGCAGATTATAGTTATTGGTCCCAAAAGTTAGAAAATCAACGTCCTTAATTTTTTAACTGTTGGCAATCCAACGGTAATATATATATATATATATATAAATCTTGTGCAGGGCCCCAACATTCTGCAAAGACGATCTAATTCTTTAAATTTCAAAAGATTCCACAAAAATCCCTAATCAGTACATATACCTAATTTTCTCCAAAACAACTTCACATTTTCTCTTTCACTATATATATTGTGGTTTTACTTCATAAAAATATATTACAAATGTGAGCATAATATTTATATTAATATATAATAAATGTAATGATAAAGTTTTGAAGGTAATGAATTTACATCATGTGCTTTTTGCTTTTAGCTTGTAGTACCAAGCTCTGTCGCTTACAGGAA
Organism: Gossypium rotundifolium; assembly: GCA_025506655.1. Classification (NCBI taxonomy): domain Eukaryota; kingdom Viridiplantae; phylum Streptophyta; class Magnoliopsida; order Malvales; family Malvaceae; genus Gossypium; species Gossypium rotundifolium. Next base: position 128,971,627 of record CP106729.1, on the reverse strand, counting down.
AATATGCCTTCTATGCATCATGTCTGGTTGATGAAGCTTATTACATATTCAGTATTTTCAGATACCAACTGATTCATATACATATATATTTATATAAGGAAATAACTTAAGTTCTGACAGTAGCTTCTTTTATTGCTTACCGGGTGTGCCCTTTATTGTGCTTATGTTGGGAAATATAAACTTGTACTTCTGTTATTTTTCCTTCTCACCATCAGAAGTGATGTAGCATATTAGTATACTACAAGTTCTTCTATACGTCATATTGATAGGATTATCATTGATTTTGCTGATGATGTTTATTACTAATATGAAAGAAGTGTCTACTTGAACACGTTATTAGTTTAGGAATAGCTTAGTAATTTTTGTCGAGATATTAGGCGGATAGGATTATCTACCTTTGAGTTGCATGGTATATATATAAAAAAAAATGTTTATGACCTGTTATCTACTATCATATCCTACAGAGTAAAGCTTCATTGAAGGACTTTTGAACTCATATATATTCCTAAGCAATCGTTGTCCACATGTCGAGACAGATAGGATGATCAAACTTGTATGTGATTTACTTGGCTAGATTGAAGGACTTTTGATCTCATATAAACAGTGAATTTGCATAGGGTTTGCAAACACATTTATTTTATTTTCAACAATTTTTGTTAAAAATTAAATTAAAATCAATCATAAATCATAATATAAACTATCAAGATTCTAAAAGAAAATTTATTTTTATTTTTATTTTTTAAATCATAATATTTTTGAAAGGTTTGAAATTTTGCAACAAATTTTAATAAATAAATGTAATACATTTTAATTGATATATACAACCAAATTCATGCGTTGCACATGATAACAAATTAGTTTAAACTCAATTGATGAGTGAGACCTTAGATACATACCTATATCTGACAACTCTGCTTGAATTTGAGTAATATAGCTTTGCTTGGGCTTTATTGATTGGGTCTTACACTAAGATTGTTTGGGACGGAGTGTGGAAGATTTAGATATTTTGGAAGACTACTTTTGCAGCACATCTTAGGCTACCTTTGTTTTTTTTCTTTTTGGCATAAAGGAGGCTGCAGCTTAGAGATAAGAAATGGGGTTGCTGATATAACCCAAACTTACTGACACCGTATTGTATGAATCAATTGAGCTAAGCTTAGGTATTTCTATTTTTACTTTTGCAAGTTTTCGCTTCACAAACTTTATTTAATGCAGTTCATGTTTAGATGCCTGTCTATTTACTCATAAACACATCCATGCTATAGAATTAGTCTAGAATTGCATTGATGAGTAGTTGATAACTTGATAATGGGGGCATATTACCATTGTTAATAAATGGCTTTGCAAGTAGGTCTGTATTGTGATTATGGAGGATGCTAATGCAAGCTGGAATTATTAGATACTTTTAAACCCAATGCAGTAATGGCTCTTCTTTTTCTAATTGATTTTGTACATGAAATATTATATATGCATTGAACCATTAGGTTCCAAACACAAAATGCCATAAAACTATCTTCATTTTGCCTGAAAACAGAACGGAAATAGCTAGTATATCTTCATCAATTTACTTAGAGCAAATCAAATTTTTATCAGATACATCTTTTCCCAACTTCTTATTCTAATAGCTCCTTCAACTCATAAAGGAACTACCAAAGGCAAATGCAATAAAACTCCTAATCCCAACTGTTCTACAACTTTTCAACAGGCTTTTGATCAGCTTTTGCCAAGTTCTATCAAAACTCTGGATCCTTGCAAAACAAGCAAACGTGTAGCCTTTAACCATGCTTTTTATATGTGCCAGTAGGCTGTGGTCCCTTTGTTTAAATGAACAGACAGAAAGTTATATTTGTATTTATAGACAAGAATTTAAAGAATGTAGATGCCGAGAGTTACCAACATTTAGTTAAACTGAATAAGAGAGGTTGGTAATGATCGCAACTTTTGAGACACATGCAGGCAGATGAAATATAATTGTATTGTTTTACAGAGCAGCTAAATCAAACTTGTTTGCTACTTGTGAAGCAGCTAGTTAATGCCTGCACGTCCAAACTTTACTTTCAAGCAACATAGAACAGCGTTCTTACACTGTTGAAGATATGGAAATCACCTAGAAGAATCTGGTTCCTTGTATTACTGCTCATTTTCATACCATAGCTTAGGATATCAGCAAATGAAACTAAGAATAAATGGTTCAGGAACTTGTTCCCAAACAGTTGCAAACTCAGAAATTAGAAGAAAGCTCACAGCACACAATCTATGGTTTATTTTTCTTTTTCATTACAAGGACATGAAGGTTGCCAAAATGAAGGATTTTACAACTCAAAAACATCCTACCAAACCATAAATCTCGAAAATTTAGCTGAAATGAACTCAAAATGAGTATAAAACTATGAGCTGCGTGTTGATGATAAATAAAACCGTCCAATACTACTTTCGTATACTAATATTGGGGCACCCTAACCTTATATCAGAATCAGGTTCAGATGCAAAGGCATATAGGGAAGCCCCTCTGAGTGGAAGGAAACATCTGAATGACATGTATCTTACCTTTCCACTCAAAACTATGAAAGACATGTGGTGAAGTCAAGTGGGTTTCATGTCCTGAAACATTGCAGCCCATAATGTCTGATCACCGTAGTCCCCACCTGTCTTTTCCTTGTAGTAGTCACCATGAATCTTTGGGCTTGGATGTCTTACATAAGTAAGAGGTGCTGATAGTTTTGGGCTCCTATTTGTTGTGAGAATCAACCTCTCTTGTGCAATTGCAATATCAATAGGACCAGATGTTACAGGGCTCTTATAGTTGAACACCAGTTTCTCCTGCATTTTTCTGTCTAGTGGCCCAGACAATTTTAGGCTCCTAGGAGGGGCAAGCAACTTTTCTTGTACTCTATAATCCAGAGGGCCAGATTTTGCTATCTTCCTGGTTCTCCGCACTGGCTGCTCAATGTTCACTTCCTTCTCACTGTTGCACTTCCTTGTCAATCCTCCTCTCCACTGATCTCGATAACGACCCGGCTCCGGCAGCAGCTTAATCGAGTTATTCTCATGGTGAACCAACTTGTTAACATACTTGTTAAAGCTCTTTCTGGTTTTGTTGATTGCCAAAATGAGCCTGGACAAGCTATTAGGGGTTTCTCCAACTTCCTTCCTAGCAAGCTTGAGAATCTCAAGCCTATGCTTGGCAACTGATATGCCCATGCTCTGAAGAAACTCATGATTGAAGTAGGCTAAATCCTCTTTTTGAAGCTCATTACGGGAGAAGGCAAGGCCATAGTCATATATGAGTGAGGGCTCAAGGGCAGTTTTTGACAACCAAGAGTACCAATCCATGGCAATGGAGCTTGGCTTATACCATAGGACGCTGAAAAGATTGGAGGTTTGCGGTGTTGTAATGGTTTCACGTGAGTGGTCCAACCCTCCAAGGGGGTATATATAAAAAAGAGATAAGAAAGGTGAAAGAGTAAATAAATGTGGTGGGTGTATAGGGATTGTGAACTCTCTCTCTCTGTTTGCTCTAATAGAAATTTGAGAATGACACCAAATGAAATAGTGAAATATAAATATCTTTAGGAACTTACTTACCCACCTTGTTTTTTTGTTTTATTGTAGGGTTCCTTTGGGCATTACAATAAACTTTTCTCCTTTTTCTAGGTCTGGATTACAGGTGCATATTGGCGTTAAGCTTAAGGCGCTGGCAAAAAGGACTTAATGATGTAGGATAGGCTGACCTTTTTCCCATAAACTTGATAGGGAATGGTTGCTTAAATATGGCCCATAACTTTCAACCAACAGCCTCTTTATCTCAGAATTTAATCTTTGCTATGCCTACCTAATTTGCCTGTTTCAGTTAACACGCTGTGATTCATTTGGAAGAACCGTACATTCACAAAAAATTTAGATTTCTTGCGATGAAATTTTAGTTTGACGCTATTAAAAGATGCAACTGTGATTTATTGATATTTGGTCACTGTTAGGAGCAATGGGTTAGTGTAGAGCGTAAAAGCTACAAGGACCAACAAAAATGGTGACATTGAAGGTTATTTAATTCAATAACCTACCCAAAAATGACGAGCCAATCATCAACAGTTAAAAATCATATATATTGTATCTGGGATCTGTGGGAAAACATGTTTTTAGTGAGCAGGTATGTATGAATTTCGGTGAAAAGGACCTAAAATTCAGAGAGAGGTTTGAAAAAGGATGTCCTTAAGCATATGAAACACAACAGCTTTAACCCGAATATAGGAGTATACACTTAAGATGAATATAATCAATTTATATCTTAATGCATGCTGAACGCAATAATTAATATTTTGGTTGAATTAATCCAATTTGGGTAGTGGACCGAATAAAGCATTACAAAATAATAAAGAGGCAGGTAAGAAAGCAGTATTTATGGAGGAGAAATGCAAGGGTGGGTAAAGCGTATCAGATTTTATGTCTCCATCTGTTTCTTTTAGACTGTTTGGGGTGCATTGAATTTAAATTATAAAAAAGTTGTAATTCACATTTTTTTTATAAAACAAGGTTTTCAGAATTCATACCATTAATTTTCAATTTGATTGATTTGATTAGTTTGTTTAATTTAATTGAATAAATTATTTAAAAATCATAAAATTTTTAAAAATAAAATATATTAATTCAACTCTTTATTTTGAATTGATTAATTTCTTAGATCCGAGTAATTAATCCTTTTCTAAAACAATATATAGATATTAAAATTGCCTTAAAATTCAACAAAGTTAGCGTTGTATCATTTTTTTAATAAGATGTTTAGGTATCATTGATCAAATTTGAAATTAAATCAAACAAAATTTTCCCAACACTAATTTTTTTCAAATCCAACCTCAAACTTCAGAATTCAATCAAGCAAACAGTGGTGTTAGTGCTCTTCATTTGCCTCTGTCCTTTTCTGGAAAAGATGAGAGTTTGTGCGGACTGCTGAAAGAAGGAAAAAAGAAAAAGAGAAATCACCAATTTCATTTAAATATAGCATTTATGTTTTCCTTTTTTGACACCATTATCAAGAAAAATCTCTACTTTTTTTCCCGCTTTTCTTAATTAGCATATGTATCAATTGTTAATTGAAAGGTAGATAGTCAAACATATAAAACGATAATAATTTTTGATAATTTAATTTTGCAAAATTACTTGTGCTATTGGAGGAGCCGAAAGCATTGTACAATGACATTATATAATATAGTTTCATGACAATAAAAAAACTAAAGGGCTGCCATTCAACAAATTAACTCTCATATTTGGAATTGATAGTCCCTATAAAAAGCAAAAGCTTTGTCCATGCTGCATTATTTAATTTATCTATATACTGATTTGATTTAGAATATTGAAATTTCATAAGTCAATATGTTGAGGATTTAGATATACCTAACATGATCTTAGCAAACTATAGACCTGACCTATTTTCTTTATAAAAGATAATGAGGTATATCTAACTCATTTATGGTTTAATGTTACCTCTGAATTTACTTATTTTTTATAAAGAGTATAATAAGGGAGGAAAATAAAGAGGAGATTACGGTGGTGCAATGGAGGTCGGTTCACTTAAGAAGGTCGAGAGTTGGAATAAGGATGAGGGGACAGAATGATTAATGAGACAATTACTTTTTCGAAACTATTTTTTTAATTGTTTTAAAAAAACGGGGATCGACTTTTAAAAACGAAAATGGGAGTCGCCACCAATCTTTTTTTGCTTAGGTGTGATTGGATCACTTTATAAAGCATGTTTCATTTAAAACATTAATTTTGTCCTATGAAATTTGAGAAAACGGGTTCAGGAGTCGGTTACATATGAGGAAGGGTTAGCACCCTCATAACGCACAAAAATTGGTACCTAATTGATAAAATCATGTCCTAATGTTGAAAATTTGAAAAATTTAAAATACGATTCTTTTATTTGAAAAAAGCTAAAACTCACTTATCTCAAAGAAATAAAATGCCACACCCAATAAGTTAGGATGCGACATCTCAAGACTTCGAAACTAAGCTTGCTTTTATTTTGTAGAAAATCCTTACCTCGAGATACAAAATATTATACCTAATATCATTATGAATTTTTGAGAATTAGTTTTAATTTGAAACTTATAGGTTTAAAAAAAAAAAAGGATACTTGATATCTCAAGTTCCACGAGAAAAATTAAAACCCAATAAGTTAGAGTATAATTTTTCTCGAAATCCTCAAATATCATATATCGCCGTATTAAAAAAATATTTGAATAGAATGTGTCAATTCAAAATGTGTTTTTACAAAATATTTTGAGTAAGATATTACAAAATATAAATACCTAATAGCAATTCTCTATAATTACAAGTCATACTAACAAATAATACTAATATAGCATAACATAGCAAATGAAATACGTAATAAAAATACTATGCTAAGGCAATAATAAGCAAATAAATAAACATATACAAGATATAAAAATAAGCAAGATAGATTAAATGAAATATAAAAATTCAAGAAATGAATATTAAACTCTACAAACAAGATTAAATATAGAAGTAAATAAATGGATGATATATTTAAACACCGAATGAATATTATAACAAAAATTAAAAATATGAAAATTTCTAAAACGATTAATATGTATAAACAATAAATTTTAAATGAATAATATAAAAACTTTGAGTATATGAAAAATATAGGGATACTTATAATAAATATAGGATTCAATAATTTAATATATATAGATATGAATAATAATACGTGAAAAAACAGTTTTAAGTAAGTAACATATATAACTTTAAGTAAAAATATATTTATAATACAATAATCATAAAATTACATATTTAATATAAACAATATAAACACTATATGTTATACAATATACAAAAATTTTATATAATATAAGAGATAAAATAATTTAAATTATACATATAATATAATAACATATAATATACAATTTTTTTAAAATGTATAATATAATAACTAATATATAAATTATAAAATAATATGTAATATATATAAATAATATTAAACTAAATAAAATAACCTAGTATAAATAATAAATAGCAATACTTTAATATATATAAAAATAGTACGTATTTAAAATAAACAATACATAAAAACTTTATACTATTAATAAATTAATATACAAATAGTAAAAAATAATATAGAATTTTTAATATTATGAAATAATTTAATATAATGTTAAAATGATTTAAAAATAGAATAAAATAAAAATAAGAAAAGGGTTTAATAACAAACAAAGAAATGAGATTAAATAGAAATAAAAGTAAATGTAAAATGATTAAATCAAAACACGCGTCACACTGTAGACGGACCCATTAGGCAATTATGCCTTATCTCCTAAACGACGCTGTTCTGATATTGGCTTTTAAGTAGCTCGAGGACTAGATTGAAACAAAATATAAATATTAGGGCTAATTTAATAAAAAATAAAAATTTAAATTGGACTAATATTAAAAACAATGAAATTGCGGAAGGACCAAAAGGGAAAATTCCCCATTTATGAAAAACGCGCGGATCCTCCCCTAGTTTTGGGTTAATGCGCGGATCCTAGTTCCTGAACAACGTCATTTTGTGCTTATTTGCTTAAGCAAAAACGTCGCCGTTTCTATCTTTCTATTTAAGCTAAAAAATAGGCCAAAAATCATTTTAACCCCTTTTGAGAAAAAAAAAAAAAAATAGGAGCTCTGTAGAGCTCTCCTCCCCTCGGCCTGAGGCCAAAATTTGGCCCAGATTTCTGTGACGGACCACCGCACATGTCGCCATACACGCCACCTTCGACAACTGTCGAAAAGCCAAATTTTCCGTTTTGCAGCCGAATCGAAGGTAAACTCTTTTCTGGTTATTTTTTTTAAACAATATTTGTATATGTGTATATATAAAAAAAAACATAAATCGAAGAGAAAAGTAAAAAAAAATTAAACGAAATAGCATATAAAAATCACCTCTGCTGTTAGGTTTTTTTATTAATCTCTGTATCTGTATATTCGTGTGTATATTTGCATATATTTTCGTGTGTCCTATTTTACAGATTATGCTGGGTTTTTATAACCCAAAATAAAATACAAAAATTTGTCCATATGTTTCTTGCCATTTTCTTTCCTTTTGCTGTTGTGTTCTTTCCCTTTTTTGCAGGTCAACGGCGAGGAATCTGGCGGTGGAGCACTGTTCGTGTGCTGACTGCGGCGTGATCGAGGGGCTGATGTTGGGGCTTGCGCGAGGGAAACCTGGGGTTTCAAAAACTATTGGTTTCTGATTTAGAGTTGGGCCACTGGGTGTAATGGGTTTAGTAATTTGGGTTTGAGTTTGAATTTTGGTTTTGGGCTAATTGTTTTGTAAATGGACTGTAAACTGGACATTAGTTTATTTTATATATTTTTTGGTTTGTTTTATTTACATGGGCCCGAGCAAATTGGGCCTATTACATACTCAAAGTGACTTTAGAGTGCTAGGGCATCAATTCCTTCTCTATCTTTCTTCAGGGTATTTAAAGGAGAGGTTGTAACACCCCGCGCCCAACTCGATTTGCCGAGTCTGAGTTATGGGATGTTAGAGTCGATACTGGAATATTTACAACACTTCATAATCGATTTATACCATAAAACAAGCATTCTTAATCATAACATAACATAAATACATCATACAAAGTTTTTTGGGACTTGATCGAGCTTACGAAAGCTCATTTGCTAAACTGAACATGAAATATGACCAAAATGTAAAGTTTTCAAAGTTTCGATAAAAGGTATTGATACCTCTGAAAAGGTACCAATACCATTTTTAACTTCGATGTTAAAAGAAAGAAGAAGATAAAAAATCAATAGTATTGATACCTAAAATATGGTACCGATAATTCATTTATAAAGTACTAATACCAATTTGCAATTTTGTTTCTTTTTGTAAAAACAAGACAAAGTCCAATGTATCGATACCCTTGTGAAGTATCGGTGCCTTGATATAGAGTATCGATACTTTATTTCGGTATCAATACTATTTTTTTTGTTTGAAATTTTAGAAATTAAGAAAATTTGTTAAAGTACCAATACCCTTCCTAAGGTATCAATACCCAAAGGTAAAAGTGGTAAAAAAATCTAAAATTTTAATACCCTATTCATGCCTAAACCAAAATGTACTTACTTGGTGCCTATAAACACATCTAAAACATGTATAAAACCAAATCAAAACACACACCACAAATTCATTCATAAATTCCTAATATCAACTAAACCAATATGCCACAATTTGGCACCATTTCATAACAAAGTATACCAAACCTACTAACATGATTATAAATCATTCAATACCATCATTAAACTCACTAAAATTACCAAGACATTTACTAATGCATATATGTACATCAACTTACAAGATCAAACATTAAACTAGGTTTAGCCCTAACCATCATTCATAAGTAACACATAGATAAACACCTATGTACATGCCACATAACCAAATAAAGCGATAAAAAAAACTACCGATGCAATGATAGGATAGTGCGATCCTCAAGTTGATCCGACTAACACATTCCACAAATCAGCAATCTACAAGGAGAAAAGAAATCAACTATTAAGCATAACGAATGCTTAGTAAATCCATATGAAAATCAACTTAACTCACATTGACATTAAAACTAACTTAAGTAATTGAAACACATTTGAACATAACATGTAAATTCCTTTGGCATCTTATACATACATACATACTTTCACAAAATGACTAAGATATTAATTCATTAACACTACAAGATTATAATTCTCAATTATTAAACAAGTACTACCATATCGCTTTTATCATGCTATTAAATTTTACTCATTTTGTAAACTCAACTATTAATTTCATATTTAATATTTTTAACCATTTTATTTTTGTTTAGTTACCATTTTCATATTTGGGCTGCTCACACAAACTTCAGAGAATTCACAACACGTGCTGAATCTCAAGCCATCGGTAAAAAATATTTCGGTGTTGCTCACACAAGCTTTAGAGAATCCGCAACACGTGCTGGATCTCAAGCCATCGATAATCAATGATTCGATGCTGCTCACACAAGCTTTAGAGAATCCACAACACATGTTGGATCTCAAGCCATCAATCATGAAATCCTTGTTCAAACACCCAATTCTTTTTGGACCTTAAAACATTTACTAAGTTTCCATGATTACTGTAACACCCCATCGTCGGATCTAGGTTACAGGGTGCTACGCTTCAAATCCAAATTTAACTAACCATTTTTTTAATACAATAATAATCACGCAATACAAATATTATTGAAACACGATTATCTGAATACATGAAATTATTTCAATTATGTAACTTTAATTTAAGGTACAAGAATTTCATAAAATAACTTTAACATATTGATTATTTATTTAGTATTTAAATTAATCTTCTAATAAAAACTAATTACAAATTTATTTATGACTCGAAGAATCTGCCTCTGGGTCGCCTCGTTGTATGTATATTACAACTAAGATGCAAATTTCCTTGAGCATGACAGATTCTGGCATGCTCCCTCCACGTACTCTCAAACTTCCTTTTTACCTACAATACATAATAGCACATGCGTAAGTTCAAATGAACTTAGTAAGTTTTTGTACCTTGTCTCAGCACAACGTTAGCCAACTTGTATTTCATGGCTCAACATTCATGTTTAACTTGTCTGTATTAGGATGGTTTGCCAATCTTATTGGCGTAGTTTTTACATCACATGAACTGACTCACTTGTACTTGGTACATATCTTTAATGAAACCATTGCTTATTTACTTGCACATCCTAGAAAACAATTCAACTTTCTCAACTACATCTAAACTACTACTAACGATTTGAAAACAGAAGATTTCATATTCGGCTATACAAAGCCTTGCTCATATAAGGTTTCCATTGATGAGATTTCATAAATGTGATATCAGAATACATATTTATAAACGTTTAACCTCTTGGCGGATTATCCCTACGAATTCCACCTTCACTAGTTGCCTTTGCGAATTCCTATACTAAAGGGTGAGCAAAATCCGATTCGATTAGAAAAAAACACAATAAAAAATTAAATTTTGAATTAAATGGTTCGAGTTATTCGGATCAACTAAAAAAACAAAATTTTCAGTTTAACTCGAATATGAATTACACCATTTGAGTTATCCGAAAATCCAAATAAGAAAAGGCAAAACTACATCATTTTGATAAATGTTTACCTTTCCTAAACTTAAAAGTCAAAACCATTAAGTAAAAATGCAAAACTACGTCATTTTGATAAATATTTACCTATTAAGTTAAAAGGCAAAATCGTTATATTGTTTATGTAGTTAAATAATCTTGTACTTCGTAAACTAGTAAAATAATCGGTCCATGTAAATGCAATATTGAGTATAAATAATAGTGTAATAGGCCCAATTTACCCGGGCCCACAAACCATACAAATAAATAAATAAATACAAAAATCAAAAATAACAAACCAAATAAAATGTCCACAGTCCATTTACATAGCCCAAAATGATCTAACTACAAAACAGGCCCAAAACCTAAATAAGCCCAAATACATTACAACCCAAATCTAAAACCCCAACCTAATTTACATAAAGCCTAACCTAAATTTCACAACCCATTAGGCCCAAAACATAAACAATTTTTAGCAAACCCTAACCCTAGGGCTAACTACTGCCGCCGTTCCATACATGTGCGCCTTCACCGCCAGGACATCATGTCGCCATCAGCGCGTGAATCTCACCCTATCGACGTTGTTCATACTTGCAAAAGACGATAATATAGCAGAAAAATTAGATTTATTTCTTTTTTATTATTATTTTGTTCCGGTAATAAAAACCGAATGTAACTAGTGTAATAGGACATACATTTTTTGGAATACGAAAGGAAATACAAACTTTCAAATTCAAAAATCAAACATACAAACAGTAAAAAAAAGCAAGCAAGAAGGCAAGTTAAGATCTAAAAACACATCAAAGGTTTTTTTGCTTTTACTTTTATTTAATTTTTCCCAAATTTATATATATAAATATGTATTTATTAAAAATATATTAATTTCCTTTTTTTTAAATTACCTTTTCAAATTTGTAGTGCATGTGCATGGCAATGGCAATGGTGGCGGCAACGGTGGCCTGGCATCGGAGGTCGGGCCGGATCTTGCAAGGAGAAAGAAAAGGGAGAGAGGTTTTTGAAGTTTTTTGGAAAAGAAAGGCTGAAAATGAAAATTTTAAGGAAAATTTGGGTTTTATAATCTAATAAAACGACACCATTTTGGGTGTTGGGTCTAGAGGCCAAAACGACGTTGTTTTGGGCTTTTGACCCGCAACCCGACTCACTTCAAGGGGAAGATTCGAGTGCGGATGGGATAATTGCGCTTTTAGTCTTTCCACATTTTCTTCCTTTTAAATCAAGTTCTCATTATTCCCAATTTTGCCCGATAATTTTTCCTCTGTTTCAATTTGGTCCGCATTCGAACGGCACCGTTTCAGAGGGTGGGGTTATTTTCTATTTTGGTCCCTCTACGTTGTGCGCGCATCACAGCTTGGTCCTTTTACCTTCATTTGTTCTTGATGTTGCCCCAAACTCCTGTTTTAAATTCAATTTAGTTCCTGTTTTACCTATTTTACTTTATTTTCAAATTAATTATTTTTAAATATTTATTATTATACTTACTGTTTTTAATATTTTCATTACTATATTTATTATTAATAGTATTAATCATAATCAATACTAGTATTACTTATGTTCCTATTGATTCTATTTCTTTTATTACTATTATTATTAATAGTTTTATCATATATATTATTCGATTATTTGTTATATATTATCTATTATTATCTATTATTTAACTTTAATCATATTATGTATTATTTGAAAACTTGTATGTTGTACATCATCTAAATTGTTTTATTATTAAGGCAAAGTTTTCCATATATTGTTTATTTAAAATTGTTATAATATCCCTTTATTGTTTTGCATATATCATTTATCTTATATTGTTATCTTTCTTTTATATTTGATCTCGTATATGAAGTTTCAGTATTTATTTCTTAGTTTTTATCGTTCGCATAGATCTTTTGAATTATTATTGCTTACTTTTATATCTTTTATTTATTATTCATGTTCTTTTATTTGTTTATTATTCTTATGTTTGCTTTAGCATGGTCATTTTATTACTTGTATCATTCGCTATTTTATGTTATTCTTTCTCTTAACGCCTATATTAGTATTAAATGTTATTATATCATGTAATTGTAGTATATTGCTTTGGTTTTTGTGTTTTGTAATGTATTAATGATACATTTTACTCAAATCATCGTTTCAAAATATATCTCATTTAATTGCCACTTTTTATCCAAAACTTTATTTCTTAAAATAAGGCAATATTTGACATTTAGGGTTTTGAGGGAATCGTGCCCTAACTTACTGGGCTTCGATTTTTCTCATTAAGTCTAAATGATCAAGTACCCTTTTTGAAATTAAAATATATGATTTTCAAATAAAAAAACATATCTTTATGAATTTAAGATGTTGCATCCTAACTTATTGGATGTGACATCTTGATATTTTAAGATAGGGATTTCAAAAAAAAAAGAGAGAGAGAAAACAAAACAAAAGATAATTGGTGTTTGGGAAATTCGAAAGGTCGTGCTCTAACTTACTGAGATTCGATTTTTTCTTTTATCCAAATAATTGAATGTCTTTTTAAAGGTTATAAGTTTTGAAAAATCAAAAGGGTCATATTTTAAAACCTTTTCAAATTTTCGATATTAGGACATTAAATAATCAATTAGGTACCAATTTTTGGGCGTTACGAGGGTGCTAATCCTTCCTCGTGCCTAACAAACTCCCGAGCCTATTCTCTCAAATTTCATAGACCAAAATTATTGTTTTAATAAATCCAAATGTTTTTTCTTAAATGATCAATTTCAAGGTGATCCAACCACACCTTAAAAGAGATTGGTGGCGACTCCATCTTTGTTTTAAAAGTCGGCCTCATTTTTCAAAATATAAAAATGGTTTCGACAAATAGGATTCATTAACTCGACTAGACTCAAAATTTTTTAACTCGATTCGATTTGATTCATAAAAAAATTCAAATTGAGTTTGGTTGCTAAAATAGAAATCGTTAACTCAACTAACTTGAAATTTTTTGACTCAACTCGATTGAATGCTCACCCCAACCTATACATCTAATTCCTTGAGAGAAAATCCTTGCAGATTCTTACTTGTGGACTTATGAAAAAAAACCCATAGATAATTCCCATAACATATCTTGCACCAATAAATACAAATAACCAAATACGACAGATCTAGGCGAATAGTTCCTATTGCAGACTACTATTAGTAGCTTGCTCCAACGAACTCAGATTCATAGTATGATCCCTGTGGACTTATGATTCAGACCCAAGTATGTAGATTCATACTTAACGAAACATACTGGGGGGCTCATAAAGAAGACCCTTATTTCAGATTAATAAAGAAAATCAACTCATCTTAATCGAGTAGACAAATCTGGCCGACCATCATATCTTGCCTCTCTCTCGCAATAACAGATAACCCATTCATAGTGGTCTACTCTTAGAAATAGATAACATGTAGGTGGATCTTGAAGAGCGAATCCATTATTTACGGAATCATACATGTAAGATAGTCCTGACAAACTGTCATATCTTTCATATACAAACTCACACAAACAAATAGATCTTACCTTGGATTCCCACATAGTAGTAGATTACAAGTAAACGAACTCATTCTTGGCGGGCTTATCAAGAAAATATCATATTTGTAAAGACATAAATGTAGACTTGTTCACGGATTCACATACGCAAATCATCTCACGGGCATTGATTGAGCTATACCATCTACGCGTGTCTGGAGGATTCATAAACGCAAATTGTTTTGCGGACCTCTTTGGATCTTGCCATAGCCATGGACTTGTATTAATTCATATGACTTAAAGCCTCTGACTCTACAGAGTCATTTACTACCCTTAAATGGCTTTCATACATCCCATAAAGGGTTCTTATACATCCCATAAAAGACTCTAATATACTGGTGCGCACCTTTCTCCATACAGTCTGCCCGAACATCTGCAAAACTACATATCATTTATATTCATTTTCTATATAGTCTGCTTGAACCTCCGCAAATCCTCCTTGTAATTTGAACACATATGTGTTCCCTTGCAAGGTCAGAGTCATTCGCCAATCTCGATTTGCATTTACATGCCATACTAGAGGCAAAACTTATAACATATCGTATTCTTCTTCTTTACCTCCCATATCAATCACACCTTGACCGACCTCCACAATTTAGTGTATCATTCATACACAATTAATCAATCAATACTAATATTCATGCACCATACACATCATGCCAAACATTTTATACATTTTCATATCAACACAATAGGCCTCATGATACATCAATATTCAGTTAGAGAGTAACTCATACATTTAGCCATAGAATAACACAACATTTGCACAACACCTAACCAAACATGCCCATCACACGATATCGATGATAAATGAATAACCATCTTAGAACTAAATTCTAAAACTCACTTGAAGGTTGACACCAAATTCATTTACTTAGCTTTTTCCCTTGCCATTCGAGCCCCTAGCTTACAAAACATAACAACCATTTTAGAATTTCCATCAAAGATAATTCATCATAATAAGAACCATACTTTGTTTGCATGCAGAACATAACATAATAGAACAAAACAAAACTAATGAATAACAATAATCCTTAACTTTCTTCCCTTTCCTAAATCTGTTAGTACAAAAAGATTAGGAAGCTTACCAAGTTGATAAATTCATAGTTACTTATGCACAAACTTTAACTTCTTTCCTTCATGCAAACCACTCTAAATCTTTCTTTCTTACAACTAGACTAGTGAAGAAGATGAAGGAAGAACATAAAAAATGAAAGAACAACCTGAAGAATGTCTCTCCCCTAAATAATACTCTTGCAATTCCTTCACCGATCTCAAATTCAACAGCCAAGTGTACAAATCCATAATCATCATGTCTCCCACTATGATATATTTCTAATTCAAATGTAACAAAACCAAGGTTGAATCCAACTTTTCCACAACCAGTCCGGCAATTCCTCTTATTTTCACTAGAACCGCTCAATTTGTAAGCTATTCAAATTAATACCCAAAATCACCATTCCAACCTAAACTTAACATTTCAGAGCGTGACAAATATAGTTACCATTTTAAACTTTATAATATCATCATATACGTGTCATTCAATCAAACAATAGTTCACATCCATTTATTTTATATACCTATTTGTATTTGTCATACATTTCATATTTTACGATTTAGTCGATTATATGCCAAAATTATCAAAATTACCATAAATCTAAACTAATATACATTAAATATAATTCAAATATAAAATAAAATAACATAGTAGGTTCTATATGAACTTACCTGTCAAAAATAACAACAAACAATGTGTTAGGGACTAATATGCAATTTTGTATTTTCTTTAATTATCCTTCGATTAATTCAAGTCCCGATCAATGCAAGGATCGAAGCTTCAAACTATTGAGAGATATTCTTCTTCAATGGTGTTTTTTGATGAAAGGGATGAAGATGAAACAACGTTTTCTCTTTCTTTCCATGTTTTACTTATTTGTTTTATTATTTATAATTTATTCATATGTTTTTATTGATTTACTTTCAACACTATTTAACCAAATATTATTCCAAATCGTCCATTATTTATTTGGAATGGTATAATATCAATTTCAGACCTTGTTTTTAATTACTATATAAGTCCTTAAGCAATTAAAATCTATAGCAATTAACTTTACAATTTTTACGATTTAGTCTTTATACCTTAATTAACTATCAATTCATCAAAATTATTGAACCAAACTTTAAGTAACCTTAATACTAACCATGTAATTAATTAATAATATTTATGGAATCGATTATCAAAAATGGGGTTTTAAAACCATCATTTTAGATGTCATTGAAAAATGAGCTATTTCAAAGGTCCTCTTGTCTATTAGTATGATGTGGAACGATATACATTTAACCCCACGAAATGTGTAAAGGTGATCTGTCATAATTTAATATGGAAATTGAGTACTTTTCGATACTTAATTTGTAACGACCACATTTTAACTTGGAAATAGGTACAGTGATGGACCAAGTCAGAAAATAGTGGAGAAATTTTGAAATTTACTAAATAGGGATTTTTAGTATTAAATTAGGAAGTGTTTAGACCCGATAGGAGATTAGAAAATATTTAAATATAAGCTTAGACCAAATTCAAAGAGTATAAAAATTATTATGGTGTAAATAGGAATTTAGAAAGTTATGAGATACATAGTGGTAGTAGAAAGGAAGGAAGAATTATGAGGAAATTTAACCAAGTGAAGTATGAGTCATCCTAGGAATTATAAAAGATGACTTGGGATAAAATGGTAAATAGCCAAGTAGATATTTTAGGGTGTAATGATGATGGGTAAAAGTGTAAAGATGAATGGCTTGAGGACTTATTAGCAAATTGACCATTTAAAAAATGTGAGATATTTTTAGTTGAAATGTGTAGAAAAGTGGAGAAAAGATGAAAGATATCATCTTTTCCAACATACCAACTGTCACTCAACCCCTCCCGAATCCATCCAACTTTTCTTTTATTTCCTTCCATGTCCTTCCTCCATTGTTGAACCATCCAAGCTCCAAACTTTCATTTTTCTTTGAAATTTATTTAGTAAAAGATAAAAAGAAGACTAGTGAGCAACTTTATTTCATGAGGAAACTTTCATAGATGGGTTAAAAGAGAGAAATACATGAGTTAGGGTTTTGGGTTTTTCAAAAAGTTAAGGTAAGGATGATAGAAATTCTCATAACATACATATTTATTTTCATAATCTAGCATAGAAAAATTATTTGATTTTTAGTTTTAACTTATAAATGTTATATGTTGTTATGAAATTGAAGAAAAAGAGAAGAAATTTGAGGACAAAAGTGAAGGGAAAGGAAAAAAGTGGCCAAGGAGTAGAAGAGAAGAAAAACTCATCATCCAAATTTTGGTTGTAAGTACTTTGAGTGGTAATTTTGTTTTAAGTTTTGTTAATTAAGTAGTTTAATTACTAAATTAATGATATCATAATAAGTATTTAGTAGGGTAAGTAATGTAAATGTTATGAATTTTGACTTGTGGTGATAATGAAAAGGACTAAATTAAAGGAAATTAAAATATTTTATGATATTATGAATATATGGAAAGTGAGTTTAAATGAAGTGATGTAAAATATTATAGTGTTTTATGTGGTAAAATGAAGAGAATTTACATGTTTTAGTGTTATTATTGTGATAAGCACTAAATTATGAAAAATACAAAGTTATATTATTTTTTGTCCAGTAAATGAATAAAAAGATTCAATAATAAGAAAAGCTCATGGAGACGAGTCCCGAACTATTGGGATATTGATGGCATGCCATTAAGGAAAATTAACGCACTTATCGTATTATTTCGCACTTTGGTGCTTATCATTATTTGCACTTTGGTGCTTATCATTATTTGCACTTTTTCTTAGTATATCCTAAGTGTTATTGATTTAGTAGGCATTGGGCTATAGTGTTGTAATTCAGCTATTATCAATTAATGGGTTATAGTAAGTAATGGTAATTGTGATTTTTAAGAAAAATATATTAGACTTTAGGGACTAATTTGATGATAATTATATGTCTATAAAATGAATAAAAATTTTATTTATTATTATTAATAACACAGATTTTAAAAATCTTGAAGTACTTACTAAGTCTTCATAGACTTACAGCGTTAAATCTCTAACGCGTAGGAGAAGTAGATCCGGTTGGGATAATATTGAGGTCACGTGCATCCCATCTTATCACCATTCCAAGAGGCAAGGTTGTATGTTTGAATTTTGGGTTAGTATGGCATGTACATAAGTTCCTGGGATAGTTGAATGTTAGATGGACTAAAATGTAAACTTTGGAAACCTTTTTATTTTGGTGATCTAATGGTATATTTTGTTAGCTTTTGAAAGAAATTTATAATAGCTTAACATATGCATGCATATAAGATGTTATTATATATATTTTGTGGTGAATTTTAATGAGTTTGAGGGTAATTGAATTGGTTTGTAAGTGTTTGAATGCTTTGAACTAGTGCAGGGGGCTTTTTAGTAATTTTTCCAAACTATTTTTGTGTCACCATAACCCAAGGTTTCGATACCTGAGGAAAAGGTATCGATACCTTGACCTAAAAATCAACTTTTTGAGAAACAGAGAGCAGTTTTGGTATCATTTTTGAGGTAGGTATCAATATAAGCCTAGGTATCGATACCTAGGCCTAAAGTATTGATACATTCATCAAAACTTGAATTTTTGAAGTTTCAGAATGCTATTTTGGTATCGTTTTTGTTTAGCGATATAGTTACTTTTCATAAAATATGAATACTTTTGTTTAGTATCGATATTTTGCCTCTGTTTTGAGTAAAAGCAAATTTTAAATCATTTCCAAATTCAAACAAACATCCATTAATAACCTCAGATATTTATATTAATAATTTTTGAGTTAAATAAGTTAAAACACTATGTATGAATGATTGAATTATAAAATGTCTAGCCAAAATCGCTTTGGCACCAAATGCAATAGTCTTATACCTGGTCCATATAGTCAGACAAGGTATAGGGGTGTTACATTTATTGGCATTAGAGCCTAGGTTTTCTAATATCTAAGTTGGAAACGAGTTTAGAAGTACATGCCATATAGGATATATCATTGTGATGAGATTGGAATTAGTTATTTAATTGTGTGATTTATGTTGTAGAACTCAAAGATGTCAACTAGACCTCGTGAAGAGTCGGAAGATGAAGTAGAGAGTAGGGTCTCAAGCCTTGATAGGGAAAGAAATCAAAGAAGAGCCCAAGCCCGAAGTGAATCAGTAAATTTAGGGTGTAACACCCCAAACCAGGTCTATGCGTTAAGACGAGATTTGGTTTGTCACACAGAACGAACATCCATTTAATTATCTAATGATTTAGGTAAAGCAGTTCTACAAAACCTTTTGAAAATGAAGTTTAGTAAAAACCAAGAATTTGATTTAAAATCGATGAATAAAGTAGTACTAGTTTGAAATCTTATTATTTAATATTTAATTGTTAAAGACTTTAAAGTAATTTTAAAGAGTCCAAAAGAATCAAAACAAGAATATTTAAAGATTTATATGAAACATTATTAAAATAGTATTAGTCCAAATAGTATTAGTCCAAATTAAGTGTCTAAAGCATAATTAAATCCATCCACACATAAAAATCCATAAAATAATAATAATAGAGGCCTTATTACATCATACCCAAAATAATAATTAAATAAATATACTTAATTGAAGTTCATAATTTATAAAATCCTTGTTCGAAGTATGGCCTCCACGAAGTCATCTCCAGCCCAAGCCTCCATCAATTGCCATTACCTGAGAAGGATAATAAAGCGAGTGAGTTACTCGAACTCGATGTATAACCCACTTACCATATCCATTGGGCCAAATCATCAAGACATTATATTGGGCTTGAGCCCATTTACGGATTTAACAATATAATAATAATGCATGTAGAATGAAATTCCAAACCAAACCTAAATTTTCCATCCGCTACACATCACCCGTACCAACCAACACACCTGTGGGGATCAAGTCAACCCACCCTGCCAACACACCAATCGCAGGCATAAAGCCATTTTAAATAATATTGTGGTGCACCACCAATCTAGATTGTGGCAAAGCCACCCGAACTAGATTTTTGGCAACAAGCCTTTCTTCTCTTCGCCAATTTTTCCCAACCCATGCAATCTTGTTTATAAATAAAACATAATAATACATTCACATGATAATTTTAACAAAAGGCCCATAATACAAGTGAGTCCATATTTCAAATTTTCATTTTGGCCCATAAGGTAAAATAACATTTTAGCCTATTTAACGATCTAGCAAACTTTGGCCCATATATCGATCTAGCAATTTTTGGCCCATATATCGATCTAACAATTTTTGGCCCATATATCGATCTAGCAATTTTTGGCCCATTTATCACATGAGGCGTAAAATTTTACTATTTATCAATTAACCCATTGGGGGCATTTTCGTAATTTCCACGACTTAAACCATTTTCATGCATTTACAAAAAAGTATTAATTATTTCGTATTTCTCCGATTTTGCCATCTTTACGATTTTATCCCAATACTTACGGTATAGTATCTAACCCAAGAGATAAGTGTGAAGTTACACACCTGATTACAGTAAGAACTAGACTTTCCCGCTCGACGATACCTAAACACGCATCACGATAATTTAGAACACTAATACTATTTATAAATCTATTCTTATAAATAATGATCTAGACTTTACCCTTGGAATTTCGAACAACTTCTATATGCGGTTTCTCCTCGATTGTTGGTTCGTTACCTTTTGAATATCCATGAACAAACAAAGGCTCAGGAGTACGAACGACTTCAAATAATAGATTCTCCTCGGATGAGGGTCCACAACTCGGTGGAAAATCTTGGATTCCCGAAATAGCCATTCGCTTAAATTTCGGGGGAATAGCGAACCGCCCCTCTTTCAAACACTATTTACCACCCTTTTCGTCCCTATCTTGATTGTTTCCATTGACAAAAGATCATTAGTCTGATTAAATAATATATCAAAATTATGACTAACGGTTTTAAGGGTGAGATTGGCTTACAACAAAATATCCTTGTTCCACAAGATGAAAATCGAGCGATAACGTCCCCCTAAGACGAAATCGATTAATAATCCATCTATATCAATATGTCGAGTATTATATATATAACTCCTTGATAAGAACCCTTACCTTGAAAAATATGATTCGAACTTAATAACTTCAAGATGACTTTGACTAGATGGTGATTCGGCCCTCCACTATCATACTAAAATATAACAAAAGGAAACATTTAAGAGTAATGATCAACGATTTCGATTAAAAAGACTCTCCTTTACCACACTTAGGGTTCGGTCAAAACAACCAATAAACCAACATAAGAACCAAAAAGAAAGCTCTTACCTATTGCTTAAACGAGGGTTGGAAGAATAATCAACAAGACAATATAGATGAATAGAAGATTCGTCTTTGAAGGAAAAATTGAAGAAAATGGTATTAGTACCATTCGGCCATGGGGAGAAAAATAATGAAGAAAGTATTTGACTGATAAATAAAAATGGAGAAGAAAAGAGAATGGGGAGAAGGTGTTATAATTCGGTTTTCAAAGAGAAGAAAAGAGAAGGAGAAAAGAGATGAGTTTAGGAACAATATGCATTCGGCAATGGGGGTGGAGAAGGAAAAAGGAATGGCTTTTTGTGTTGGTAGTTTCGGCACTAGAAGAGAAATACGAGATAAAGCACTTAAGGGTTTTGCAAAAATGACCAAATGGTCAAAAAGAATGACCAAAAGAAACAAAACAAAAATTGTTTTCTCCTAACACAAGCACATCCAGCCAAGAGATGAAGGGAGAAGAGAAAGGTGTTTTTGGGAGAGCAACAATGACCAAATGAAAATTCTATCAAGCTACCAACCTATTCCCCAAAACTTACCACAAAAATTTGGCCTCCCCTTTAGTCCAATAAGCCGTCCATGTACATTGGCTAAAAGTCAAAGTTTTAGCAACACAAAGTTTCCAAAATAACACCCTTGATTCATGCCTTATGATCCTCCTACCTTCCATAAGCTTTGGATTCCTTTCCCCAAGTTCAAGCTTACCTTAACTATTAGCCACCTTGCCATAAAAATTTAGTCCAACCTTACCATAAATAGGGCTTGACCGACACTTGATAAAAAGGTGCAAAAATTAAGGCTACCAAAATGCAATCCATGGTATTCGAACCTCTCCCCTCAAGCAATCACTCATGCGCCAATTCCACCTTACTACTAGCTCATCTTATGCTAGTTTTTGACACTTAATTCCCTTAAGCATCAAGGTTACTTGTTCCACTTCAATAATATTTTTATTACTAAAATTTATTCTAGCTCCGAATAAATCCCGAGCTTTCTCGAAACTATATTAAACACACAAATTTATTCATTCACAAGCTAATTAAAAAAATGCAACATATCGATACTTGTATTTTTTTTTAGGATGTTACATAGGGGGTGATACAGAGGTTGTGTAACACCCCTTACCTATGATTCCCGCCGAAATAGGGCACGAGGCATTACCATACAAAAGTACTTGATTGCCACTTAGGCTCAACACGACTACTCTTCTTGAGTCACTTCAACAACTCCTTATTCGACCTACAAGACTTCACTCGTACCTACGAGGACTATCGAGACTATAATAGAAACCTTACGATCCATAAAATTTCCTTTCATTTAAATAGTGTAACACCCCAAACCCGGTCAATACGCCACGACCGAATCTGGTATGTCACTGAGGAAAGCATTTTGAAAAGAATCGAATAACAATTAAATTTTTGTGAAAAACTCTTTGAAAATTATATATTTGTAGAAATCAGGTGTATAATAAGTTTAAACTGATAATTTACTTTGTAATTTCATAAATAAAACTTTAAAACTTAGTTGATAAATCATAGGTTAGAAAACATTTATGTCATTTTAAGAAAACTCGAATTATTACTTTGAAAACCATTTACATTTTGAATGTAGAAACTTAATATTTGGAAATCATTAAAATTGTAGAAAACACTTAATCTATATTTTACTATCAAACGATTTATATTACCCGATGGTAAGATTTTAAAACCATTGCGTTTTTATAATTTTAGAAAACTTTGGGCTCAATTATTAAATTAAACAAATAATTTATAAGCCATATTTAAAACATATCCAAAGCATATAGATAATCCAAAACATAATTAAAAAGGCCTTATTACAAACCCAAATGAAACAAAAACCAAATTAAAATAAATTAAAGTACCCCAAATCGAAGTTCATGAAAAATCAAATTTTATTGCATGGCCTCCTCGAGTTCATCCGGCTCCTCATCCGCGATCTCACGAATCACCTGAAATGATAAGGGAGAAGGTGAGTCACCAAGACTCAGTGCATAAATCCTTCCCCCGATTAATGCAACATTCTTACACAATTTATAATCGAGCAACATATATAAATATATAATGCACCCAACCTAGCCATCCTTAACTCCTTTTCTACCCCATGTGGTACCAAACCATTGGTGGTGCCAAACCACTGGTGACCCAAAGTCACGATATCCAATAATGTGATACCAAATCACTGGTGACCAAAGTCACGAATAATCAAGTTGTGGGGCCAACCCACGTGTGATACCAAATCACTGGCGACAATCCCATATCTCAAAAGTGGGGCCAACCCACGGTGGTGCTAGACCACAGGGACGAGTCGCTATGAGGTGCCAAACCTCTGGTGTCCCAAAGACACAAATGTGATACCAAATCACTGGAGGTGCCAAACCTCTAGTGTCCAAAGACACGGATATCAAATCTTCCTCCTCCTCTCATATCACCCATACCAATGCAATAGATAAACAAATCATGTCATTATACTTTATTAGGAAATCACATAGAAATTCCATATCATAAATCGTATCATCATGCATCATATTGCAAAAGTCATATCGAAATGGACTTACCCAATTCCTTGTTTATACCCATCATGGTATCATATCAAGATCTCATAGTTTTCGGCTTTAACAACATGAATAGTTATTTAACACACATATATACATATTACGAAGTTATAAAGTGTGTAAGGTACACACCTTTCACCAACACAAATACTAACTTCCAAAGATCCGATCTACAAGACTAGATCACCTTGTCCTACATTCTACCAAACCACAATACTTTAATCAAGACCATTCGGCCAACATCATATATTAATCCCAATAGCCTTAGGCTTTCTCAACCAACTTAAAGAATATTGAATCCTTACCACTTGACTTACCAACTTCGATTGCTAAAGGAATGGGGCTTAGATCGATTGCTTCCGAAGTCCCAAAGAGCCTAAAAGAATGATCGATTCCTAAAATTGATTAGAACTTTGCAAACAATTGCCAAAAGATTCGGCCTTTGTCCACAAGAAAATGACTTAGAAAAGAGAAAGAAATAATAGGAAATTCAGCCATGAACACTTACCTATCTTCCAAAACCGATTGAAGGAAACCCAAAGATTATCTACCCTTATTGATATTCGACCAAAACAACACCAAAAGAGAGTGGAAAGTTTCAGCAAAATGGTTAAAAGGTGAAGGGATTTTCAGCTATGGTTATGAAAAGAAGAAATCAATTGATTTGAGACTAAAAAGAAATGAAATTCGAGAGTAGAGGAGAGAATAAAAATAAGAGAGGGAGGATTCAGTTTAATCAACAATGGAAGAAAAGAAAAGAGAGTTTGGAGAAGAGAGAGGTTCGGCCAAACAAAAAAAGAAAAAGGAAATGTGATTTTGAGCAAATACCAAAAGAAAGAAAAGAGAGATGGGAGAAAGAGTGCACTAAAATGCAAAATGTGTTTTCGATTTCAAAGGAGAAATGAGAGAAAGAATTAGAATTTGGTTCAACACAAAATGAGAGCTAAAATCCAAAGCAAATTTGCACAAAATGCCTAGGTACATTCTACCAAAGAGGGAGTTTTGGAGAGAAAGAGAAACAAATGCCAAAAGGTGCACAGATGCTCAAGTTGGCCAACTTTTCCCCCCCAAACTTCCTATCAACAATAGGCCACCCCCTAGACACACATGCCCTCTACATTCAAGCACTAAAGGCCTTGGAATAGTTTCCAAAACATCTTCTTTAAGCCAAGCCTTATGTCCCCCCATCCTTCCATAACCTTAAGATTCCTTTCTCAAAGTACAAACTTTCCTAAACCAATATTCAACTTACCAAAAATTGAAAGTCCAACCTATCATAATTAGAATTTGACCGTCCATTAATGCTAGGATACAAAAATAAAGTCTTCAAAATGCTAATCATGCTACTCGAACCTCTAACCTCAAGCAACTCTTCCTGCATCCTAACCATCTTGCCACTAACTCCTCTTGTGCTTAATTTAACACTTAAATTAACTTAAGTGTCAAGTTCACTTAATCCACTTCATTAAATATACTATACTAAGAATTATTCTAGCTTCCTAAATAAAATCAAGGCTTTACAAGACTATGCTAAACACACAAAATTCATACCCAAGCCAACACAAATAATAAGAAAATACTCTAACTTTTAGGATGTTACAAATAGGGAGTACACACCCGTGTTAGATGACACACACGTCCGTGTGTAGCCACACACGCCCATGTACTCACACCGTGCCCAAAATCCCACGGTTGGGGCACAAGCCCATGTGAAATGGGGGCACATCCGTGTACACTCACGACATGCCCGTGTCTATGAACAGTGGGGAGTTACTGACTAATTTAACACGATCTGGACACGCCCGTGTGGACATTCCGTGGCCTATTCTAACTTGAAAGGCTAACATGCAGGGGTCACACGGCCAAGTCGCACGCCTGTGGACTGATCGTGTGTCACACATGGTCTAGACACACGCCTGTGTGCCTACCCATGTGATGAACATGTAACTCCCCAAACCCGGTCTATGCGTTAAGACCAAATTTAGCATGTCACACAAAATGAACATACACCTAGTCTTTAAAAGATTTAAAAGAAATTGATTAAAAAGATCCTTTTAACGTGGAGTTATTGGAAACTAGGTTTGATTACTAATCTAAAAATTTGGGTCATAAAAATTTATAAATTTAAAACTTAGGAAAAATTAAAGAGTTCGAAGGTGATTTGAAAACAAGAATTTAAAATATTGTTACGTAAAAATTTCGAGATTATAAAAAAATATTTAAGAGAAATCCTTTTAAATGCGTATATTTAAGAAAAAACATTTATTTCTATTTTAGAAAAGAAATCCCACTTAAGTATTTAAAATATAGTATAAAATCCATCCACAAGCAAAACATCCATAAAAATTTAACCAGAGGCCTTATTACAAAATAGCAAAAATATTAAAAAGTACTTATAAAGAAATTCGAAATTTAAATAACCCTTAATTTATAGTATGGCCTCCACCGAGTCGTCCCCGGTCCAAGCCTCCGTCATTGATCATTACCTGAAAAGAGTAAGGTAACCGGGGTGAGTTACTTAGAACTCAATGTGTAACCCACTTACCATAGTCCACTGGGCCAAAAATCTCATTAAGCAATTATTTGGGACTAAGCCCATTTACAAATTCAATAATAACATATAATATGCATGTGATATGAAATTCCCAAACCAAACCTAATTTCCATCCGCTACACACCACCCGTACCAACCAAAGACAAATTGTGGGAGCTTTAGTCACCCACCCCGCCAACACACCAAACTGGGCATTTAAGCCATAAATCATACTGGGCATGAAGCCATATATTAAACTGGGCATGAAGCCATATATTAAACTGGGCATGAAGCCATTAGAATTATGTAGCAAAGCTACCAAAACTTCTCTTCATCAAAATCCCAACCCATGAAAATCATGTACATATAGTATGCAATTTCATTTGACCCATTTATCACATATCAATATGGCCCATTTATCAAATAACACATTTGGCCCATTTATCACATATCACATTTGGCCCATTTATCATATAACACATTTGGCCCATTTATCATATAAAACATTTGGCCCATTTATCATATAACATATTTGGCCCATTTATCATATAACACAGTTGGCCCATTTATCACATATCAATATGACCCATTTATCAAATAACACATTTGGCCCATTTATCACAGTCTTAATATCGATTTTTATAGTTTCTACCAAAATAATGATAATTATGCCATCTTACCCGATCTCACTAACAAGTGACTAAATCGAGCGATTTACCATTTGTCATAGTATAAATATCCATCCCATGATATATGGTGTGAGATTACACACCTGATTACGATAAGCACTACACTTTCTTGATCGTCGTCACCTAAAAATATGTTTAACGCTCGATTAGAAAAATAAATGCGATCTAATAAAACTACTCTAAACAAACGATTTAAGATTTACCCTTGGAATCACGAATAACAACTATTTGCCAATTTTCCCGGTTGACGGTCCACAACCCGTTGGAAAACCCCGAACCACTAATGGCTCCGAACAACGAACAACCTCGAATAGTTGATTCTCACCAGATGAGGGTCCACAACCCGGTGGAAAACCCCCGATCACCGAAACGGCCCTTCGTTTCAATCTAGAGGGGATCACAAATCCACTCCTTTTTTGATCACTATTCACCACTCCTTTAGATTCGATCTTGTTAGCCTCCATTGACAAATGAATCTTAGTCCAAACTAATATTTCGTAATTAAAAACGATTGGTCTTATGAGCAAAATCGACTTACCACAAAATCCTTACCTTCAAAGGATGAAAATCGAGTGATAGAGTCCCTATGATAAAATAGGTTAATAAACCCTATCTTTAACGAAATAATACGAAATCCTCGAAAGAAAATCCTTACCTTAGATATTGAACCGAATCCTAGTGTTACGCGATGACTTCGAACACTCCAAGCTTCGGCCTTTCACTAAGTTTCTACGACAGACAAAAGATTAGAATGAGATATGGTATGATGATGGTCTCAATCCAAAAAGGTCATCCCACACCACGTATAGATTCGGCACAAAAGAAAGGGAAAACAACAATACCAAAATATTGTACTAGCCACTTACCGATTGATTAAAGTGTGAGTAGAAAGAAAAATGATTGAGAAGGAGATATGTGAGTGGTAGAAGATTAGGTTATGGAGGGAAATTGAAGGGGATGATGCTTAGTAACATTTGGCCATGGTGAAAATAAAAGGGAGCATAATATTTGAGAGATTTTTGTAAGAAGAAAAGATGAAGAAAGGCATAAAAAAAAAGAATAAGGTTTTTAGGTTTCAGTTTTTTTCAAGAATGGAAGATGAACGAAGAAATGAGTTTGAGGCTAGTGGGCATTTGGAAAAAAGAAAAGAGAAGAGAAAATGGCCTTCCAAGGTCTTGGTGATTTCGGCACTAGGGAGAAATGGTTTGAAGAGAAAAGGAGCAATAAGACCGAAATGGTCAAAATGTGAATTGGCCAAAAGAAAACAATTATTTACCTATTGCTCCAAGTGCATTCGGCTAAGGAGAGGAAATGGAGAGAAAAGTGTTGGAGAAAAACACAAAAATGTCCAAATGCCAAAATGATCAACTAACACCTAAACCTTACCAAAGCCTTCAAAATTTCGGTCAACCCCCTAGCGCCTAAAATCGTCCAAGTACATGGCACAAAGTCAAAGTTTGGCCACTCCAAACTTTCCAAAACATCTTCCTCGTTATGTGGCTTGTGTTCCCCCTACATACCTTATTTAAATGATTCCCTACCTTAAGTTAAACACTTGCCTTTTCTCTTAGCCACCTTACCATAAAAATTAAAGTCCAATACCATAAATACTAGCCTTGACCGACACTATGAGGAAAGAAAGCAAAAAATAAAATTCACATGCACATCAAGGGATTCAAACCTCTTCCCTCAAGGTAAACATATGGCGCCAACTCCTCTTTACTACTTGCTCATCTTATGCTAACTTTTGCCTCTTAATTACCTTAAGCTTTAAGGTTACTTGTTCCACTTCTTTAAAGTACTCATTACCAAGAATTATTCTAAATCCAAATAAATCCTTAGATTTCTTGAGACTATTTAAATACACACATTGAATCATCTCACTAGCTAGCACCAAAATAATGCATCATATCAATGCTAAATTTTAGGATATTACAATTCTACCCCCTAAAAAAAATTTCGTCCTCGAAATTTACCTGATTAAAAGAGGTGAGGATATTGCTGCCGGATAGTGTCCTCAGGCTCCCACGTAGCTTCCTCTGCTCCGTGATTACGCCAAAGAACCTTAACCAACGGTACTGACTTCTTTCTTAGCACTTTAACATCTTGATCTAAAATTGTCACTGGTTCTTCCTCAAATGACAAGTCAGGTCTTAACTCAACTTCCTCTACCGGTACTATGTGAGTCGGGTCCGATCGATAATGCCTCA
This sequence comes from Gossypium rotundifolium, assembly GCA_025506655.1. Taxonomy (NCBI): domain Eukaryota; kingdom Viridiplantae; phylum Streptophyta; class Magnoliopsida; order Malvales; family Malvaceae; genus Gossypium; species Gossypium rotundifolium. Next base: position 128,941,587 of record CP106729.1, on the reverse strand, counting down.
AGATAGAAACATGGAAAACACTATGAATCTGACTCAACTCTGGAGGTAATTCAAGCTGATAAGCCACTGGTCCTACACGCTTCAACACACGGTATGGTCCGATGAATCTAAGGCTCAACTTGCCTTTCTTTCCAAATCTGAAGATCTTCTTCCAAGGTGAGACCTTTAAAAGACCTGATCTCCTACCACAAACTCAATATCCTTACGCTTCAGATTCGCATGCGACTTTTGTCTATCCGAAGCTTCCTTTAACCGTGCTCGAATCACCTTTACTTTTTCTTCCGTATCAGATATCAATTCAGGACCCAATAACTGCCGTTCCCCCAATCCAGTCCAACAAGTAGGGTACGACACCTACGACATATAACGCTTTATAGGGTGCCATTTGGATACTGGATTGATAACTGTTGTTATACGCGAATTCTGCCAACGGTAGAAAATCCTCCCAACTACCTCTGAAGTCATTCACACAACCCCTTAACATGTCTTCCAAAATCTGGATTACTCTTTCTGACTGACCATCTGACTGAGGATGAAAAGCTGTGCTGAAGTTTAACTTTGTTCCCAAAGCCTCATGCAAAGCTTTCCAAAATCGCGATGTATACCTAGGGTCCCTGTCCGTAACAATAGACACTGGTACCCCATGTAACCTCACGATTTCAGCTACATACAGCTTGGCCAACTTCTGTAGTGAGAAATCCGTTCGAACAGGTAGAAAATGGGCAGTCTTCGTCAATCGATCCACTATTACCCAGATGGAATCTTTCTTAGTAGGCGATAAGGGTAACCCACTAACAAAATCTATCATTATCCGTTCCCACTTCCATAATGGAATCTTCACCGGTTGCAGCAATCCCGATGACAATTGATGTTCCTCCTTCACTTGTTGACAAGTCAAGCACTTACTCACATATTCAGTAACTTCCCGCTTCAACCTTGGCCACCAATACTGTTCACGAAGATCTCGATACATCTTATTCCCTCTGGGGTGCATAACATAGGGGCTACTATGCGCCTCTCGCAGAATCATTAGCCTCAAATTCGAATCCTTGGGCATACAAATTCTTTTGCGAAAACACAATACGCCATCCTTATTCAATCTAAAATCCCCTATTACACCACTTTCAATTTGTTGAATTAAGGGACCCAGCTTTTCATCTGATAACTACTTCTCCTTGATCTGCTCTAACCATATAGGCTTTACCTGAAGTTTTGCTAGCAGACTGCCATCTTCATACAAACTGAGATGAGCAAACATTGCTCTTAACTTTGATATTACCTTACGACTCAATAAATCGCCACTCGTTAGCCTTCCTGAGATTATACTCGATTGAGAAGTCATAATCCTTCAATAGCTCTATCCATCTCATTGCCTTAAGTTCAACTCTTTTTGGGTAAGGAGGTACTTGGACTTTTATGATCTCAGATAAATGATCGACTTCTCGCCGCATGTGTAGTGCCTCCAAATCTTCAAAGAAAAAACCACCACAGCCAACTCTAAATCATGAGTAGGATAATTGACTTCGTGCGGCCTTAACTGACGAGATGTATAAGCCACTACTTTACCACCTTGCATCAACACACATCCCAAGCCCGTGTGTGACGCATCGCAGTAAACAATAAACTCTTTTCCTTCAATTTCTTAAAACTCTCTTGCTGCTGATCTGGCCACACAAATGGTACTCCCTTGCGCAATAGTTTAGTTAGAGGTGCTGCAATTAACGAAAACCCCTCAATGAAATGCCTGTAGTAACCAGCCAACCCTAGGAAACTCTGAATCTCAGCCACTGACTTCGGTGGTTTCCAATCTAACATAGCCTCTACCTTCCGAGGATCAACTCTGATTCCTTCGGCCGACACAACATGTCCTAAGAAAGTCACTTCCTTCAGCCAAAATTCACACTTACTAAATTTGGCATAAAATTGCTTTTCTCGCAATATTTGTAATACTATGCGCAGATGTGAGTCATGCTTTTCTTCATTCCTCGAATATACTAAGATATCATCTATGAACACCACCACAAACCAGTTTAAGTAGGGTTGAAAGACTCGGTTCATCATGTCCATAAACGCAGCTGGTGCATTGGTCAATCCAAACGGCATCACCAAAAACTCATAATGTCCATAACGAGTTCGAAATGCCGTCTTATGAATATCCGCCTCCTTAACCTTGAGTTGATGATAACCCGATCTCAAATCTATCTTGGAGAAAACTGAAGCTCCTCTCAACTGATCAAACAGTTCATCGATTCTCAGCAATGGATACCTATTTTTGATCGTCAATTTATTCAATTACCTATAATCGATGCACATACGCATCGACCCATCCTTCTTCTTGACGAACAAGACCGGTGCTCCCCACGAAGACACGCTCGGTCGAATGAATCCCCGATCCAAAAACTCCTGAATTTGAGCCTTAAGCTTCGCTAACTCCTTCGGCGCCATTCTATAAGGAGCAATGGACACTGGAGCCATTCCGGGGAAAAGTTCAATGGCAAACTCTACTTCCCGGTCTAGAGGTAAACCCGAAAGTTTCTCAGGAAAAACATATAAAAATTTTTTCACCGTTCTAACACCTTCCACCGATAATTCCTTAACATCCAAAGCACAAATGAAGGCTAGGAATGCTCCATACCCTTTTCGCACCAACTTTTCTGCTTTTAAAGCAGATATCACATTTGCTAAATAGTTTCTCCATTCGCCCATCATCACCACTTCCTTATCTTCCAAAGTCCTTATCAACATCCACTTTGCAGCACAATCCAAGTGCGCATGGTGCTTCACCAACCAGTCCATGCCCAAAATAAGGTCGAATTCGCCGAAAGGCAGTTCCATCAAATTCGCCAAAAATATTTCTCTTTGAATTTCTAAGGGCACGTCTCTAAACAATTTATCCACTATCACTGACTGTCCTAACAGACTAATTACCGTCATCTTTCTATCAGTAATCTCAAATCTAATGTTTAAGTTTCCAGATATAGCACTAGTATTATACGAATGGGTAGATCCGATATCTATCAAAGCAGTAACAGGTACATCAAAGATGAAGAACGTACTAGTTATCACATTAGGTGTATCGCCATTCTCACGGCGTCTGACCGCATAACCTAACCCTGGCTGTCTCGCCTCTGCGTTGCCTCTGAAACCATTACCTCTACCCAGTGCACCTTGACCACGACCACCGCTATTACCACCTCGACCTGGCCCATGGCCTCTCGGTGGCTGTTGAGCGCCTCTAGCTGGCTGTGTATCAGGGTTACGAGCTTTTTGAGTCGGAACAGTCCATCGAGGACAGTTCTTAAGTTGATGATCCTTAGAACCACATTTGATACACCCACCTGTTTTTTTCCAGCATTCACCAGGGTGTCGTCTTCCACAGTCAGCACATGGTTGAATATGATTGGTAGCCGTAGGTGCTCTAGCTTGAGCTGGCTCATCATTCCTGGGCCTCTTCTAAAACCTTTTAGCGGAACCCAAGTACTTAAAATCCCTCTTGCTTCTGCCTCTTTCTCGGTTCTGACGCTCGGAGTTCTTAGCCTCTTCAGCTATTTTGGCTTTCTCCACAAGCTTGGTAAAAGTCATTTCTTGTTGTGGGGCTATCAGTACCTGCAACTCATCATTCAGCCCATCCTCAAAACGTACACAGCGCTCATGATCGGTTGGCACTATTGTCTGAGCATAAAGGTTCAAGCGTAGAAATTCTGCCTCGTAAGCTGCCACTGTCTTATTTCCTTGGACCAAATTCAGGAATTCCTTCCTCCGGGCATCCACATAACTTGCCTCGACATACTTTCCTTGGAATTCAGTTTTGAAGAAATCCCAAGTAACATGTTCAGCCTGGGTGCCTTCTCGAACAGTAAGCCACCATTGATACGCCTCGTCCCTCAACAAGGACACAGCTCCTCTCAGTTTCTATTCGGTGGTGCACTCCAAATCATCCATGATCCGCTCCACTACCTCCAGCCAATACTTCGCTACATTTGGAGCTACACCCGAGACACCCCTAAAAACCTCGGCACCACTTGATTTAAGTCGTTCTGATATTGATCCATGAGCTGCTGGCCCAATTCTAGCTCCAGCAACCCTTTCTAGGACACTGCTTGAGTCAAGGCAATGTCCTCTCGTATGGTCATGGGATCCAGCCTCGGTCCTGTGTGATGCAAGTGCGTCCATTTCGGTATATGTCCCGACGCTCAGATGCAACCCTAGCACCTCGGCCTCTACCACGCCACGCCTACCACGCCCACGCCCTCTAGTGCTCATTTTGAGTATTTCGGTTTAATCGATTATAAGTTTTATGAATCAAGATACTATTCCAAAGATTTATTAACGATATTTTATGAGACATCGAGGTAGAGTTGTTTTCATAAACGCATCCTATAGTCTCAATCTCTATAGTTTCAACACCTAAAACTAAAAGTTCTAGAGTGTTCCTATAGTCATATCACGATAGTAAGAATTATTCAATTTACATACACTTACTTGTCTTGGTGCTTGGATACTGTCTTGTCATACTACCTTTAAAAACATAAGTTCTATAATTCAAAACAATTTTGTACCATAAATGTTTTTGAACCCAAACCACAGTCGAGTTTTGAATCGGGCTCTAATACCATAAAATGTAACACCCCAAACCCGGTCTATGCGTTAAGACCAAATTTAGCATGTCACACAAAATGAACATTCGCCTAGTCTTTTAAAGATTTAAAAGAAATTGAATAAAAAGATCTTTTTAACGTGGAGTTATTGAAAACTAAGTTTGATTACTATTCTAAAAATTTGAGTAATAAAAATTTATAAATTTAAAACTTAGAAAAAATTAAAGAGTTCGAAGGTGATTTGAAAACAAGAATTTAAAATATTGTTACAGAAAAATTTCTGAGATTAAAAAAAATATTTAAGAGAGAAATACTTTTCGTACGTATATTTAAGAAAAACGTTTATTTCTATTTTAGAAAAGAAATCCCACTTAAGTATTTAAAACGTAGTATAAAATCCATCCACAAGTAAAACATCCATAAAATTTAACTAGAGGCCTTATTACAAAATAGCAAAAATATTAAAAGTACTTATAAAGAAATCCAAATTTAAATAACCCTTAATTTGTAGTATGGCCTCCACCGAGTCGCCTCCTACCAAGCCTCCATCATCGATCATTACCGAAAAGAGTAAGGTAACCGGGGTGAGTTACTTAGAACTCAATGTGTAACCCACTTACCATAGTCCACTGGGCCAAAAATCTCATTAAGCAATTATTTGGGACTAAGCCCATTTACAAATTCAATAATAACATATAATATACATGTGATATGAAATTCCCAAACCAAACCTAATTTCCATCCACTACACATCACCCGTACCAACCAGCACAGCTGTGGGGAGCTTTAGTCACCCACCCCGCCAACACACCAAACTGGGCATTTAAGCCATAAATCATACTGGGCATGAAGCCATATATTAAACTGGGCATGAAGCCATATATTAAACTGGGCATGAAGCCATCAGAATTATGTAGCAAAGCTACCAAAACTTCTCTTCATCAAAATCCCAACCCATGCAAATCATGTACATATAGTATGCATTTTCATTTGGCCCATTTATCACATATCAATACGGCCCATTCATCAAATAACACATTTGGCCCATTTATCACATATCACATTTGGCGCATTTATCATATAACACATTTGGCCCATTTATCATATAAAACATTTGGCCCATTTATCATATAACATATTTGGCCCATTTATCATATAACACATTTGGCCCATTTATCACATATCAATATGGCCCATTTATCAAATAACACATTTGGCCCAATTATCACAGTCTTAATACCGATTTTTATAGTTTCTACCAAAATAATGATAATTATGCCATCTTACCCGATCTCACTAACAAGTGACTAAATCGAGCGATTTACCATTTGTCACAGTATAAATATCCGTCCCATGATATATGGTGTGAGATTACACACCTGATTACAGTAAGCACTACACTTTCTTGATCGTCGTCACCTAAAAATATGTTTAACGCTCGATTAGAAAAATAAATGCAATCTAATAAAACTACTCTAAACAAACAATCTAAGATTTACCCTCGGAATCGCGAATAACAACTATTTGTCGATTTTCCCCGGTTGACGGTCCACAACCCGTTGGAAATCCCCGAACTACTAATGGCTCCGAACTATGAACAACCTCGAATAGTTGATTCTCACTAGATGAGGGTCCACAACCCGGTGGAAAATCCGGATCACCGAAATGGCCCTTCGTTTGAATTTAGAGGGGATCGTAAATCCGCTCCTTTTCCAATCACTATTTACCTCTCCTTTAGATTCGATCTTGTTAGCCTCCATTGACAAATGAATATTAGTCCAAACTAATATTTCGTAATTAAAAACGATTGGTCTTATGAGCGAAATCGACTTACCACAAAATCCTTACGTTCAAAGGATGAAAATCTAGTATAGAGTCCCTATGATAAAATCGGTTAATAAACCCTATCTTTAATGAAATAATACGAAATCCTCGAAAGAAAATCCTTACCTTAGATTTTGAACCGAATCCTAGTGTTACACGATAACTTTGAACACTCCAAGCTTCGGCCTTCCACTAAGTTTCTATGATAGCTAAAATATTAGAATGAGATATGGTATGATGATGGTCTCAATCCAAAAAGGTCATCCTACACCACGTATAGATTCGGCACAAAAGAAAGGGAAAATAACAATACCAAAATATTGTACTAGCCACTTACCGATTGATTAAAGTGTGAGTAGAAAGAAAAATGATTGAGAAGGAGATATGTGAGTGGTAGAAGATTAGGCTATGGAGGGAAATTGAAGGGGATGATGCTTAGTAACATTCGGCCATGGTGAAAATAAAAGGGAGCATAATATTTGAGAGATTTTTGTAAGAAGAAAAGATGAAGAAAGGTATAAAAAAATAAGGTTTTTAGATTTTGGTTCTTTTCAAGAATGGAAGATGAATGAAGAAATGAGTTTGAGGCTAGTGGGCATTCGACAAAAAGAAAAGAGAAGATAAAATGGCCTTCCAAGGTCTTGGTGATTTCGGCACTAGGGAGAAATGGTTTAAAGAGAAAATGAGCAATAAGACGAAATGGTCAAAATGTGAATTGGCCAAAAGAAAACGATTGTTTATCTATTGCTCCAAGTGCATTCGACTAAGGAGAGGAAATAGAGAGAAAAGTGTTGGAGAAAAACACAAAATTGTCCAAATGCCAAAATGATCAACTAACACCTAAACCTTACCAAAGCCTTCAAAATTTCGGTCAACCCCCTAGCCCCTAAAATCGTCCAAGTACATGGCCACAAAGGCAAAGTTTGGCCACTCCAAACTTTCCAAAACATCTTTCTCGTTATGTGCCTTGTGTTCCCCTACATACCTTATTCAAATGATACCCTACCTTAAGTTAAACACTTGCCTTTTCTCTTAGCCACCTTACCATAAAAATTAAAGTCCAACCTACCACAAATACTAGGCTTGACCGACACTATGAGGAAAGAAAGAAAAAATAAAATTCACATGCACATCAAGGGATTCGAACCTCTTCCCTCAAGGTAAACATATGGCACCAACTCCTCTCTACTACTTGCTCATCTTATGCTAACTTTTACCTCTTAATTACCTTAAGCTTTAAGGTTACTTGTTCCACTTCTTTAAAGTACTCATTACCAAAAATTATTCTAAATCCAAATAAATCCCGAGCTTTCTCGAGACTATTTAAACACACACATTGAATCATCTCACTAGCTAGCACCAAAATAATGCATCATATCAATACTAAATTTTAGGATATTACTGAACAAGGCTATTTTCCATGCTTCTAGCACCCCTATATCTTCCACTACATGAATTTATCCAACAAACTAATAAACATCTCATAATTCAGCATGCACTCACATTTATAACTTTAAAATTTCATAAATGATAAAATGCACCATCATTCTTGGCAATTTACAAAATAAATGTCTTAGCAAAGGTCAATACACCTTGGTCTTATACGAACTCTTACACCGAGGCCATATTCCAATATGGTCTTACTCGAGACTTTGGCCATCATCATATCATGCTATACCCACTTCCTATTATTCTTAAATTCAATTCTATTAACATCTCATCAAGAGGTATTTCATACATTCATAAAGTAAATATACATTTCGTACAACATTGGAATATTAACTCATGCGTAGTCGCAATGTTTGCACATGAACTTACCTCGATCTTGAAAGGGCTTAAAGGAACTTTTGCCCACCTTTCTCTTTTCACCCGTCTAGGCCTCAAACTCGATTTCTTTAATCTAAAACAATGGAATTTATAGGTTTAATCACTTATAAATCATAAAACACCATAATCTACACTTTAGGCAAAATGACTATTTTGCCCTTACACTTTGGCGAAATTACGATTTTTCCCATAGGCTCGTAAATAAATTTTTATCACATTTGCTTATTAAACAAGCTTAGCTGATCCTTTAATCCTCTTATGACAATCTACAATCCCAACTATTTCATGCCTTAATGAACAATTTACAACTTTTGTATTTTAGCCCAAATTAGGTGTTTTCATGACAACACCTTTCACAAAAGTTGTTTCTCATCATCCTATCATTCATTTTCTTCCATAAAAATTCAGCAACCAGCATAAACCCTCTCATGGCAAGTTCCTAGACTCTCAACCATGTTACAAATTAGTCCCCCCATTAGCTAGCTTAAGCTTTGGGGACTCCAAAAGTACAATTTTAATCAAGAAAAGTCATCAAAATCACATACTTGTGAGGAGGAATACTTGCTGAAATTTTGAGCTTCAAAAAACCCCATTCTTGCTGTCCGTTTTCGGTGGAAGAGGAGAAGAAATAAAAAAGATGATAGCTTTTCTTATTTCATCTTATTTTATTTCTTTTTAATAACCTAACATGACAATATTTAATGCCCTTGTCCCCTTTGTCTTCTTTGACCATCCAAACCAATTCCCATGGTCTAATTGCACATTTGGGATCTCTAATTTATAACCCATAGCTATTTGGCACCTGTAGGAAATAAAATAGAACTTTCGCACTTTTTGCGATTTAGTCCTTTTTTACAATTTAGCTAGAATTTTCTAAAATTAAGGCGCCAAAATTTTCATGCATCCTTATAAACATGTTATCATACATAACATAACATGAAAATAATTTTCTCTAACCTCGAATTAGTGATTCCAAGAACAATGTTCCGACTAGCCCCTAAATCGGGCTGTTACAATTCTCTCCCCCTTTAGGGATTTTCGTCCCCGAAAATCTAACTAGAAGGAGTTGTTACCAACATTCTTAAAACATTTCATAAACTCTTCAAAAATCACAAATTAACTTATCCACAAGTTTCTTCTGTCAACAATCTCTAAGCTATCACACACAAGATTGAAGCATAATTTGAGACTTAGGTTATTCTCCCTTTGGGGTATATACTTTATCTAGAAATCCATAAATTTGGAACTCCGTACATATCTAAACGATCATTCGGATCCTTACTGGTCGATTCACTACAACTCTAATGTCATCCCCCTCATTGGAAATTTTGTGAAACCAAATGTGAAATCAATAAGGTTTCATCTCACTTCCTCTTTAAAGCATTTCTCAACTTTAATATTCTTGACTTGTACTCTATGGAAACTTAGCTTTTAATGGTCAACTAGTTCTGGCCATAACCTCAATCATATCGTGAAATGTATTCTAATGTCAAAACGTTTATGTACATAACTGCACTTTCTTATTCCTGTATTAGTAGATATACTACTACTAAATCTTATACCAAACTTCTGTACAAGTTTTGGATTCATCATCATTCAAATTCTATCTCGAGGAAACTTCAACAACGATAATCTTATCCAACCTGAATTTATCAACTAAGGTCAATCGAGTACCTAACTCTCATTGCTTAACATGGATCCTTCACCTAGACATCTGTACCATGTATACTGTCTGAGAAGTATCATAATAACTATACTTGCCATCATAATAGTTCTAGCCATTTCCACTTCTTCATTTCATAATGTTTAACTCACAATAAAGACACAAAAGTGATCGTCTCTGGATCACTAACCTGACAATTCTTTTTCTCGATTCAGACTGAACTCAGTACTAGAACTTTCAATTAATAGTCCCTTCTAAAGCTTTCAACTCAACCATTATGGTCCGGACATTACCAATGAGCATATCTTTGTATCATGCTCCCTACTCGCGTGCACACAAAATTTTATTCTCTTTACTGACTCATGCGTGAATATACACAAAACTTGAATCATACCTAAACACAATAATCCACTTTTTCTCCATACTGAGAACATATTTTAAGCACACTTTCATTTGAGTTTCTCTTACTATGCTAATCTAAAACCTTTACTATCGTCATATCTCACGATAGCGGGAACACCTCGATCGAATTTATTGAGTCTATTCAGCTTGTCCGAAAACTCATCACACAACGTGAAACTTATGATTTCACTCCTTATACTAGAATCATCACCAACCTTTTCCTCAAACTACCCGGATAAGGTTACAAGGAGATAAAGGAACGTCGATTCCAATTAACTAAATCAACCACCATTTTTCTGATTTCTACTATCAGCTAGCATTCTCGTACTATCTCGATTCATGAGATAAACAACTACATCGCCCCTAAAAGGCAACAGTTATTAACACGTAATATTTAAAGAGATCATTATGATCCATACAATTATGATTATCATAATTGAACACTCTCACAGTTCAACATTGTTTCTTTAACCATTTCGTCCTCAAACTTCTTAACAATTCGTTTCATTAATGAACATCAATTAAAGAAGATCTCGATAAACATACACCTCAGGCTCCCTACTCACTTGAGTCAATAGCCTAGGCTAACTTTCTCCTTGTTCTTAACATCGTATAATCAATACAATTGTTAAAGCATTTGGACATACTTTCTTACAATTGCCTTTATTAAGCACATACCGTGCCATACTCTATACTCATTCCCTTGTGACTCATTCATGAGTGAATGAGTGCCTATATTCACTCATTCATATGACTTTAATACAATCCTCATTTCTACCTCTACACTCATCTATCTGTCCAATTGATCACTAGGGATAGTCAAAGACACATATTCACCATCATTCACGTAGGTACAAAACCAATGTCACATCCCCAAGGTGGTCTTATATGGAGTCTCCTCTAATTGCCAATGCCCTATCCCGGATAAGGTCTTATATGGACTTTCACATTAGTATCGATGCCATATTCCGGCTGTGGCCTTATTCGATTCTCATGTTCATTGTAGTCCCCTAGGACTTCAACCTTATGTTCAACTACAATCACTCTACCTAGTAGAGTGTTAGGTATCAATGTGATACAAAGCATTCTCAATTATGCTATCATAAATATTGCATTAATAACATACATCAGTATACTTTGATATAGTAAACATAATCTCATCTTCATCATTCATAACATGTGTAATACTTTTAGTTAGCTTTAATTAGCATAACTTAATAACAACTTTGCTCACTTGATTTCCTTGCTTTCCCATTCAATCTTGACCCTTTTTGCCCGATGAATTACTATGAATGACCACGGATACTGAATCTCATCTCACATATGTCTCGTTGCCATTGCTATATCCTAAATATAGTCTTACATGGGATTTCTTATCTCGCCCTCATCGCCATGCCTTAACATCGACTTACTTGGTCTCTTTGCCTGTTTGCCGATGCCACGCCTTAACTTGGTCTTACACGGACTTTCTTGTCTCATGTGAGCAACTGAGTATCCTAAGAAATTCAACTTCAATCGAGACTTTCACATACTCAAATTCTACATTAATATATATACTCGAGTACTCAACATTTAACTCTACTTTCTCTTACCGTCACTTATCAATTTAAAGAATGTCTTACGGGTTTGAGTACATCGTTTACCTGATTGCCATAGTCCAACTATGGTCTTACATGAAGTCTCGTCTAGGTACCAATGCCATATCCCAGACATGGTCTTATATGGGATTTCCCCTAGATGCTAATGCCATATCCCAGATATGGTCTTACATTAACTCACATATCGTCACCAATGCCATGTCCCAGACATGGTCTTATATGGGATCATATGTACCGCCATGGTCCAACCATGGTCTTATTCATTATTTTATCATTGGACGACCGTACTCATCCCTGCATTCTACTTAGTCAAACTTCCTAGTTTAACTCTCACACCATAATACTTGTAGTTTCATACAGAGTCACGAAATAAAACATTATACATCATCTACTTTAGTATTCGCACATGAGATTTAACTATGTAGACATATTGATCATACATCATCCAGGCAATTGTACATACACGTATACCCCATTCTTTGGGTAAATTTACTCACTATATGTGCCTAACCTAATAGGTTTAGTATATAACACCTATTCACATCCCGCCATTACAGATAAGCTTACCACTTTATAATTCTCATTTCATGCATTTTCACACACATGTCATACAGTTCTATTTATACCTCTTTGAATCTCATCAATGCATAAGAGCATTTCAATTACCTCATTATCACTTACAACATTATTGAATTTAGCTCGGTTGGGAATCAACCCTGTTTTAACAAAACAAATTCGTTAGTGCCGGGCGATATCACACTATCACAGTCCACCTATGGCATGTATAGTTAGACTCTTACTCACGCTAGGTTAGTCCGAGAACTGACTAAACCATGCTCTGATACCACCAAATGTAACACCCCTTACCCGTGATTCCCGTCGAAATAGGGCACGAGGCATTACCGTACAAAAGTACTTGATTGCCACTTAGGCTCAACACAACTACTCTTTTTGAGTCACTTCAACAACTCCTTATTCGACCTACAAGACTTCACTCGTACCTACGAGGGCTATCGAGAATATAATAGAAACCTTACGATCCATAAAATTTCTTTTCATTTAAATAGGGAGTACACGTCCGTGTTAGATGACACACACGCCCTGTGTGTAGTCACATATGCCCATGTACTCACACCGTGCCCAAAATCTCAGTATTCTGCCAAAACTCCCACGGTTGGGGCACACACCAATGTGAAATGGGGGCACGTCCATATACCCTCATGACATGCCCGTGGCTATGAATCGTGGGGAGTTACTGACTAATTTAACACGGTCGGGACACGCCCGTGTGGATAGTCCGTGGCCTATTCTAACTTGAAAGGCTAACATGTAAGGGTCACACGACCAAGTCGCACGCCCATGGACTAACCGTGTGTCACACATGGTCTAGACACACGCCCGTGTGCCTACATATGTGGATAGAACAAGGCTATTTTCCATGCTTCTAGCACCCCTATATCTTCCACTACATGAGTTTATCCAACAAACTAATAAACATCTCATAATTCATCATGCACTCACATTGATAACTTTAAAATTTCATAAATGATAAAATGCGCCATCATTCTTGGCAATTTACAAAATAAATGTCTTAGCAAAGGTCAATACACCTTTGGCCAAAATGATAAAATAATCTATCTAGTCTAGCCCCTATACATGCCATACACAAAATCACTAAATCCAAATATACCGAGGTGAACAGATAGTGTGGAAGCATCACCGGCGATCCCCAATCCGAGCTGGCTAAATTTACCTATAAGAGATGAAAAGAATAAAAAGGAGTAAGCAAAAATGCTTAGTAAGTTCATCTCCATACAACTGATAAACACTAATATTCATTAAATATACGTGACTGCAAGTTATTACGATGAGCTTTTCTCATGAACTCATGGTTTCCTACTCAATCATCCTTAAAGCTTACTCATTCTATCTCTTACCATATTCTTACCATGCCATAAGCCAAATGCTCGTCTAATTAGCATACCTTCCTACACTGATCATCACAAGATCATATAAAACAACGCATCAAGCATTCTCAATAAGCCACTCACACTACAAATCTCTCGGTGGTTACGCACTTAGCCCACCATTAAATCTCTTATAGGGTGGTATCGCAATAGACCACCAATCATTTATATTTATGGTGATTCTGCACTTAGCTCACGATTCATTTATAAGCGATGGTATCCTACACACCCATCGATTTCTAATGTATCGTGGTAACGCATTACACCAATTATAGTAATATAATTGATGGTATTGCACACAGCCCATCAATTTATAGTTTATCAGGTGGTAACACGCATAGCCCACCGATAACAATATAATTGATGGTATCGTACACAGCCCATCAATTAATATCAATAAGGTGATATCGCACATAGCTCACCTTTGATTTTACATTCATGGATAGTAATCCACATGTGCATCCCTATTTCAAATCCTCAACCAAGATCATCTTTACACGTTTCTATTCTTACTTGACTTTCTATGATACTCGTTCGCATTCACACAATGCATCAATAAATTTATTCCATGCAACCAAAGTGCATTAATTACACGTATCCTGCTAGGGTTCATCATACATTGAATTCATATCAATTCAGTTCTAACACATACTTGCTCTTCTCATGGTGCAACCACATACATTCAACATGTCTGTTAAATCACTCAAATTGTTAAATAACTCTCTTGTGTCTCATGCACATAGTTCTTTTGATATCATACCTCAATAGGGTCTTACATACATTAACATGTCGGCCATGTCCCCGACATGGTCTTATACTTAACTCTTACACCAAGGCCATATTCCAATATGGTCTTACTCGAGACTTTGACCATCATCATATCATGCTATACCCACTTCCTATTGCTCTTAAATTCAATTCTATTAACATCTCATCAAGAGGTATTTCATACATTCATAAAGTAAATATACATTTTGTACAACATTGGAATATTAACTCGTATGTAGTCGCAATGTTTGCACATGAACTTACCTTGATGCCGAAAGGGCCGAAAAGGAACTTTTGCCCACCTTTCTCTTTTCACCCGTTCTAGGTCCGAAACTCGATTTCATTAATCTAGAACAATAGAATTTATTGATTTAATCACTTACAAATCATAAAACACCATAATCAACACTTTAGGAAAAATGACTATTTTGCCCCTACACTTTGGCAAAATTATGATTTTGACCCTATGCTTGTAAATAAATTTTTATCACATTTTCTTATTAAAAAGCTTAGCTGATCCTTTAATCCTCTTATGACAGTCTACAATTCCAACTATCTCATGCCTTAATGAACAATTTATAACTTTTGCATTTTAGTCCAAATTAGGTGTTTTCATGACAACACCTTTCACAAAAGTTGTTTCTCATCATCCTATCATTCATTTTCTTCCATAAAAATTCAGCAACCAGCATAAACCCTCTCATGTCAAGTCCCTAGACTCTCAACCATGTTACAAATTAGTCCCCCTATTAGCTAGCTTAAGCTTTGGGGACTCCAAAAGTACAATTTTAATCAAGAAAAGTCATCAAATCACATACTTGTGAGGAGGAATACTTGCTGAAATTTTGAGCTTCAAAAACCCCATTCTTGTTGTCCATTTTCGGTGGAAGAGGAGAAGAAATAAAAAAGACGATAGCTTTTCTTATTTCATCTTATTTTATTTCTTTTTAATAACCTAACATGACAACATTTAATGCCCTTGTCCCTTTTGTCTTCTTTGACCATCCAAACCAATTCCCATGGTCTAATTGCACATTTGGGACCTCTAATTTATAACCCATTACTATTTGGCACCTGTAGGAAATAAAATAGAACTTTTGCATTTTTGCAATTTAGTCCTTTTTCACAATTTCGCTAGAATTTGCTAAAATTAGGGCACCAAAATTTTCATGCATCCTTATAAACATGTTATCACACATAATATAACATGAAAATAATTTTATCTAACCTCAAATTAGTGATTTTGAGATCATTGTTCCGACTAGCCCCTAAATCGGGCTATTACAGCCTGAATTGGAAGAGAGAACTCAACCTAAAACTGAACATGTACTGCCTGAAGAAGAAATTCCGGTCACCACAGCTCTTTTGCAAACTATGAACCAGTTGTTGCAACAACTAGTGAGAATAATTAATGTTCCTCCGGTTTCACCTCCTTCTCCTCTTGCTCCACAACTACAGCCTTCCGTAACTAGTCATCGAAATCCATTAGAGAAGATTAGAAAATATGGAGTAGAAGAGTTTAAGGGAAAAGAAGAATATGACCTGTTGAAGCAGAGGAATGGCTAGAGAATAGTCAACAGATATTTGAAGAGTTACAGTGTTCAGAGGATGAAAAGTTGAGGTGTATAGTGTTATTATTGAAGGGTGAAGTTTACCTGGTGTACTACTATCAGAATTATTCATCCTATTGATAGAATTAACTGGAATTTCTTTGTGTCAAAATTTAAAACAACGTATGCGAGTCAACTTTACCTGGAAAAGAAGAAAAGAGAATTCCTCGGTTTGAAATAAAAGAACATGTCTGTTGCTGAATATGAACATGAATTTATCAGGCTGAGTAAATATGCTAAAGAGTTAATAGCAGATGAAGCATATATGTGTAAAAGATTTGAATGGAGATTGAATGAAGAAATTTATGTTCCTCTTTTACCCTTGCATCTACAAGAATTTCCTATTTTTGTTTATAGAGCACAACTTGAGGAAGGATTTAGTCGTTCAAAAGAGAAGATTATGAGAAAAAGGCCAGCTATTAGTTCTTTGCCACAATATTCATTTAAAAAGACTAGAGATTTTAGAGGTTCTAGATACTAAGCACCAGTTAGAGGACCAAAAATCAGAAGTCAGACTAGGCCATCACAGCAAGCCACATCAGTGGCTAGTACTGGAGGCTCAGGAAGAAAGTCAATAACACAGTGTGAGCACTGCGATATATTTCATTGGGGTGAATGTCGAATGATTACTAGAGCTTGTTATAAATGTGGATCAAAAGATCATTTAATCAAAGATTGTCCGAAGATGCTTGGGAATACTGTAGAACAACCAGTAAATAGTATTCCAACTCAAAAAGGAAGTAAACAGTCTAGAATAGTTAGTCATGATGGTAAAGAGCAAAGGTCAACAAGAGAGAAAGTTGGTATATTTGAGAGTCGCATGCCTCGAACATATGCCATTTGGACTCGAGAAGAAGGAGATGCTCCATATGTGATTACTGGTAAATTCTTTTTATTTGATATTTTTGTGATTGCTTTAATTAATTCGGGTTCCACACATTCTTACATTTGCACTGCATTAGTAAGAGAGAAAGAATTACATGTAGAGTTTACTAAACAAGAAGTCATAGTCACAAATCCTTTTGGACAATGCAAGACAGTGAATAAGATTTAAAGAAGATGTCCTTTAAAAATTCAAGAATGTGAGTTTCCAACAGACCTTATAGCTTCCATTTCATGAATTCGATGTGATATTGGGCATGGATTGGTTGTCCAAATATGGAGTTATGGTTGACTGTAAAAGGAAGAGAATTTCTTTGAGAACTTTAGATGGCAATGAAATGATAGTGACTGGTGAGAATTACTGTGCCTTGTTTAATGTTGTATCAGCAATGGAAGTGTAACCGCTTAGAACCTAGTCAAAATAGTGGTTTCGAGACCACAAATTTGAACTATGAATGATAATTTAATATTATTTTTTGTGTGAATAGTATGTGACATAGTCTGTGTGAAAATTCTGTATGGTAATTTTATCGATTGTGTACTGAATTAAGAGAAAGAACTTAATCGCATAAAATGCAAAAGCTATGTGCTGATTGTTAAAGTGTTAATTTGGAATGAATTATTAAAAGAGAGTCCTTAAGTGGATTAATTACCATTTTTTATGCTAGTGGACATTTATGTCCATATTTTACATGATTTTTAATTGGTTTTATAAAGGTTAAAGTTGTAAAATGGTTTATAAGTTATAATTAATTAAAAGACAAAGTAAAAACATGTATTTGTTCATATTTTCCACCGAAATTAAGAAAAGAAAGAAGGGTTTGAAGCTATTTTATATTCGACACTCATTCACCTTGATTCAAGGTTAGTTTTTAATCGAATTTTGATAATTTCTACGTTTTTGTGATCGTTGCTTCATGTTCTTTCAAACCAATGCTTTGATTTTAGATATTGATGGTGATTTTGAGTTATTCCATTGATGAATTCTTGAGCTTTGTGATAGTTGATGATGAAATATGGAAACTTGGTGTTGGATTAACATAGTTGTATTGGGATTTTTAGTGAAATTAAGTATTTTGGACTTAATTGAGAAAATGGGAAATTGAAGGGCTAAAATGTGAAATAAATGAAATGTATGAGCTTGTATTAGCATGGGAAGAATTTGGCTAAGCATATGTGCTTTGAAATTATGTGTATTTGATGATTTTGTGAATTAAGTACTA
The DNA here is from genome assembly GCA_025506655.1 of Gossypium rotundifolium. Taxonomy (NCBI): domain Eukaryota; kingdom Viridiplantae; phylum Streptophyta; class Magnoliopsida; order Malvales; family Malvaceae; genus Gossypium; species Gossypium rotundifolium. The sequence goes on along the minus strand of CP106729.1, from coordinate 128,923,225 downwards.
AAGTGTCGAAATGTGAAAATGTGAGGGCTATTTTGTAAAATGCCCTAAATGTGTGTGTGTGTGGATTAAATTGAATAAATTGGTGATTGAATGGATTGAATTTGAATGTGTATAGACCAAAAGAGGAGAGATTCGGATCGAGATCGAGGCAAAGATAAAGTGCTCGATTAATCGATCGTTTCGATAGTTCGACGTCTGAGGTAAGTTCGGATATAATACATGTTGTTAACTTATGTTCTATGTGATGTGAATTGAATGAATATCATTTATAACTATGAGATTTGAAATGCTAAGTGCGGAATTGAACTAAAAGGCACTAAGTGTACGAAATTAGATACGAGATAGAGATGGTTGGCACTGTGTGTACAAAATGATAAAAGCTTCGGCTTAATGAATTGGCACTGTGTGTGCGATACCGATATATGTTTCAATTATGTAATTTAGCACTAAGTGTGCGGAAACAACTATGTTTTGGTTATGTAATTTAGCACTAAGTGTGCAAATATCTTAAAGGAATAACAAAGGTTGGATGTGATGTAATATTGAGCTATGGAGTAGCTTAAATGGTGAGTAACTATGTGTTGATCAAGGTATGTTGAACCTATGTGGTTGATGATAATCTTAAAAGTTGAATGAATAGATACTTGAGCACATGGTTGAGTTTGATGATGAGCCTAATAGTGCATTTATCTATATGATGGTTTACTTATGTACTAATGTGGAATATTTGGGTAATAAGTATTGTATTTCGAACTTACTAAGCTTTTGAAAGCTTACTGTATAATTGTTTCTCTGTTTTACAGTGTCAGTAAAGCTGGCTCGGATCTGGGGATCGTTAGCATCTCAATCACACTATCGACAATCTATTTTGGGTACTTTTGGAAAGATGTACATAGTTGAAATATGGCATGTATAGGCTAGTTATTTGAATCATGTTTGAGATTTGTAAACATCCATGTGATGTGGCTAGATATGTGTTAGTTTTAAGCATGAGTGGCATTGATATATGATGCATGTTTTGGTAAGGTTTATGAGTAAAGAAAGTGACTTATGAATGGTAAACTTTGTGTTGATATGAGGCTAGTATGAAATAGAGAATTTGGAAATGAATCATATTGGTATTGAATGTGTTCAAGTGGTGCAATTTAGTCTATTAGTTAACATGGTTGTGAATGAGATTGTATGAGATGATATGTTGATCATTTGACATGAACAAATTGTGTGTGTAATCAAGCTAAAATGTGCTTGTAGGTTTGACCCTTGCATGGGTGAGAAATTGACCTTGCATATGGCCTATTTTGTCACACGATTGTAGGACACGGGCATGCCTAGTGACCATGGGGCTAAGTCAGTAGCTAGCTTAAGGACACACGGCCATGGCACACGGGCGTGCCTAGTAGCCGTGTGAAGAAGTCACAATGCTTGCTCTGTTTTGGCACGGCCTGGACACATGGGGGTGTCTAGTGACCGTATGAGGTATAGACCTGGTGGCACGGGCGTGTGGCCTCAATAGACTCATTGAATGTTTGAAATTTCTAAAATTTTTATCAGTGTTCGGTTTAGTCCCGATCCTCTCTAGCATGTGTTGAGGTCTTGTAGGCCTCAATAAGGGACTATTTGATTATGTCTTGATGTGTTATGATAATGATTGACTTTGTGTCGTAAATGGGATGTGAAATGATTTGATTGTTTGGTAATGCCTCTTAACCCTATTTTGGCGATGGTTTCGGGTTAGGGGTGTTACATGAAGCTTTTAAGTTGGTGAGAAAAGGACATATTACTTATCTTGTTTACATTTTCAATTCTCGTGTATCTAGTCCGATGATTGAGGAAATACCAGTGGTTAGGGAGTACCCCTAAGTGTTCCCGGAGGAATTACCAGGTTTACCACCTGAGAGAGAGGTAGAATTCACTATTGAGGTAGTTACAGGAACAACACTAGTATTGATTTCTCCTTATCAAATGGCTCTTATTGAGTTAAAGGAATTAAAAACTCAACTACAGGAGTTACTTGATAAAGGCTTTACAAGCCCCAGTGTGTCACTTTGGGGTTCTCTACTACTGTTTGTAAAGAAGAAGGATGGGTCTTTATGGCTTTGTATCGATTATCGATAATTGAACAAAGTAACAATGAAGAACAAGTATCCGTTACCAAGAATAGATGACTTGTTTGATCGATTGAAGGGTGCTGGTGTGTTTTCAAAGATTGACCTCAGATTGGGATATCATCAGTTACAGGTAAAAGAAGTAGATGTGTCAAAGACTGCTTTCATAACGTGATATGGTCACTATGAGTTTTTAGTTATGCCATTTGGGTTGACCAATGCTCTAGCTACTTTCATGGATTTAATGAACAGAATTTTCCAACTATACTTAGATCACTTTGTGGTGGTGTTCATAGATGACATTTTGGTAAACCCTAAAGGTGAGGAAGAACATGAAAAGCACTTGAGGATTATTTTGCAGACATTGAGGGAGAAACAATTATATGCCAAGTTGAGTAAGTGTGAGTTTTGGTTAAAAGAAGTCACCTTTCTGGGGCATATTGTATTTGCAGAAGGTATTCGGGTAGATCTAAAGAAAATAGTGGAAACCACCAAAGAATGTAAAGAAGTAAGAAGTTTTTTTGGATTGGCTAGTTACTATACAAGATTTGTTAAGGGATTTTCTACGATTGCTTTGCAGTTGACCAAATTGTTGCAGAAAGATGTTAATTTTGAATGGTCAGAAAAATGTTAATAGAGTTTTGAAAGAAAAATAGCATTGATAGAAGCTCCCATATTGATTCAACCTAAGTTAGGTAAGGAGTATGAGATTTACAGTGATGCTTCGTATAGTGGTTTGGGTTGTTTATTGATGCAAGAAAGAAAAATAGTTGCTTATGCATCTAGGCAATTGAAGCCACATGAAAAGAATTATGGACGCATGATTTAGAGCTAGCTGCAATAGTATTTGCGTTAAAAATTTGGAGACACTACTTGTACGGAGAAATGTGATTTATTTATACAAATCATAAGAGTTTAAAGTATTTGTTAACACAGAAAAAATTGAATTTGAGAAGACAAGGTGGGTTGAATTGTTGAAAGACTATGACTGTATAATTGATTATCACCCCGGCAAGGCAAATGTAGTAGCAGATGCTTTAAGTAGAAAATGGAAACACCTAGTGGGTCGATAGTTGAATTGAGAATAAAGTCGACTTTGTTATAGAGAGTGAAAGATGCTCAAAAAGAAGATGAAAAGATGTTGATGATTAAACAACAACTTGAGGATGGAAAGAACGGTGGATTTGAGATAGACTGTGAAGGAACTTTGAGACTTCATGGTAGGTTATATGTACCTTATCAAGAGGATTTGAAGCAAAGTATCCTTTTTGAAGCTCATCATGGTTCACTTGCTATACACCGGGAAACAACAAGATGTACCAAGATTTAAAGCCATTTTATTGGTGGAAAAGTATGAAACGGGACATAGTTAAGTATATTTCGAAATGTTTAACATGTCAACTAGTGAAAGCAGAGCATCAAGTTCCATCAGGCTTGTTGCAACCAATAACAATACTGGAATGGAAATGGGAAAGAATCACCATGGATTTTGTTATCTGATTACCACTCTCGTCGAAGAAGAAAGATGCTATTTGGGTGATAGTTGATTGATTAATGAAATCTGCTCATTTCTTACCAGTACAAACTAATTATTCAATGGAAAAATATGCAAGATTGTATAAAGATGAGATAGTGAGGTTGCATGGGGTGCCAGTATTAATTATTTCCGATCGAGATCCACGATTTACATCTAAGTTTAAGGAGAAAGAACATGAAGCTTGACGCACAAGGTTAATTTCAGCACTGCATTTCACCGTATTCGACACCTGAATCAGGTACGAGGCATTACCATACTTAACTTGCTTAATCATACAACATCAAACCATAAAATTTCATTTTCAAATTAAAAATTTTCATTCAAGACCATAATATCCTTACTATAGGTCTACAAGACCCCAAACTTGCACCCGGAATGATTCGGGACCAAACCGGAAACTTTTGAACACTTAGAAAATTTTGACACAAAATAGGGCCACACGCCCATGAAAGAGAGACACGCCCGTGTAGGCAGGCTGTGTAATCACATATATCCATTTCCATAAGGCTATCTACCAAGCCAATTGCCACCCTACAAGGCAACCACACTTATTTCAATTCAATTCAACATACATCATGACTATATGGCACTTCTAAGAACCCAAAATCAAGACATCCACACAAGCATGCACTTCATGAACTTCATCATCATTGAATACATAAACTTTTCAAGTATTGGCCAATTTCCAATGACCATTTACAAAATGAATTTAAGGACATTAATAGCCACACACATAGGCTAACAAATATGACATAACACAAAATAACCAAGTTCCTATACATGCCATACTCAAAATTAACCAAACTATGCTATACTAAGGAGAAGTTGATAGTGTGATTCTAAACTTTAACGTCCCATATCTTCGAGTTAACTTGGCGATACTACAAGGAAAAGGGAATTGAGAGAGGTAAGCATGAAGCTTAGTAAGTTTGCATGAAATAAATAGCAACATAAAGGCTCATATTGTCATCCATCCATTGCATTAAATAAAAACACAAGGTCTCAAACACATTGCCATAACTTACTCATGCTTACTCTTACCAATTACATTTCATGTCACATATTGCAAACATTTCTCATGAATTACTCACATGTACCTTTATCACTTCATCACATAGCTTTAGTACTAATTTCATCTTTATTATAAGCTTAACTATTTATCCCATTGATTCACTTGTAATACTCGAGGGTACACAATCATCATCATTCCCATAAATACGACGCCAATGCCATATCCCAGATATGGTCTTACATAGGGTCACATCTCGATACCGATGCCATGTAACACCCCTATCCTATATCTGTCGCCAGATTAGGGCTAAGGGCATTACCTGACAGATCGAAAAACTTTTACAACATTTTATACAATCATTCATCAATAAAATACCAAAGTGTCCCTTAAATAATCAATGAGACCATAATCATGCTTTAGAGTAAGGTCAGGACTAAACCGAACACATACAGAATTTCTTAAAAGTTTAAAACTTTTCTAAGTTATGCAGGACACAAGCCCATTTGATCAGTCCCTATGTCTTCCACGAGCATCAGACACCCCCATGTGTCTTGGCCGTGCCAAATCAAAGCATGTTTACTGACTTTTCCACACGGCCACTAGGCACGCCTATGTTCCATAGCCGTGTGCTCTTAGGCTATATACTGACTAAACCACACGGCTACTAGGCACGCCCATGTACCATGGTCTGTGCTCTTAGTTCATTACTGACCTACTCCCATGGTCATCAGGCACGTTTGTGTGCCTCAACTGTGTGGCAAAATAGGCCATTTGCAAGGCCAAAATGCCACCCACATTAGGGTCATACTTACAAGCAAGTAACAAATTCATTTCATGCACAATTGACATCCAAGAACATGTAAAAATAACCATTCAATCTCTACATTCAAAACCAATTCCATTCATGGCAAATTACAAGACTAAAACTCATGTAAACACAAGCATAATTCATCCATACTTACTTTTCATGAGCTCATTCTTCTGATCAATCAAACATGTTCATGATACATTCTTATGCTTACCAAATCTTTAACCATTTCATAAGCTATCTAGCCACGCCAAAACATACATCATATTTCATCTTCATAAAGGCAAAATATCAACATATTATTAGCCACATCACATGGCTAAGTTCATATAACAAACTTATACCAAATACTAGCCTATACATGCCATATCTAGCTATATACATTTCCAAAATGTACCAAAACAAGTTGAGTAGTGTGATGATGATCCTCAACGGTCCCCGAGCCTTCAATAACTTTGAGGATCTATAAAATAGAGAAAAGACAAACATAGAGTAAGCTTTCAATAGCTTAGTAAGTCATATACAAATAAACTTAACTTAAAATACACATAGCATATACATCTCTCATAGAGTTTGGTTCAATTATTTAGCCATCACTTATCACATTTTTTTTCATCTTATCACCACATATGCACATAGCTCCTAAAGCATAATTTCCCATATCATCTCATCATTCATAGCTCATATTCATGCTAGAAATCTCATATAGATACTTACCTTTCATACACACCTTGTGTACTTAATAAACGTACCTAAAACGAATTTTATAATTCACATAACATTTTGTGTCACAGACTTGCCCGTTGAACCATTCGGAATCTAATAGGATACTCAGAAGCTCGGAATAATCATACAATGCCAATGTCCCAAACGAGGTCTTACATGTACTCAGATATCGATGCCACTGTCCCAGACAGGGTCTTACACAAATCAATACAATGCCAATGTCCCAGACATGGTCTTACACGTAAATCTCGTATCGATGCCAACGTCCCAGACATGGTCTTACATGAAAATCTCATATCGATGCCAACGTCCCAGATGTAGTCTTACATGAAATCTCAAATCAATGCTGACATCCCAGACGTGGTCTTACATGATATCTCAGAATAAACACCTATGTCATGACATAGCTAATACTATCAATTCCTAGGTTCACATGAGACTTCTCGAACATTGCTACTATGTCGTTCTTATCTCGGAACTCATGTACACATCATCTCTTATACATTCATCATTATCAATAGTCATATGAACATACACAACTCAATTTATTTGCATAATGACTTACCTCGAGTTTGGTTTAACGAAAATGGATACGGCTACTCAATTACTTTCGCTTTCCCGCGATCTAAGTCTGATTTCTTCAGTTCTTGATCTATACATATTCAAATGTAATCCATTTATTCACTAAATCATTCAATTCAATCCGAATACACATATTTAGGATAATTTGTAAATTAGTCCTCACATTTTCACCTTTTATCAATTTAGTCTATTTTTTTCAAAACATCAAATATACAAAATTTGTTCACACACATGCATAGCTGAAATTCTATAGGGACCATACAAGTCCATATTTTTCATCAAATTCACAATTTAGTCCTCCAAATTATCATTTTCTCAATTACAACCAAATTACTCAAAATCAACAAAACTCCAAGACAAAATATGCTAATCAAACACATATATTCCATATTGCATCATCAAATGTTCCAAAGCTCATATGCTCATCAAAAACACATTTCAAAATTATCATCATTCTCAAAATCAAAACATGGGTTTAGTAGCACTCGAAGCAATGATTATGAAAACGTAGAAATTATCAAAAACCGAAGCAAAACATACCTTGAATTTGAATAAAAAACTAGCCAAATATTAAAGACATTTAAACCCTTTATTTTCTTCTTTGATTTTCGACCAAGATAGGATGAACAATGGCCATGTTTTATGTTTTTTTAAATTATAAAACATTTATAATTCATTTACTAAATTGACCTTTAATAAACATATAAAACAAATATAATTCAAGGCCATTATTGTCCATTAACCAACCACTATCTTTAAAAATGGTTTAATTGCCTCTTAAGGCCTTTTCTTTTAAAATCCACAACACATTGATACATTAAAAAATAGCATACTAGTTTTGCATTTAATGCAATTCAATCCTTTCGTCAAATTAAACACACATGCGGACAAATTAACTTACAAAACTTTAACACATGCTTAATCACTTATCAGTGACACGAAAAATAATATTAAAAATATTTTACTGACTCGAATTTGTGGTTCTAAAACCACTGTTCTGACTAGGGTCCAAACCGGATTGTTACATGCCATATGTAACACCCCAAACCCGGCCCAAACACTACAACCGGATCGGTATGTCACTAAGAATTTTTTTTTAAAAAAATAATCGTGACGACAGAAAGCCCAAATAAGATTACATAAAATGTGCCTTAATAATCAAAAGCCCAAAACTGAATTACATGTCTTTGAAAGAAATTAAAACGAGAATAATTAATAATGTAACACCCCAAACTTGGCCCAAACACTACAACCGGATCTGATATGTCACTAAGGAAATTTTGTAAAACATGTCTCATTTTCAGAAAAACATTTTGGTAAAGTTTAACCTTTTATTCGAGAAAAATTTATAATTTATAGTTTTAAATAAAATATGCCTTTATAAATTAAAAACCCAAATTTAAATACATGCCTTAGTTTAATAAAAATAAAAATTTAAATAAGTAAAAGTAATAAAAGCCCGTAATAAAACAAAATATAAACTGGTGGCCCATGGCCTTATTACAACGAGATTTAAAATCCATTAAATAAGAATATAAAATAATAACTAGAGTCTTTTGTTGATCCAAATGTTCTTTCGCATGGCCACCTTGCGCTCCTCTCTAGCTCGGTCCAATGCACTAAATGCTACCCGAATGTTAATTAATTGGTTGAGTCATGAGACTCGATTTGCAACCCTCATGCACCATTAGATTTGGGCCTTAGCCCCATAAAACTAAAATAATCGAATTAATATACATAATAAAAATAATATGCAAGCCCAACAAAAATCCTAGGTTTCCATCCGCTACACGCCACCGTACCAGCCATTCACACCATTGGGGATTTCTACAATCAACCCACACCGCTACACGCCTTGATTGCAGTCGTGCTTCTCATCATCAGATCATAGCCGTAGCCACTACAATGATCACGACAAAAGCCGCTACAATGATCACGGTAAAAAAATACAACAGATCACGATAAAAATCGCTACAATAGATCACGGTGAAAACCGCTACAACATATAACTTCCTCCTTTCATCAAACCCAACCCATGCAATCACATAAAATCAATATACTTATATCGCTTAATCGAATATTCACTAACTCGATGATTTGTTTTACCCTCTTTGGGTTTCTCTATTATGCCCGGATTTTAATTTATCAAAACATATAAGACTTATAATCATATATTAATCAAATAGATCTAGATGGTGGGAAAGTATTACACACCTGATATCGCGAAATCCAATATTCTTAGTCGATATCCTTGTTATCCCGATCTACAACTTTGCTCAAAAAGCCGGAAAGATGTGAAAATAGGGCCTCTCCTTGAAATCCCAAAAATAACACGACTTGAGTGTTATTGATCTTTGACTTAGAGATCTAAGCATTGGACTCCTCTATTGTTTTCTTTAGATTCGGCACAAGCAGACTTTATTGAAAAAAATTTGGCAACTTCAGGAGGTGAGATCTAAGAATTTCAGTTTTTAGAAGATTTAAGAATTGAAGAGATGACTAAGAGAGATTTGGCCAATGAATATTAAGGAGAAGAATAGAATAATAGAGATGTGATTTCGGCTTTTAGGGATTAGAAGAAAAACAACAATAGAGGTTAAAAGATTCGGCCAACCAGGAAATTTTAGAGAGGAAGAAAGGGTGAAGAAAATGGTGGTTTTCAGCTTTTGAGAGGAAGAAGATGAGAAAAGAAAATAAAAGAAAGGCTTCCAAAATTTTCGCACACCCCCTTTTTATATAGAAAATCGATTCCTCCCTTTAGCAGAGATTGATTTTCAGCCAACACTGCCACACATGATAGCTCCTATCCCATTTCCCTTATCTTAATCTATTATCTCCTCAAAACTAGTCATTATCTGCTTATTATCCTTAAAGACTAAATCCCTAAATAATAGCCTTTATCTGCTTATTATCCACATAGAATAAATATAATAAAATTCCCAAAAAATAGCCTTGTGTCGTCCCACTTTCCTAATCCCTAATGCCAAATTTAACTAACTTAAATTAGAAGATTTGGGCTCCTTAAAACTTAAAATTTGGGCCCCTAACACTTAAATTAACTCATTCCACATATTCACCCATTAAATGCATAGGCCCAAAAATTTAGGATGTTACAAATAAGGCCCATAATAAAACTAAAATGTAAACTAATGGCCCATGGCCTTATTACAACATAGTTCGATTTCATAACATAAAATACTTTGAAAAAAAAAACTATTAAGTGGAACTTTATAGTGGATCTGCATATGCTTTTGCATGGCCACCTTGCGCTCCACTCTAGCCCGGTCCGATGCACTAATTGTCACCTGAAAGGTTAGTTTAATTGGGTGAGTCACGAGACTCAGTGTGCAACCCTCATGCACCACTAGATTTGGGCCTCATAAAACATAATAATAATTTCATTTACATGGAAACAAATAATATGTAAAACCCAACCCAATTGCCTAGGTTTCCATCCGCTACATGCCCCGTGCATCAACCAACACACCATTGGGGATTTCTACAATCAACCCACACCGCTCTGAGCCAAGATGGCGCTTATGCTACTCATCAACATATATTGGCGAAGCCCTTATAATGATCACAAGATTAGTCACTATAGTAAATCACGGTAAAACCGCTACACATATACATATACATATACTTCTTCCTTTCATCATCCAACCTGCAAACATGTACAATAATTTAAAAACATGTACAATAATTTACTTGTAACATATAATCAGATTATTTACTAACCTGAGGGTCCGCTGTTTAAATTCGAGATTTTGGCTTTTAATGTAACATATAAAACTTATGAACATATATATATAATTAATCGATCTAGACGGTGGGGAAGTATTACACACCTGATATCGCGAAATCCAATATTCTTAGTCGATTTCCTTGTTATCCCGATCTACAACTTGGCTCAAAAAGTCAAAAAGATATGAAAATGGGGCCTCTCCTTGAAATCCCGAAAATAACACGACTTGAGTGTTACTGATCTTTGACTTAGAGATCTAAGCATTGGACTCCTCTATTGTTTTCTTGATTCGCACAAGCATTTTATCGAAAAAATTGGCAACTTCGTGGAGGTGAGATCTAAGAATTTCGATTTTTAGAAGATTTAAGAATTGAAGAGATGGCTAAGGGAGATTTGGCCAAAGAATATTAATGAAACACCCCAAACTCGGCCCACGAGCCTTGACCGGATCTGGTATGTTCCTTGAGAAAAACCACTCAAAACTTATTTGAACTTTGCCAAAATTTTGTGTGTTTTTGAAGATCACTTGATTTGGTGTTGGGTTCGAATTTAAAATGGTGTTGATTAGGTGTCAAAACATTTAACATTTATTTTAAGAAAAGTTACTTGAACTTTAATTTGATAAAAATCATATCCTGCTAAAATAATTTTAAAATGCATGCACAAACAGTTTCATACTAGTGGCCTTATTACATCAAAGGAAACCCGAAATAAATCCAAAACTTAAATATTAAAACTAACAAAAAATAAAATAGTCTCTGAGCTGAGCATGGCCACCACAGAGCTCCTGCCGACCCGGTCCGTCACTGAGTGTCACCTGAAAAATATCCCACAATGGGGTGAGCCAAACAGACTCAGTGTGTAACATCCAACACTAAGTCCCAACAAATTTTAGGCATATCAGTTCAAACATGTACAGATAGCAAATATAAGTAATGATGCATTCCCGAATCCAAACCTAGATTACCATCCGCTACACATCACCTCTACCAACCATCACACTGTGAGGACTACTAAGTCGACCCTCCATCTGCTACACATCATTGAAGGCGATCACCTGCATTTACTTGCACATCGCCTTATAATTTTGTGGCATAGCCACCAGATAATATTTTGTGACATAAGTCACCACATTTAGATTTCGTGACATAAGTCACCACATTCAGATATTGTGGTATAAAACCACCAAATCACTTCCCCTTTCATAATCACCCATGTGCCCCATATCATACAAATCATGCAAAGATTATGCCACATTCTTTATTTCACATTCTTACCAATATTCACAAATGTGTCATAACAGGTATTCGCAACATTGTAAACATAATTTTAGAGAATAACGTACCTGAATATGCCGTACCATTTAATGGTACCTTAAGCCATATCTTTCACATTCTTATTAACACATATAATAAATTAAATCCGTAAATCTATTAAGATTCAGTGTGGGTTATACACACCTGGTTTACTTAGCGAGTTCACTGAAATCCCGAAAGTCCCGATCTAATCCTCTAGATCTCAAGTTTCTTTTTGGCACAGTCTACTCAATCCCGAAACTCTCCTTATTCCTATTGATTGCTCCTAAGAACCAAAGTCGAATCGGTCATCACTTAAACTCATAAAATGGCCTATGGTAGAATGTTACCAACCACTTACCTAGCTCGCCTAAATCCCAAATCCTTGCTTGCACCGAAGTTGTCGATATCCCTACTTAACCACCGTTAGAATCGGCTTAAAGCATAAATCTATGAGAATGGCCTTTGGCCAAATACCACTTTGACTTACCTTGATCACTACAAATCCAAATTCCCTTTAATGCTCATTCTACCTTCACAAGAAACACATGACATAAATCCCAAACAAAGAGGATTCTACACACTAAAAGAAAGAGAACCCAAATCGATTGCTAGCTTAACTATCTTACTTTAATAATAGGATCTCCCGCCTTTCGACTTTAACAAAGAATCAAAGAGCCCACACTAAGATTGAGATTACCTTAATAATAGGGCCTTTAGGCTTTAACAAAGAATCGTAAGAGATGGTGTTTGTTTGACACTTTAATGGTGAAGATTGGTAGAAAGGTTTCGGCCTTGCTAAAGATGAGAGGGTAAGTTTTGGTTTCTAGGGAGTGAGTGAATAAGATGTGAAAGAAGAAAGGAAAAGATGCACAAATGGTTCCAAACTTTCGACTTTTGGTCAAGAGAGAAAAAGGGTGAAAATTTCAGCACTCTACTAGAGAAAGAAAGAAGAACCAAAAAGAACCTCCAAACCTCCCTTTAGAAATTCGGCTATGACTAAAATTGATCACCAAAGAATCCCTTGGCCGGCCAACTCTTCCACTCTCCATTCAATCCCCCTTTTCATTCTACCTTAGTCGAATCTTTAAGTTTTTAACTTGATCTACACTTCATCTTTGAAGCGTCCCTGTGCCGTCCACTACCTCTCCTCCTTGCAACAAAATAAAACTCTTTTATTTGCTTCCCACGTTGTTCGAACCTAGGCCCTTGCACCACCTTGTGGCGTCACATACTAAGACCCCTAAGTGGCGCCTCCAAGCCACTTAAACAAGCCCATTTTTGTGTCATATTTCCCTACTAATTTTTTAAGGCCTCTTGGGCTTAGCTCCCTCTTTGAAACTTAAAATTAAATAATTTCTAAGGCATTCTCCTACATTCAATCTGTTCTCAAATTCATAAAGCACATTCATAATATACATAGCATACAAGTACATGCAATTGAGCAAAATGCCCAAGCCCTAATTCCTTGATATTACAGCTTCTACCCCTTAAAATAATTTTGACCTCGAAATTACAGCTAGAATAGGTGGGGGTATTGTCGTCGATTGCTTCTTTCGGCCCCAAGAAGCTTCCTCCGATCCATAGTTATGCCACAACACTTTGACCAGAGGGATGACTTCCTTCAAGCACCTTCACATCTCGCTCGAATCTGAATCGGCTCTTCCTCATAAGACAAATCGCCTTAATTCCACCTCCTAAACGGTACTACATGAGATGGATCCGATTGATAATGACGTAGCATAGAGACATGGAATATGTCATGCATCTCTGCAACTCAAGGCAGCTCTAACTGGTATGCCACCGGTCCAATTCACTTCAACACCCGATAAGGTTCTATAAACCTTGGGCTTAGCTTCCCTTTTTGACCAAATCTCATCACCTTCTTCCAAGGCGACACTCTAAGAAACACTTGATCTACCACATCAAATTATATTTCCTTCTGTTTGAGATCTGCATGCGACTTCTGCCTGTCAGATGCCTCCTTCGACCTTGCCCGAATTACCTTAACCTTTTCCTCAGATTCTGCCATAATCTCTGGACCCAAAATCTGACGTTCCCCTAATTTCATCCAACACGTAGGAGTGCGACACTTCCGTCCATACAACGCCTCGTACGGTGCCATTTTAATACTTGCCTGATAACTGTTGTTGTATGCAAACTTAGCTAAAGGCAAATATTCTTCCCAACTTCCTCTGAAGTCTATCACACATCCCCTCAGCATATCCTCTAACACTTGGATTACTCTTTCAGATTGACCATCCGATTGTGGATGGAAAGCCGTCTCAAGTCTAACTGGTGCCTAAAGCTTGATGTAGTGCTTTCCAAAATCGAGACATAAACCTCGGATCCCTATCCGAGATAATCGACAATCAAGACTCCGTGCAACCTTACGATCTCACTACATACAACTTTGCTAACTTTTGCGAGAATAGTGCACCCCAATCGAATAAAATGCGGACTTTGTCACCGATCCACTATCACCCATCTGAGTCCTTCTTAGTAGGCGTGAGGGAAGCCCACTAACGAAGTCCATGGTAATTCTCTCCCACTTCCATCATGGAATCAGATTGGTGAAGCAACCTCGACGAAACTTGGTGTTCAAATTTTAACTTGTCGACACGTTAAGCACTTGCCTACAAATTCAGTAACTTCCGCTTAAGACCAAAGCCACCAAAATTGTTCCTTAAGTCTCTCAGATAGCTTACTACCTCCGGGATGCATAGCATAGGGGCTACCATGCGATTCTGAAGAATCCTCTACCTTAACTCCTCATTCTTTGGCATCTGCACCTTACCCTTAAAACACAATACTCCATCACCGTTAACACCATAATCCTTCAACTCCCCACTCTGTACTTGCCGTAGCTTAGCACTTAGATCATCATCCACCAACTGACTCTCGTTCACCTCATTCAACCACGTCGACTTAACTTGCAACTCTTCCAGTAGACTTCCATCGTCATACAAGCTCAGATGCGCAACCATCGCCCTTAGATCTGACACTACTTTCTGACTTAGAGCATCTGCCACTACATTCGCCTTGCCCGGGTGATACTCTATGGAACAATCGTAGTCCTTCAATAATTTCACCCACCTTCGCTATCTCAGGTTCAACTCTTTCTGAGTCAACAGATACTTAAGGCTTCTGTGGTCTATGTAGATCACTGACTTCTCTCCATAAAGATAATGCCTCCATACCTTAAGAGCAAAGACCACTGCCGCCAACTCCAAATCGTGCGTCGGGTAGTTAACCTCGTGTGGCCTTAATTGTCGGGACGCATAAGCAACTACCTTCCCGTCTTGCATAAGGACACCTCCCAATCCTGTATGGGAAGCATCACAGTACACTACAAAATCCTTCCCCCTCAGTCAATCGAACCGGAGCTTCATCAAGACTCTCTTAAGCTTCTCAAAGCTCTCCTGCTTATCACCCATATGAAAGGTACCTCATTCCTTAGTAACTTTGTCAAAGCTTTGCGATCGACGAGAGCCCTTCTACGAACCTTCTGTAATAGCCTGCCAAACCCAAGAAGCTACGAACCTCAGCCACAGACTTGGGTGGTTTCCAATCCAATACTGCCTCAATCTTCCGAGGTTTCACCCTTATCCCTTCAGCAGATACCACATGTCCTAAGAATGTAACTTCCTTCAGCCAAAATTCACACTTGCTGAACTTGGCATAAAGCTGTTTCTCCCTAAATACTTGCAACACAACTCGAAGGTGCTCATCACATTCTTCCTCCGACTTCGAATACACCAAAATATCGTTTATGAACACAACAACGAACCGGTCCAGATAGGGTTGGAAAACCCAGTTCATCATGTCCATGAACGCGGCTGGGGTGTTTGTCAATCCGAACGGCATTACCAAGAACTCATAATGCCCGTACCTTGTTCGAAAAGCTGTCTTATGGATGTCAGCCTCCTTCACTTTAAGCTGATGATATCCAGACCTTAGATCTATCTTTGAGAATACTGTCGCCCCCTTAAGCTGATCGAACAAGTCGTCTATCCTTGGCAATGGATACTTATTCTTGATGGTCAACTTATTCAACTGGCGATAATCTATGCACATGCGCATAGTTTCATCCTTTTTCTTCACAAACAAGACCGGTGCTCTCCATGGAGACACACTAGGTCGGATAAACCCACGGTCAAACAATTCTTGGATCTGAGCCTTGAGCTCAACCAACTCTTTTGGTGCCATTCTATACGGGGCAATTGACACAGGAGCTGTACCCGGCAGCAAGTCAATTCCGAACTCCACCTCCCTGTCTGGGGGTATTCTAGGTAATTCCTCCGAAAGACATCCACAAACTCCCTTACAGTTCTAACTCCACTAACTCCCCCTTCTTTTGCATCCAACGCACTAACGAGGGCCAAAAATGCCTTGCACCCTTTCCGAACCATCTTATCAGCCTTTAATGCCAAAACTACGTTAGACAAGTAGTTTCTTCTTTCTCCTATCATAATTACCGCCTTATCCTCCAGCGACCTTAACTCCATTCACTTAGTCGCGCAATCTAATACAACCCGATGTTCCACTAGCTAGTCCATACCAAGTATGAGATCAAATTCTCTGAAGGGTAATTCCATTAAGTTGGCAGGAAATACCGCTCCCTGAAGCTCCAAAGGTACACTTCAAAACATCTTATTCACCACTACAGTTTGACCTAATGGGTTTACTACAGTCATCTCCCTACTAGAAAGTTCAGAGGCTATTCCTAGAGTTTCAACTACTCTACATGCAACATAAGAGTGGGTAGAGCCAACATCAATCAAAGCAAAGTAAGGCTTGCCAAATATAAGGAACGTACCGGTTATGACGTCCGGTGCGTCTCTGTCTTCCCTCTGACGTATCGCATAAACCAAACTCGACTGCCTTGCCTTTGTATTATTAACACCTCTGTCCGGGGTTCCTCGTCCCCTTTCAGCATCGTTACCTCTGCCAGCCAAACCACGGCCTCGCGGTGGCTGCTGTCCTCTTCTTCCAGCCTTGTTAGGACCTTGGCTTACTGGTCGACCCCCTTCTGTTCTCATAGGAAAATCTTTAATCATGTGGTCCTTGGACCCACACTTAAAGCATCCTCCCGTCTTTTTCCAACACTCACCTAGATGCATCTTCCCACATTGGTCACACGTACGGTACTGTCCTCTAGTAGTAGCCTGCTGACCTCACGGCCCATCAACTCTAGGCCTCTTTTGGGTATTCTCCGATGACTCTGATGATCCAAAGCCTCTCTTCCACCTATTCCGATCCGTATTTTGTCTTATCGAGTCCTTCATCCCTTCGGCCACCTTAGCCTTCTCCACCAACACGATAAACTCTCGCTCCTGCTGTGGAGTTATCAACAATCTTAGATCATCCCTCAGTCAGTCCTCAAACTAGACACACCGCTCATGCTCCGTCGACACAATACCTCGAGCATAACGGCTCATCCTTAGGAATTTTGCCTCGTATTCTGCTACAGACTTATTTCCTTGAACCAGCCTCAAAAACGCCTTCCTCTATGCATCAACATAGCTAGTTCCAATGTACTTCTTCTGATATGCCGCCTTGAAATATTCCCAAGTAAGATCATCACAAGCGGACCATCCCGGACTATGAGCCACCATTGATATGACTCATCACGAGTAGCGACACTACCCTTTTAGTTTCTCCTCGGAGTCGTCCCAAGTCGCCTATAATGCTCCATCACCTCTAACCAATACTCACCAGTATTGGGTGCCATGCCAGATACTCCACGAAGAATTCACTCCATTAGCTCAAGTTGCTCAGTACCGACTTCGAGCTCCCATGCCTCCACCGCTCCACCACCCTTTCCAAAACTGCGCAGATTGCTCGCGATATCAGATCATCCCGTCGATCCTCGATATTCCACATCAGCGACTGGTGGTGGTGGCATTTCATTTTCAGACCCTTGTCTTGACCTAACGGGCTCCAACACGATCATTCGGCCTCTACCACGACCACGCACGTTACGACCACGTCCCCTAGAATTCATGCTTCCTAATCGCGTTTATCTGATTAAAGAAATTTATGAATTAGTTTTGTTCCACTGATTTATCACGAGCAGTTTTATGTTCAATAGTTCTAAGGAGCAGTTCTTTCGATTTCATACACATACAGTCTCAATTCATTCATTCAATCACATTCATGAACTTGCGTTCATTATAGAAAAATGTTGTAGTTGTCATTATTTGTTGTTTTCCACTACCTAGGAGTATTGTCGTAATTTTATCCTATAGGGGTATTTCAGTAATTTTCCAAATTAGGGTATTTGAAAATGTTACAAAATGGAGACATTTGGTATCTTTACAAAATTGAAATACTTGGTAAGAAAATTTCAAGGGTAAAATGGTAATTTTATAAGCTGAGGGTATTTTCGTAATTTTTCAAACCAGGGGCATTTCGGTAAAATTTTTTCTCAAAATGTGGTTCCTGGTGACTCTTCAAAACAAAGGTATTTTTAGAAATTTTAATTTGAGGGCACCTCGATAACTTTCCATACTAAGGGTATTTTGGTCATTTGTACAGGTTAGGGGTAATTTGGTCAATTTGCAAATCAGGGGTATTTTGGTCATCTTTAAATCAAGGGCACTTGGAGTTTTAAAATCATGGTTTAACTTTGAAATTTCACAAAACAGGGTGACGGTCCCTTTCGGGTTTTAATTATTGGGTTTAGCCTGTGTTTGAGTCCTCTTGGTTAGGGTGAACCGTCACTACGCACTGTAGGATTCGAAGGAGAGGAGGTGAGTCACTAGGATCGCTTAAATACCAAGCTCCCACCAATCCAATCCTAGACATGTGCACAACGGTTGCCACACCTTTAACTCGAAGACTTAGACACGTGTTTGTTTGGTTAAACTTTAAGTTTTATGTAACTTGGTGTTGAAGTAGACTAATCCTGGGGTTTAATATCTCCTAATCTACTAATCTACGTCCCTATGATTTCCCCATACAAGTCATAGAGGAGTTAGGGTACTTACAGTGGACTTGGTAGGAGACTCAAAAGCCATGCGAAAACCTGTTTATTTCTTAGAAAATCCAATTTCAAAAGAAAGAAAACGTTTGGGCCCAAAAGCCCTCAAGGTCGAGTTTTGAACCTGCTCGATACCAAGTCAAACACCCCAAACCTGGCCCACGAGCCTTGACCAGATCTGGTATGCTCCTCGAGAAAAACCATTCAAAACTTATTTGAACTTTGCCAAAATTTTGTGTGTTTTTGAAGATCACTTGATTTGGTGTTGGGTTCAAATTTAAAACGGTATTGATTAGGTGTCAAAACATTTAACATTTATTTTTAAGAAAAGTTAATTAAACTTTAATTTGATCAAAATAGTATCCTAATTTTTAAAATGCATGCACAAACAGTTTCATACTAGTGGCCTTATTACATCAAAGGAAACCCAAATAAATCCAAAACTTAAATATTAAAAACTAATAAAAATATAATAGTCTTTGAGATGAACATGGCCACCATCGAGCTCCTGCCAATCGGTCCATCCTTCACCGAGTGTCACCAAAAATATCCCACAATGGGGTGAGTCAAACAGACTCGATGTAATGTACCAACACTAAGTCCCAACAAATTTTAGGCATATCGGTTCAAACATGTACAGATAGCAAATATAAGTAATGATGCATTCCCAACCCAAACCTAGATTACCATCCGCTACACATCACCCGTACCAACCATCACACTGTGGGGACTACTAAGTCAACCCTCCATCCGCTACACATCATCGAAGGCGATCGCTGCAGCATTTACTTGCACATCGCCTTATAATTTCGTGGCATAGCCACGATAATATTTTGTGACATAAGTCACCACATTCGATTTCGTGACATAAGTCACCACATTCAGATATTGTGGTATAAAACCACCAAATCACTTCCCCTTTCATAATCACCCATGTACCCCATGTCATACAAATCATGCAAAGATTATGCCACATTCTTTATTTCACATTCTTACCAATATTTACATATGTGTCATAACAGGTATTCGCAACATTGTAAACATAGTTTTAGAGAATAACGTACCTGACTATGCCGTACCATTGAATGGTACCTTAAGCCATATCTTTCACATTTTTATTAACACATATAATAAATTAAATCCGTAAATCTATTAAGATTCAGTGTGGGTTATACACACCTGATTTACTTAGTGAGTTCACTGAAATCCCGAAAGTCCCGATCTAATCCTCTAGATCTCAAGTTTATTTTTGGCACAGTCTACTCAATCTCGAAACTCTCCTTATTCCTGTTGATTGCTCCTAAGAACCAAAGTCAGGAATCGATCATCACTTAAACTCATAAAATGGCCTATGGCCGAATGTTACCAACCACTTACCTAGCTCGTCTAAATCTCGAAATCCTTGCTTGCACCTGAAGTTGTCGATATCCCTACTTAACCACTGTTAGAATCGGCTTAAAGCATAAATCTATGAGAATGGCCTTTGGCCGAATACCACTTTGACTTACCTTGATCACTACAAATCTCAAAAGCTTCTCCTTTAATGCTCCTTAATGTTGGCTACCTTCATAAGAAACACATATCATGGCACAAGCATATTCGGCTATCCCTAAACTAAGGCTTAATCCTTGATTCGGCACACTTAAAAGAAAGAGAACCCAAATCGATTGCTGGGAGAGAAATACTTACCACTATGCTGCTTACCAATAATGACCAACTTCCCGAAAGATCTCCTACGTTAGGCTATACCTCCCCCTACAATCAGCCTTAACACATTTTAAAGAATCGAAGGGCCATTCGGCCATGACATAAATCCCAAACGAAGAGGAGTTGCCATAACCTTACCTTAAGAATAGGTCCTTTCGGCTTTAACAAAGAATCGGCCCACACTGAGATTGAGATTCGGCTTCAAGGTAGAGATGGTGTTTCGGCACTTTAATGGTGAAGATTGGTAGAAAGGTTTCGGCCTTGCTAAAGATGAGAGGGTAAGTTTCGGTTTCTAGGGAGTGAGTGAAAGAGAAATAAGATATGAAAGAAGAAAGAAAAAGATGCACAAATGGTTCCAAACTTTCGGCTTTTGGTCAAGTGAGAAAAAGGGTGAAAATTTTGGCACTCTACTAGAGAAAGAAAGAAGAACCAAAAAGAACTTCTAAACCTCCCTTTAGAAATTCGGCTATGACTAAAATTGATCACCAAAGAATCCCTTGGCCGGCCAACTCTTCCTCTCTCCATTCAATCCCCCTTTTCACTCTACCTTAGCCGAATCTTTAAGTTTTTAACTTGATCTACACTTTATCTTTGAAGTGTACCTGTGCCGTCCACTACCTCTCCTCCTTGCAGCAAAATAAAACTCTTTTATTTACTTCCCACGTTGCTCAAACCTAGGCCCTTGCACCCTGCTTGTGGCGTCACATACTAAGCCCCTAAGTGGCGCCTCCAAGCCACTTAAACAAGCCCATTTTTGTGTCATATTTCCCCTAGTAATTTTCTTAAGGCCTCTTAGGCTTATCTCCCTCTTTGAAACTTAAAATTAAATAATTTCTAAGGCATTCTCCTACATTCTACTGTTCCCAAAATTTATAAAGCACATTCATAATATGCACAGGCATACAAGTACATGCAATTGAGCAAAAATGCACAAGCCCTAATTCCAGGATATTACAATTAAGGAGAAGAATAGAATAATAGAGATGTGATTTTGGCTTTTAGGGATTAGAAGAAAAATAATAATAGAGGTTAAAAGATTCGGCCAACCAAGAAATTTTAGAGAGGAAGAAAAGGTGAAGAAAATGATGGTTTTCTGCTTTTGAGAGGAAGAAGATGAGAAAAGAAAATAAAAGAAAGGCTTCCAAAATTTTGGCACACCCCTTCTTTATATAGAAAACCGATTCCTCCTTTTAGCAAAGATTGATTTTCAGCCAATAGTGCCACACATGATAGCTCCTATCCCTTTTCCCTTATCTTAATCTACTTACTCATTTAAAAGAGTCTCAATTAGATCCAACTCCTCATCCTCTTAATTATCAACTTTTATCACTTAAATAAAAAGAAATAAAACTCCTAAATGTTAACAAGTGTGTCGTCCACTCCCCCTCCTTGATATGCTGAAATTTTGCCCCAATTCTTGGTCCTCAAGTGGCCACACATGGCCCAATAACCTCCCTAAGTGGCGCCACCCTAGTGCCCACTCAAAGCACTCCAAATTTTTGGGCCACAAGCCCAACTTGCTACCAAACATAACTATTTACATTTAATTACTACTAACACCATTTTTAATCATTCTAACCTAAGTTTTAAAGCCCAAAATATCACTTAAACTTCTCAGAACATTAATTTAAACTCTAATCCATATATTTAATCAAGATCTCAGCCCGAGCCTTAAATTCTTGAATTAACATGTTAAACTAACATATAAATGCATAGGCCCACATTTAGTATGTTACACCATATCCCAGATATGGTCTAATACGGGATCTCATATCAATGCCGATGCCATATCCCAGATATGGTCTTATACGATTTTCATTTTCGATGCCGATGCCATATCCCAAATATGGTCTTATACGGGATCTCAATTCGATGCCGAGGCTATGTCCCAGACATGGTCTTATACGGGACATTACCAATGTCATGTCTCGATGATGATATCCTCTCACTTTTTAAAGTCCAACAGAGACTTCAACATCATAAATTTTCATCATTTTCTCATTCAACATCTTTACTCAATTTTGTAGAAATAATATACATCTTCACTAATATCAAACATTTTAAAACTTAATAACATGATGTTGAATTTATTGCACACAAACTTACCTCGATACCAAAATAGGCCAATTTCCGATCTAGTACGAAACCTTGCCTTTTCCTCGTTCAAGGTTAATTCCTCATTCTTCTTGATCTATAATAACAAATTAGATCATTTAGTTACCACATTAATCAATACATTTCAATAATCATACTTTGGCAAAATTACCATTTTGCCCTTAGACTTTCACAAAATGACGATTTTACCCTTAGGCTAGTAAATCAATTCTAATCAAATTTCTTCCTTTAACGAGCCTAGGTGAACATTTATTACTATTATAGAAACTCTCAATACTCATTATTTCACACATTTAACACCTATTTACAACCTTTACAAAAAGGTCCTTTTTAGGTGGTTTTATGGAAACACCTTTCACAAAAGTTGTTCATCTAACAACTAAGACTCATTTTCTTCCATAAAAATGCAGCAAAAAACATAAATTCTCACATGGAAAAAACCCTAAACTTTCAACCATTTTGCAAAATAGTCTACAAGGGTCTCAAAAGTACAAAAATTATCAAAGAATGGCCATTAAAGTACTTACTTGCAAGGAGAAAAGCTTGGCTAAAATTTTTGAACTCTCAACCCCTATTTTGCTGCTAATTTTCGGTGGAGAAGAAGAGAGGAAAGATGATATCTTGTCCTTTTTCTTTATTTTGTTATAAAACATCAATTTAGTTACCAAATTTCTACCAACTTTGACTCATTTTTGAACTCTTTGTCCCCTATGGCCGGCTAACCATTATTTGAGGGGATAATTGCACTTCAAAGACTCCCAATTAATATTCTATGGATTTTAGACACCTTTTGCTTGTAAAATAGAACTTTCGCACTTTATGCGATTTAGTACTTTTTCGAAATTAAGTATGCAATCGCTAAAATTAAAGCACCAAAACTTTCATGCACCTACATAATCATGCTTTAACTCATAAAATAATATTAAAATAATTTTCCTCAATCTCAGATTAGTGATCTCGAAATAACTATTTTGACTAGCCCCTAAATCGGACTATTACAATTCTTCCCCTCTTAAGGATTTTCGTCCCCAAAATTTTACTTGTGAAAAGGTTGGGATATTGGTTTCTCATAGCCTCCTCGGGCTCCCATGTAGCCTCTTCTACCCCGTGCCTTTCCCATAGTGCTTTCATAAGAGATATACGTTTGTTTCTCAACTATTTGACCTCTCGTGCCAAAATCTTAACCGGCTCTTTGCCATAAGTCATGTCTAGTTGAATTTTTACCTCTGATAGTACAATCACATGTGAAGGGTCTGATCGGTAGCGACGTAACATAGACACATGGAATACATCATGAATCTTCTCCAACTCAGATGGCAATGCCAAATGATAAGCTCTGGCCCTATCCTCTCGGTAACCTCATACAATCCGATATAGCACAAACTCAGTTTTCCTTTCCGGCCAAATCTGAGAACTTTCTTCCATGGTGATACTTTCAAAAGCACTTTATCACCGACTTGAAACTCAATCTCTTCCGTTTCAAATCTGCGTAGGACTTTTGTCTATCTAAAGCAGCCTTTAAACACTCACGTATCAATTTTACCTTCTCTTGGTTTCTCTGACCAAATCGACCTCGTGAATCTGATTCTCTCTGAGTTCGGTCCAATACAGGGGCGTTCGGCACTTACGCCCATACAATGCGTCATAAGGTGCCATCTTTAAACTCGACTGAAAGCTGTTATTGTATGTGAAATCTAGCAATGGCAAGTATTTCTCCCAATTACCTTGGAATTCCAAAACACAACATCGAAGCATGTCTTCAAGTATCTGTATTACTCTCTCCAACTGCCCGTTGGTTTGTGGATGGAAAGCTATACTAAAGCTCAATTTTGTGCCTAAGGCCTCTTGCAACTTTTTCCAAAATCGTGACGTACATCTCCGATCTCTATCCAAAATAATCGAAAATGGTACTCCGTGAAGTCTTACTATTTCTAACACATACAAATCCGCCAACTTATCCAGTGAATAATCAACCCATACCGGTACAAAATGAGATGACTTCGTAAGTCTATCAATCACGATCCAAACTACATCCTTCTTTTTCGGTGTCAATAGTAAACCCGTCACAAAATCTATTGCAATTCAATCCCATTTTCACTCGAGAACCATAATAGGCTAAAGTAAACCCAGGGTACTTGATGTTCAACCTTCACTTGTTGGAAAATTAGGCATCTTGGTACAAACTCAAAAATGTCTTTCTTCATACTCGGCCACCAATACCATTCCCTCATGTCATTATACATCTTTGTACTGCTTGGATGTACAGACAAACGTCCACTATGTGCTTCATGCAAAATCTTTCGAATAAGCTCATCATTCCTTGGTACACAGACTCTGTCTCGGAATGTTAAACATCCTTTGGAATTAATCCAAAAATTTACTCAACATTTGACTCACATTGAACTCTTTTAGCTTGCAAATTATTGTCGCTTTTCTGAGCTTCACAAATCTCTTGGATAAACAATGGTCTAGCCCTCAACTCGACTTGAATAGAACCATCATCTGACAAAGCAATCCGTGTATTCATGGCTCTCATTGCAAATAAGATTTCCTGCTCAAGGCATCGATGACCACATTTGCCTTTCTGGATGATAGTTAATTACTAACTCGTAATCCTTTATCAACTCTAACCATCTCTGTTCCCTAAGGTTCAACTCTTTTTGAGTCATCAAGTACTTTAAGCTCTTATGATCAGTGAACACCAGAATTTTCTCACCATACAAATGGTGTCTCCAAATCATTAGTGCAAATACAATTGTGGCTAACTCTAAATCGTGGGTCGGGTAATTCTTATCATGTGGCTTTAATTGTCTAGAGGAATATGCTATCACCTTGCCTTCATGCATGAGTACACAACCCAATCTATTCAAGGATGCATCGCTGTAAACCATAAATTGTTTTCTTGGTTCAGGTTGTACTAGAACTGGAGCCTCGGTCAACAATGCCTTCAATCTCTCAAAAATCTATTGGAACCTTTTTGTCCACTCGAACTTCACATTTTTTCAAATAGTCTCGTCATCGGGGTAGCTATCCTAGAAAATCCCTTGACAAACCGCCTATAGTAGCCAGCTAGGCCCAAAAAAATCCTAACCTCAGTTATGTTCCTTGGCGGTTTCCATTCAACAATCGCTGAAAGCTTACTCGGGTCAACTCGAATACCGTCACCCGAGACAATGTGCCCCCAAATCCAACTTCCTAAGCCAAAATTCACTTTTACTAAACTTGGCATATAATTGTTTATCTCTCAAAATTTACAGAATCGTTCTCAAATCATTAGCATACTCGTTTTCATCCCGAGAATAGATCAATATATCATCAATAAAGACTACAACAAATTTATCAAAATATGGCCAGATGATACGATTCATCAAATCCATAAAAACTGTAGGGGCATTTGTTAAATTGAAAAGCATGACCAAAAATTCATAGTGACCATACCTTGTCTGAAATGCGATTTTCGACACGTTCGAGTCCTTGACTCATAACTAATAATATCCAGACCTCAAGTCTATGTTGGAAAACATCGTGGTTCCCTTCAATTGATCAAACAAATCATTGTTTCTTGGCAACGGGTACTTGTTCTTCACGGTTACTTTATAGAACTACCAATAATCTATACATAACCTCATGGAACCATCTTTCTTCTTCACAAATAATATGGGAGCACCCCGCAGAGAATAACTCGGTCTTGCAAAGCCTTTATCCATTAACTTTTGTAACTGTGCCTTCAGTTCTTTTAGCTCGGTTGGAGCCATTCTATACGGAGAAATTGAAATGGGGGTAGTACCAGGAGCTAACTCAATCCCAAATTCAATCTCTCTAACAGGAGATAACCCTGGCAATTCCTCTGGGAAAACATCTGGATACTCACATACTATGGGCATTGATTCAATTCTTAACTCAACCTCTTTAGCATTCATCACAAAGGCAAGTTAAGCTTCGTACCCCTTTTTTACGTATTTTCGAGAAAACATATAAAAAATCAGTACAGGAAACTTGTCTTGTTTATCTTATTCAACACGAAGAATATCCCCATTTTTACATTTTAACTTAATAAATTTCCTTCCACAATTCACTATCACTTCATGAGTAGTTAACCAATCTATCCCAAAGATGACATCGAATTCATCAAATGAAAATAACATAAGATTAGCTAGAAAAAAGTGACCCCAAACCATCAAAGGGTAACCTTTGCATACTCTATCGACTAACACACATTTGCATAGGGGATTTGACACTTTTATCACAAAGTTGGTAGACTCTATAGTTATGTTCATGCTAGAGACTAATTTCATGCAAATATATGAGTGGGTAGATCTAGGATCAATTAAAGCTATAACATGAGTATCATAGTAAGAATTCTATCTACCGGAGGCTTTACTCTTCTTACTACCTCTACCACTTAGGTAGCTACAGGGGTAGGCTGAGGAATAGGGGGTGGAGGGGTTGAGCATTAGGATATGCTCTAATAAACTCAGTGTACCAATTGCTTATCATATGGAGAAAGACTTCTCGAGCCTTTTCTCCTTGACTCAAAGTCTCGGGTCTACTTTCTATTGGCGCGGTCCCTTGCGTGGGAGCCAGCGCATTACTTGTAGCATCATCGGCATCAGCTTGGTGGGATCTATTTACTATATAAAAACACAATTTAAATTGTCAGGAGTCGTCACACTATCATCATGTAAATACTTATATGTATGGCATGTATAGCTAGACTCATACTTATGCTACGTTAGTCTGAGAGTCAACTAAATCGTAGCTCTGATATCACTAAATGTAACACCTCTTACCTGTATTCGACACCTGAATCGAGTATGAGGCATTACCGTACTTAACTTGCTTAATCATATAACATCAAACCATAAAATTTTATTTTCAAATTAAAACTTTTCATTCAAGACCATAATGTCCTTACTATAGGCCTACGAGACCCCAAACTTGTACTCAAAATGATTCGGGACCAAACTGGAAACTTTTGAATGCTTAGAAAATTTTGACACAAAATAAGGCCACATGTTGTGTGAAGAGGGACACACCCGTGTGGGCAGGCCGTGCAATCATACACGCCCATGTCCTTGATCTGTGTGGATTTTATTTTCATTTTGAACCCATAGGGGCTTTCACACGGCCTAACACACGCCCGTGTCCATAGCTCGTGTCCTTCACACAGCCATGACACGCCCGTATCCTCACCCGTGTGTGAAAATCTTGACATTTTGTTTGTGACTTCATCATCTCAATAAGGTCACACGACCAAGCCACACACCTGTGTCCTTAGGCCGTATGTTGAATTAAATTCCTAATCTCAGGTGCAGACTTCACACGGCTTGGACACATACCCGTGTCTTAGGCCATGTCTACCACGCAGTTGAGACACACAGCCGTGTCTCAGCTCATGTGTTTACTACTGGGTTTTTTGACTCACCAACCTAGCATGCATGGGGACATACGACCTATCAACACGCCCGTAGAGCTGACTGTGTGTCACACATGGCCTAGACATACGCCCGTGTGTCTATCCATGTGGACAATTGTAAGGCTGTCTACCAAGCCAATTGCCACCCTACAAAGAAACCACACTTATTCCAATTCAATTCAACATACATCATGACCATAAGGCACTTCTAAGAACCCCAAATCAAGACATCCACACAAGCATGCACTTCATGAACTTCATTATCATTGAATATATAAACTTGTCAAGTATTGGCCAACTTTTAATGACCATTTACAAAATGAATTTAATGACATTAATAGCCACACACATTGGCTAACAAATATGACATAAGACAAAATAACCAAGTTCCTATACATGCCATACTCAAAATTAACCAAACTATGCTATACTAAGGAGAAGTTGATAGTGTGATTCTAAACTCCGACGTCCCACGATCTTTGAGTTAACTTGGCGATACTACTGTAACGCCTCAAAAATATAGGGTCTGTAATTTTTTGTATGATTTGATAAATTGCATGTATGGTGTGTTGGCTAGATGATTTAGGGTGTGTTTGGAGGTTTTTAGGAAGCCTGGGTCCGAGTTATGGCCTTGGAAAAAAATTAGTTTTTTCCCTTAAAGGTATCTGGACATTGACACGTAGGTCTTATTAAGTATGGTGCTTGTTTTAAGTCACAAAAGGAGCTTGTGTTGTGCTGGCATGTAGCGTGTGGAGCATAGGAGAGGGCAAGGGTTCAAATCCCATGTCAAGTAGGGAGCGTTTATTTTGTTAACTAGGGATAGCAAGAGTTTGTGTTGGATTTGAACTCTTGCATTGTAGAGTTTGAATCGGTCTTGTGAGATGGTTTTGGAGGATACCAAGGAGGGATAAGGGGAGAGTATCAGGGAAATTTTCTAGGAGTTGGAGATTGGAGGAAGAGTTGTAGGCGAAATGGGTAGCTTATTGGTGTAAAATTTGGCTAAGGGATTTAGGATGTGCATTTTTGGCAAATGGTGTTTTGAGTAGGTGTCGAATTTTCTCTTAGTCATTTTGGAGTTTTTGCATTTTTGGCTCCTTTTCTCTCTAGTGCCAATTTCTTTGGTAATCACTTGTGTTTCTTCAGGATTTGTTTAGCACAAGTCTTTTGTTCTGAATCATAAGTGCCAAAATAATGAAAGTCTCATGTCATTTCTTCTCAAACTTTTTCTCTCTTCCTTGTTTTAAAAGCTGCCGAATCACTCATAGCCGAATATATGTTTCCTTTTCCTTTTTTCTAGCCAAACTCAACTTCTTCTTTTCCCTCTCATTGTTTCTTTTCTTTTCAAGATAGCCAAATACTTCTCTCTCAAAATCATTGTTCTTCTTGTGTTGATCGAATCTGTTAAGGCCTAAACACCTTCTTTTTTTCGTTTCTAACCATTTCTTAATCTCTTCAATTTATTGGTAAGTGGTTACTCTAGCTGAATCTTGGTTGGCTTCTTTCTCCATGCTCGATTTTGTATCTCTTGGGCCTAAATGCTATTCTTTCCTTATTTTTCGTGGAGATAAGTTTATCTAACACATTCTTTTCATTTGAATGTTGCTAGGGACTCGTTTTTCTTAACCAAGCGATAGGCTAATTTCTTCTCCCATACAAGGGATCTTTGATTCGCGGTAAGTGCTTTAAGCATAATATATACATATTCTTATCGGATTGTAGATTCTTATGAATCTGTTAATAGTTCTGTGAAGGTATATCATTGAAAAAGATACGTGGTTTTGGGACTAGAGAAGATTATGGTTGTTGATTGGTAAGTAGCGTTAGTTTGATTAAAATGTTTTCAATATTATGGTGATGGATTAACGAGGGTTTGAGACTAATTGATGGGGTTGTTGTTATCATAGGTGTTTAATCTTGGAAGCGCTTCAACTACAACCCATAACCGGTGTGTGCGACGGTACACCATAAATCGTTACTATTAAAAAATCAGAAAAGGTTTGTATTCACACTTCAAAAGCTGAAAAGTTGAAAAGCTAAAATTTTAACATTTGGGGCCTCATGAGTGTGCAATTGCTTGTGTGGTTAAACCGAGCCCATAGATCATGGACGACAGACTATAGTGGCTGCCATGAGCATTCTCGCGGGCTTGGCTTGTCTTGGGCCACTATAGGCCAAAATGGGTCGTATAGGCCCAAAGGTTTGTGGGCCTCATATAGGTAAAACTTACTGTAAGTGATAAATTATGGATTGAGCTATGGTGACGCATAGTCACGACTGAATTTGGGCTAAATGGACCACACGAGCGTGTGGGCGCACTTGGGCCCACCTACACTATTCTAGCCATACGAGTTATCTGAGTCATTTGAGATGACTATAGACCTTCTAGAGGGTCATTATTTGTACCAGGACTCCAAAATGGGTAAAATAACCAAAATACCCCTAGGGGTAAAATTACTGTTTTACTCTTAATATTTGGAAATGAACATTATACCCTTAGTGGTAGGTTGATCGATGTTTGTATGACTGTACTGGGCATGACACATTGCATATATGGAACATTTATGACATGACATCCTGCATGGGATAGAGATTCTGTTATGGAGGAAGAACTATACTGGTGACTATGTCACCTTCAGTGATACTGGTGGCTCTGCCACACTTACTGTTATTGGTAGCTACGCTACATTCTTATTACTGGCAACTTTGCTGCGACATTGGTGTATTAGTTGGGTGGGTCGATTTATATCCCCACATGGTGTGTTGGTTGGTTTGGGTGGTTTGCTGGATGGACTTGGGTGGGTTACATGTTTGCACTACACTGTACTAATACTATATTGGGCTTAGACCCACACTGTTCTATATAGGGCTAAGGCCCAGACTTTGCTGTTGCTGCATAGGGCTAAGGCCTAGACTGTTATTACATACATTGTTTATTTATTGACTGTTAGGGATTACACACTGAGTTTTAGTAAACTCACCCTTTCATTTTAACTGTACAGGTAATCCCTAGCCTTAGACGATTTGGAGCCGTGAGGGACTCAGAGGTGGCCACACGAATGCAGTTGTTTTGCATTTGACTTTATTTACATTAAATTTCATATGGGGTTTTAGTTTGTAATAAGGCCATTTGTGGTTTAACTTTTATTTAGGCTTTGATTTTTTACTGTAAATTGCCAGACTAGGAAAAGATGAGTTTTTAAAATAATAACTATTTTCAAGGAAAACACGCATGTTAAACTTCAAGGTTTCTAAAAGCTTCCGAGGTTTTATCCAGTTTAAGGAATCAACTGTGATAAGTTTGGCAATCATTTTGACAAATTGATTTCAATTAGTAAGAACTTAGCTTGCCAAACTTTCTCAAGCAATAAACAAAACTAAAAGGGTTTTTCAAATCAAATTCTTAACAACAAGTCCTATTTTCAAAAAGCACTCCGATGTGACACGCTATATTTATCGTAACATCTAGTTTGGGTTTGGGGCGTTACATTTAGTGGTATCAAGCCAAGTTGCAAAACTTGGCTTTGGAATAGGTTCTTGAAAATTTTTCTAAAATTTTCTAAACTTTGGTTTTGGAAAGAAATTAAAAGGTTGCTACTGAAAATGTGGCACTCTGAGTCTCCGGTGCCAAATCTGTAAGTTCTCTGCCACTATTTTTGTTATAGACTGAAATGTTATACTGAGAAGCTACTATATTGCCCTAAAACTCTTAGAGGATTGAAAACTGTAGTGAGGTCTCGATCTACGAAAACAACTCTAATTACTGTTTATCATAAAATATCCATTAATAATTATTGAAATTATAAGCTGATACATAAAACTCTTATAATAGATAATATGCTATAGCGATATGAGCTCAAGAAGTATGCAAGGGGTACATGTGGCACGTGGCCTGGTAGAGGCCAATGAGGTGCTAGGGCTAGGTCTTCAGTGTCGGGGCATATGCCTGCTAGGGAGGCACCAACCTCACCAGTAATTGAGAAAGGGTCTCATTATCGAGCTACGGGGGATAATGCTTTATCTCAACTGATGCTCTGTGTTTTAGAGAGGGTTGCTAGAGCGAGTACTGGATCAGTGGGCCGAGGGTTAATTTCTGAGCGACTTCGGTCTAATGGAGCAAATATTTTTAGGGGTATTTCTGGAGTATCCCCAAATGTAGCAGAATACTAGCTGGAGGCCACTGAAAGAATAATGGACGATCTCGAATGTATTGTGGAACAAAATTTAAAATGGGTAGTGTCTTTACTGCGAGACGAGGCATACCAGTGGTGGCTCATCGTGAGAGAGGGTATGCAGGCTGATCCTTTAACATGGGACTTCTTTAAGGTGGCCTTTCAAGGAAAATATGTTGGGATGAGTTATATGGATGCCCGGAGGAAGGAATTTTTAAGCCTGATCTAGGGAATAGGTCTGTGGCAGTGTATGAGGCAAAGTTTCTGTGGCTGAGTTGGTATACTCGTGGTATAGTTGCAACTGAGTATGAACGCTGTGTTCGTTTTGAGGATGGCCTCCGAGATGAGTTGCGGGTGCTGATAGCTCCGCAGAGGGAATGAGACTCTACTACCCTTGTTGAAGGAAAATATTACAGAGGATGTAAAGTGCTCAGAGTGCTAGAATCGTGAAAAAGATAGGGGCAGAAATAAGAGGGATTTTGGGCCCTCAAGTTTTGTTGGTGGGCTTAAGAAGAAGCCTAGATTTGATGGGCCAATCTAAGTTGGAGTTCCTCTTACTAATGCTAGACTGCAGCCTTGTGCTGATTGTGGGAGATCTCATCTAGTGAGTGCTGGAAAAAAATTTGGACGTGCTATAGATGTGGGTCTATGGATCATCAGGTTAGGAATTGTCCTCAGAGGCCTACTCAAATACAAGTAGCAAGACGTCATTAACCAGTGAGAGGTGGACAGCCATCGAGAGGTCGTGGAATATCCAGAGGTGGAAATGGCATGGGGTAAGGTCGAGGAGCACTGGGCAGAGGTGCTAGTAACACTGTGGTGAGATAGCCAGCCTTGGTCTATGCTGCTCGTTGTCAAGAGGATGGTGACACCCCTAACATCATAACTGGTACGTTCCTAATTTATAATGTACCATAAACTTCTTTAATTGACATTGGGTCCACACACTCGTATGTTGCATGCACTGTGTCTGGGACGCTGGGTTTTCAATTTGAAAATAATGTTAATAAGATGACTGTGTTAAGTCTACTAGGACAGTCGGTTAGGCTGAACAAGTTGTTCAAGGATGTGCCCCTAGAAGTTCAAGAGGTTGTCTTTCAAGTGGATTTGATGGAATTGCCGTTTGGGGAATTTGACCTAATCTTGGGTATGGATTAGCTAGTAAAACACCAAGCTAGTTTAGACTGTGTTGCTAAGCGTATGGTGTTGAAGTCTTCGAGGATGAGGAGGTGGTTATGTTGGGGAGCGAAGAGATTATCTGTCTAACATAATCTCAGCATTAAAGGTTGAGAAATTGGTTCGCAAGGGGTGCAAGATGTTTTAGCTGATGTTAGCAGTTCTGATTCTAAGGGTCCTTCAGTTGGAGATGTTAGAACTGTTAAGGAGTTTCTGGATGTATTTTCTAAAGAGCTTCCTGGGTTGCTTCCAAATCGTAAGGTTGAATTCAGTATTGAGCTCCTACCTGATACAGCTCCGGTATCCATCGCCCCTGATAGGATGGCATCGAAAGAACTAGTGGAGTTAAAGGCTCAAATTCAAGAACTATTGGAGCAAGGATTCATTTGGCCGAGTGTGTCTCCATGGGGAGCACTAGTGTTATTCATGAAGAAGAAGGATGGATCTATGCGCATGTACATCAATTATCGTCAACTAAACAAACTAACGATTAAAAACAAGTACCTTTTACCAAGGATAGATGATTTGTTTGACCAGTTGCGAGGAGCTTCGATTTTCTTCAAGATAGATATTTGATCTGAGTACCATCAGCTAAGGGTTAAGGAGGCGGATGTGTATAAGACTGCGTTTAGGACTCGTTATGGTCATTACAAGTTTCTAGTAATGCTGTTTGGGTTGAAGAATGCACCAACTGCTTTCATGGATATGATTGATCGGGTATTCCAACCCTCTTTAGATCAGTTCATAGTTGTGTTTATAGACGACATCCTAGTATATTCAAGAACCAAGAGGATCATGATGTACACCTTCGAATTGTTTTGCAGATTCTGAGGGAAAAATAGCTATACGTAAAGTTCAACAAGTGTGAGTTCTGGTTGCAAGAAGTGACATTTCTGGGTCACATGGTGTCTGCCGAGGGGATTAGGGTTGATCCTCAAAAAATTAAAGCCGTATTGGATTGGAAACCACCAAAGACTGTATCTGAGATTCAAAGTTTTTTAGGTCTGGCTGGGTATTACAGATGTTTTGTTGAGGGGTTTTCACTGATTGCTACACCTTTGACTAAGTTACTGCGTAAAAGGGTACCATTTAATTGGATTGATAAGCAACAAGAGAGTTTTGAGAAACTAAAGAAAGTTCTAACTGAAGCCCTTGTATTAATACAGCCAGAGTCTGGGAAGGAGTTCATTGTCTACTGTTATGTATCGCACACTGTATTGGGTTGTATGTTGATGCAAGAGGGTAAGGTGGTTGCTTAAGCGTCCCTTCAGCTTAAGCATCACGAGGCAAATTACCCCACACACGACTTGGAGTTAGCTACGGTGGTATTCACACTGAATATTTGGAGGCATTATTTATATGGTGAGAGGTCTATTATTTACACAGACCATAAAAGCCTCAAGTACCTCCTTACTCAGAAGGAGTTAAATCTTAGGCAACGAAAATGGATAGAGTTACTTAAGGATTATGATTGCTCGATTGGGTACCATCCTGGTAAAGCTAACACAGTAGCTAATGCACTAAGCCGTAGGGTTGTATCAGATCTAAAGCAATGTTTGCTCGTCTCAGCCTATTTGAGGATGGTAGTTTGTTGGCTGAACTCCAAGTGAGATCGACCTGGACTGATTGAATTAAGGAGAAATAGTTGTTGGATGAATCGTTGGTTCCTCGTTTTCGATTGGTTGAGAAGGGGGAGACCACAGATTTTGGGCTGAATAGTGAGGAAGTACTATGTTTTCGTGGAAGAGTTTGTATACCAAGAGATTTTGATCTGAGGCAGTCTATCCTACGGGAGGCACATAGCAGTCCTTATGCTATGCATCCTGGTGGAAATAAGTTGTATCGAGATCTACATGAATTGTACTGTTGGCTAGGGCTTAAGTGCGAGGTTACTAATTTCGTGGGTAAGTGTCTGACATGCCAGCAAGTTAAGGCTAAGCACCAATTACCTTTTGGGTTACTACAGCTAGTAAAGATTCCACTTTGGAAGTGGGAGAGGGTAACCATGGATTTTGTAAGTGGGTTACCCTTAATGCCAGCTAAGAAGGACTCGGTATGGATTATTGTTTACCGACTGACTAAATTTGCCTACTTTATATCGGTCCGCACTGATTATTCACTGCAGAAGTTGGCTAAGTTATACGTGGTTGAGATTGTGAGACTACATGGGGTACCAATTTCTATCATTTCGATAGAGATCTTAGATTCACATCTCGACTCTAGAAAAAAGTTACACGAGGCTTTGGGTACAAGGTTGGACTTCAGCACTGCATTTCATCCTCAAACTGACGGTTAGTCGGAGAGGGTGATTCAGATATTGAAGGACATGCTAATAAGCTGTGTAATTGTTTTCAAAGGCAGTTGGGAAGACTACTTGTTGTTAGCAGAGTTTGCATATAACAACAACTACCAAGCCAGTATTCAAATGGCACCGTACGAGGCGTTATATAGTCGTAGGTGTCGCACCCTACCGCTGGATGTAACTTGGTGGCGGCAAGTTTTGGTAGGAGTTAATTTTAAAACCAAAGAAAAAGTAAAGTTGATTTGAGATCGGTTAAAGGAAACATCTAATAGGTAGAAGTTGTATGCAGATTTAAAGCGTAAAGAGATAGAGCACTCTGTGGGAGATTATGTCTTTTTGAAGGACTCACCATGGAAGAAGATTATGAGATTTGGACGGAAGGGCAAATTGAGCCCTAGATTCATCGGGCCCTACCGTATATTAAAGCATGTGGGACCGGTTGCCTATCAACTCGAGTTGCCCTCTGAGTTAAACCGGATATATGATGTGTTCCAAGTCTCCATGCTGAGGTGATACTGCTCTGATCCCTCACATATAGTATCGGTTGAGGAGATTGAGGTTAGACGTGATTTGACTTTTTAGGAAGAACCGGTGCAGATACTGGATCATGATGTTAAGGTATTAAGGAGGAAATATGTTCCTTTGGTCAAGGTGCTTTGGCGTAATCATGGTACCGAGAAAGCCACGTGGGAGCCTGAGGAGGCGATGAAACAACAATACCCTCACCTATTCTGACCAGGTAAATTTTGAGGCCGAAATTTCTTTAAGGGGGTAGAGTTGTAATGCACCAAAAATATAATGTCTGTAATTTTTTGTATGATTTGATAAATTGCATGTATGGTGTGTTGACTAGATGATTTGGGGTGTGTTTGGGCGGTTTTTAGGAAGCCTGGGTCCGAGTTATGGCCTTGGAAAATTTTTAGTTTTTGCCTTTAAAGGTATTTGGACGTTGACACATGGGTCTTATTAAGTATGGTGCTTGTTTTTAGTCACAAAAAGAGCTTTTGTTGTGGTGGCATATAGCGTGTGGAGCATAGGAGAGGGCAAGGGTTCGAATCCTATGTCAAGCAGTGAGTGTTTGTTAGCTGGGGGTGGCAAGAGTTTGTGTTGGATTTGAACTCTAGCATTGGAGAGTTTGAATCGGTCTTGTGAGATGATTGTGGAGGATATCAAGGAAGGATAATGGGAGAGTATCAAGGAGATTTTCTAGGATTTGGAGATTGAAGGAGGAGTTGTAGGCGAAATGGGTAGCTTGTTGGTGCAAAATTTGGCTAAGGGGTTTGGGATGTGCATTTTCTGCAAATGGTGTTTTGAGTAGGTGCCGAATTTCTTTTTAGTCATTTTGGGGTTTTTACGTTTTTGGCTCCTTTCTCTCTAGTGACAATTTCTTTGGTAATCACTTGTGTTTCTTCAGGATTTGTTTAGCACAAGTCTATTGTGCCGATTTAGTGCCAAAATATCGAAAGTCTTGTGTTGTTTTTTCTCAAACTTTTTCTCACTTCCTTGTTTCAAAAGCTGCAAAATCACTCATAGCCAAATATCTGTTGCCTTTTCCTTTCTTCTAGCCGAACTCAACTTCTTTTTTTCCTTCTCATTGTTTCTTTTCTTTTCAAGATAGCCGAATACTTCTCTCTCAAAACCTTTGTTCTTCTTGTGTTGACCGAATCTGTTAAGGCCTAAACACCTTCTTTTCTTCATTCCTAACTGTTTCTTTATCTCTTCGATTTATTGGTATGTGGTTACTGTAGTCAAATCTTGGTTGGCTTCTTTCTTCATGCTCGGTTTTGTATCATTGGGCTGAAAGGCTATTTTATCCTTGTTTACCATGGAGATAAGTTTACCTAACACCTTCTTTTTCGTTCAAATGTTGCTAGGGACTCGTTTTCCTTAACCAAGGGGTAGGCCGATTACTTCTCCCCTGCAAGGGATCTTTTGATTCACGGTAAGTGCTTTAAGCATAGTATATACATATTCTTATGGGATTATTGATTCTTATGAATCGGTTAACGATTCTTGTGAAGGTATAGTATTGAAAAGGACACGTGGTTTTGGGGCTAAAGAAGATTGCGGTTGTTGATTGGTAAGTAGCATTAGTTTGATTAAAGCGTTTTCAATATTATGGTGATGGATTAACGAGGGTTTGAGGCTAATTGATGGGGTTGTTGTTATCATAGGTGTTTAATCTTGGAAGCGCTTCAACTACAACCCATAACAGGTGTATGTGACGGTACACTGTAAATCGTTATTGTTAGAAAATCAGAAGAGGAGTGTATTCACACCCCCTATTTTACCGTGAATCGACAAAAGCCGAAAAGCTAAAATTTTAGCATTTGGGGCCTCACGAGCATGCAATTACTTGTGTGTTTAAACCGAGCCCATAGATTATGGGCGACAGACTGTAGTTACCGCCACGAGCATTCTCACGGGCTTGGCAGTCTTGGGCCACGATGGGCCAAAATAGGCCGTGTGGGCCCAATAGGTTTGTGAGCCCCACACGGGTAAAACTTACAGTAATTGATAAATTATTGATTGAGCTATGGTGATCGCATAGTCACAACTGAATTTTGGCTAAATGGGCCACACGAGCGTGTGGGCCCACTGGGCACATTTACATTGTTCTGGACATATGAGTTATTTGAGTCGTTCGAGATTACTATAGACCTTCTGAAGGGTCGTTATATTACTAAGACTCTAAAATGGGTAAAATGACCAAAATACCCTTAGGGGTAAAATTACTGTTTTACCCTTAATCTTTAAAATGACCATTATACCCTTAGTGGTAGGTTGATCGATATTTGTATGACTGTACTGGGCATGACACATTACATATATGTAATATTTATTACATGGCATCCTGCATGGGTTGGGATTCTGTTATGGAGGAAGTACTATACTGGTGACTATGTCACATTCATTGATACTGGTGGCTCTGCCACACTTACTACTACTGGCAGCTACAGTTGCATTCTTATTTCTAGCAGCTTTGCTACGGTATTGGTGTACTAGTTGGGTGGGTCGATTTATATCCCTACATCGTGTATTAGTTGGTACGGGTGGTGTGGTGGATGGACTTGGGTGGGGTATATGTTTGCATTACATTTGTCATCGACTTCAGATTGAGCTTAGACCCACACGATTACAGATAGGGCTAAGGCCCAAATGTATTATATTCTTGCATAGGGCTAAGGCCCAGACTATTATTGCATGCACTGTTTATTGATTGACTGTTAAGGGATTACACACTGAGTTTTAGTAAACTCACCATTTCATTTTAACTGTACAGGTAATCCCTAGCCTTAGACGATTTAGAGCTGCGGGGGACTCGGAGGTGGCCACACGAATGCAGTTGTTTTGCATTTGACTTTATTTGCCTTAAATTTCATATTGGGTTTTGGTTTGTAATAAGGCCATTTGTGGTTTAACTTTTATTTGGGCTTTAATTTTTTACCGTAAACTGCTAGACTAGGAAGAGATAAGTTTTCAAAATTATCACTGTTTTCAAAGAAAACACGCATGTTAAACTTCAAGGTTTTTAAAAGCTTCCACGGTTTTATCCAGTTTAAGTAATCAACTGTGATAAGTTTGGCAATCATTTTGACAAATTGATTTCAATTAGTAAGAACTTAACTTGCCAAAATTTCTCAAGTAATAAAAGAAAAAAACTAAAAGGTTTTTTCAAATCAAATTCTTAAAAACAAGTCCTATTTTTGAAAAGCACTCTGATGTGACACGCCAGATTTGTCATAACGTCTAGGTCGGGTTTGGGGCATTACAACTACAAGGAAAAGGGAAATGAGAGAGGTAAGAATGAAGCTTAGTAAGTTTGCATGAAATAAATAGCAGCATAAAGGCTCATATTGTCATCCATCCATTGCATTGAATAAAAACACAAGGTCTCAAACACTTTGCCATAACTTACTCATGCTCACTCTTACAAATTACATGTCATGTCACATATCGTAAACATTTCTCGCGGATTACTCACATGTACCTGTATCACTTCATCACATAGCTTTAGTACTAATTTCATCTCTATTATAAGCTTAATTATTTATCCCATTGATTCACTTGCAATACTCGAGGATACACAATCATCATCATTCCCATAAATACGATGTCAATGCCATATCCCATGTAACGCCCCAAATTTTGGGCCTAGATGAATTGGGATTTTTTTCTTTGGGTCTCATAAATTTTTTTAAAAAATGACAAATGACATGTTGGCTTTAAGGGTTTAATAAACTTGGAGTGTCTAGGGGTGTTGGAGATGTTCTGGGTTCGAACTTTGAGGAGAAGGAATTTTTATTTAATTATTAAAGGAACCAAGGCGATGAGTAGTTGGGCTTTTAAATAAAAATGGGGAAAAATGGCATCAAAGAGCCTTGTGGTGGAGTGGCTAAGTGACGCCACTTAGGGTATAAGAAGGTGGTGTTATGGGCTTGCAAGGAGATCCTAGGTTTGAATCCTAGCTTAATATTTTTTAGGAGTTTAATTTTGGTCTTTTTGAAGGTTGGAAGTGGTGTGATGATCGACTTTAAGAAGAGTGATTAGAAGAGAAAATTTAGGAAAAGATTGGGGAGTTATCAGGGAGAAAAAAGAGGAGATGAGATGGGGAAGAGTTGGAGCCGATTAGGACTTTGGAGGGGTAGGAAAATTTTTAGTTTTGTGTATAAATAGGGGGTGCCGAATTCCCTCTGTGCTATTTCGGCAATTAGAATTCCTTTTGTGCTATTTCGACAACTATAGTGCTCTACCGAATTCTCCTTCACTTTTTCTGTTCTAAACCTCACCTCTTCCTTATGTGTTTTCTTTTCTTCTCTCCTAAAGCCTTAAATCGAATATCATTCTCTTCTTTCTCCATTGCTTGTGCTATCCCACCTTCATCTCAATTGTTGGGGACCGAATATTTGTGACTTTAAAAGCTAAAAACCTTTTCTCTTGGAGTCATTTCCTTCATCGCCCCAAACCTTGTGTCGAATACTCTAGTGACCAAATCTCTATTGTGCTGTCATCATTCCTTTGATTTTTGGTGGGTCGAATCTTGGAAAAAATTAGAATCAAGCTTGGACCTACAAGTCTTTATCTAAAAAGCTATCCATATGTTTTGGCTTTTGGGTAAGTGTTCTTGATTTTGGGATAAGTTGGTCAAATATTCTGTAGTAAGGGAAAGGGTGACTTAAGTGGATACAAGTCATGTAACATCCTAAATTTTTTGGCCTATGCGTTTAGTGTGTGGATATGTTTAAAGTGTTACTTTAACTATTAAGGGTCCAAATTGGGCTCAAGCTTAGGCAGAGGCCTTGGTTAAATTATTTTTTTTGGGCACTATAGGGTTAAAAAGGTAGCATCTGTGTTTAAAACACCAAAGTAGGCTGGTGGCCCAATATTAAGTGATGCTGCAGGGGAGCTAGAGGGTGGCATCATTAGCAGTTGAAAGAGGCCCAAGTTTGGCCGCAAAGAGCCCATGTCTTTGGGCCAATTTCGGCACTTAAAAGAGCAAGGCGGAATGGACGACATTAGGGCTTATTTTTAGGGGGGATTTAATGATAATATTGTGTTGATAATAGAAGAAAGAGGTGGTGTTATCTAAGAGTCTTTTGAAGGAGTGAATAGATTTAGATAAAGGGGGAAAAGTTAGGAGCTATTTGCTGAGAGCAGAGTTGGCCGAAATTCCATCACCTAGAGGAGTAAAGAAATTGGTTTCTAATTGCCATAGGGGGTGCCGATTTTTCCTTTTTTATTTGCTTAATTATTAGTTATCAGGAAGGGCACTTTCAGTTTTGTTAGGTAAGTGCCGAAATTTCTATAAATAGGGGGGATAGCTCATCAATTTCGACATTTGAACCCTACACTTTTCTTCATTCTTTGTGCCAAAATTCTCAGTCTCCCCCTCTGCTATTTATGTTAACTTTCTTGCTAAAAGTCAACCCCTAGTCCATCTCTACAAAACTTTTCTTTTGATTCCTACAAAAGCCGAAATCTCTTCTTCATTCTTTTCCTTTTTAGCTAACTTCTCCATAAGCCAGAATCTCTTAGGAGTTGCTGATTTTCTTCTCTTCTAATAGGCTAGGTGCCAATTTCTCCATAAAACTAGGATTTGCTAGAGTTGCCAAGTTCTCTGTAAAGGTAGGTGCGGATTGCCTCTGATCCATTCTTTTTCTCTTTCAATTTTTAAGAGACAAGGTCGAATGGCCACTTGGTTGTTAAGACTGTCAATTGACGCTAATATTTCCTTTCTTTTTGGCGTTTGGGCGGCCTTTCGAGATTTGAAGGAAATCTGTTCGTTTAGATCTAAGCGCTAGAAATCGCTAGTCTCTGATTTTGGGATTTCAAGGTAAGGGAAATCTTTAGATTTTGTTGGATTCGTTATCATACCTGTAATCCTAACCATAGGTTATGGTTTAACAACCTTATCTCAATATAGTAGTTCTGACAAGGACTTGTAATGGAATCAAATGTGGATCAGGCAAAGGAGGGGACTAGATTTGAAAACCCAATCCCTAATTTTAAGAAACGCGCTGTGTCAACGGTTCGAGACTAGCCACCGGGTTGTGGACTGGCTTCTGAACAACACCTTAGGCAAGTAGCAGTCGTATCGACTTCTGATAGTGTCGACATAGAAAGTGTCATCTTAACTGTAACTAGGTGTGTAGATCTTTAAAACACTCTCTAACCATTCTTTATGTGTTGGGCTAAAAAACCGTAAAGTGGGTCGTGTAGGCAATCGAATAAAACCCTAAAAGGGTTAGGCAAGGATGCCAAGTGCGCAATCATAGAAATGTCTATGTATATCGAAATATATGAAAGTCTGTATGATGTTTTCTTTATGTATGTATGCATGGGGTGGGAATATGATAATGAAGGGGAAGTGCATAATGGGTCACATGGTGACCGGTAGTAGAAATCCCACGAATATAAACATGGGTCACATGGTGACCGGTGGTAGAAATCCAACAAATATAAATGCTAGGTCACATAGTGATCGGTGGCTATGCCACGTTTAATGATTCGATTAACGAAATAGGCGATCTGTTGTCGTTATGGTATGTAGCGGATGGAGGGTTAATTGTAGAAATCCCCAAGGTGTGATGGTTGGTACGAGTTGGTGGGTAGAGGATGGAATTTTAGGATGGGTTGGGCTATTCATTATTTATTGTTTATCATGTATTTATGATTGTTGCCTCCATGTATGGGCCAAGGCCCATAATGTGTTTAATGGGCCTCAGTCAAGTGTGTTCGGATTTATACATCGAGTCTTGGTGACTCACGCTTTCATTTTCTACTTTTTCGGATGAGCAGGTAGATCGTGGACATGAGAGTGAGACGGACTTGAGGGCCATCGAGTTTTATTTTATAGACTATTTCAGTTTTTCATAAAGTTTTATTTTATTTTGGGAAATAATGATGTAATAAGGCCTATAGTTATATTCATCTCGATAATTTTAATAATTGAAATTCATGAAATTTTGTCAAAGGTTTAATTATTCAAAATAATAAGAATACGAGGTTATATATATAGATATGATATTTATTTATTCAAATTAACTTAAGATTTTCAAACCAACCCTTAGCAAAAGTTTTCAATGTACAACCCGTAGCATACCAGATCCGATCAAAACTTATGGGTCAAGTTTGGGGTGTTACATTTTAGTATCAGAGCCCAGTTCAAAACTCGGGCTGTGAAATGGGCCTAGTAATGTTTTGAAAATTTGTTGGGAATATTGAGAAAAATGTTTTGGATGAAGATATGGCCTTCAAGTCTATCGGCACCCGATCCACGTAGGTAAGTATTCTAAACTCTTGTTGTGATATACATGAGGGCTTAATGGGCTTGATGGACGTAGGCTAGTATATTAGACATTGATGGACTTTAGGCTTAGTTTAAATCACTCTCTAAATTCATAAGATTTAATCCAACCAAACAAACCTGTGAACAAGTCTCAAGATTAGGGTGTAGCAACAGGCATACGCATGTCTAGGATTGGATTCAAGGAGAGCTTGGTATTTAAGTAGTTGTAGTGACTCACCTTCTCTTCACTAGAATCCTACCTGGTGCGTAGTGACTGTTCACCTTAGCTATGAGGAATTGTTGACGGGCCAAAATTTATAATTAAAACTCGAAATGGACCAGCCACCCTATTTTGTAAAATTACTAAAATAACCTCTAGTTTTGAAAATTTTCGAAATACCCCTAATTTGGAAAATTACTAAAACACGCCTGATTTGTAAAATTATCGAAATACCCCTAGACCGCCAAATTACCAAAAACTTACGGATTACAAAATTACCAAAATACCTTTATTTTGTAAAATCACCAAGAAACCTTATTTTGGAAAAAATTATGAAAATACCCTCAGAGGATAAAATTACAAAAATACCCACAGGTAGTAAAATTACGAAAATACCCTTACATGATGAATGTGAGTTCATGGATGTTGTTTGTATCTTGATGGTTGAATGTATGTGCCTCCTAGAACTAGGAATACAGACTTAAGATTGAACTCGTTAGAACTCAAAGACCTACTTTTAAACCTACTATTCATAAGATCGCATTCGTGGTTAATTAGTGGAAGAAAACCAATAATTCATAAAATTTCTAACCAGATAAACTTGAATCGGTAGAATGAGTACAAGGGGTTGTGGACGTTTGCTGCGTGGTCGTGACAGGGGAAGGATGACTGTGTTAGAACCGGTAGGATTTAGTCATGGATTTGGAAACGAGATACCAGTTCCACCAGCTGTTGAGGGCGAATTCCAGGACCAGACGGGCGGAGATGATGTGGTGTCTCAGGCTGTGTTAAGGGTTTTGGAAAGAGTTGCTAAGGCAGGTATGGGCATAGGAGCCCGAAAATCTGTGCCGGAGTAACTTAGAAGCAACGTGGAAGAAGTGTTTAGGGGAATCTCTGGTATAGCCCTGAGCTCAGCTGAGTATTGGTTAGAGGCAGTTGAACGCATAATGGATGATCTGGGTCTCACGGAGGAAGAGAAATTGAAAGGAGTTATATCTCTCTTAAGGGATGAAGCCTACCAATGGTGGCTCACGGTTAAAGATGGTACGGTGGCTGACCGCATCACATGGGAGTTCTTCAAAA
Organism: Gossypium rotundifolium; assembly: GCA_025506655.1. Lineage (NCBI taxonomy): Eukaryota > Viridiplantae > Streptophyta > Magnoliopsida > Malvales > Malvaceae > Gossypium > Gossypium rotundifolium. Next base: position 128,878,453 of record CP106729.1, on the reverse strand, counting down.
GAACGTTCTAGAACAAGTACATTGGATTGAGCTATGTGGATGCGCAGCGCAGGGCATTTCTGATTTTGGTCCAAGAGAGTAGGTCGGTGGCTGCGTAGGAAGCAGAATTCTTACGCCTTAGCCGTTATGCTAGAGGGATGGTAATAATAGACCATGAATGCTGTGTTTGTTTTGAAGATGGTCTGAGGGATGATCTGCGGGAATTGGTAGTCCCACAGCGGGAAAGGGAATTCGCTGTCCTAGTGGAAAAGGCGAAGATAGCTGAGGAGGTTAAGCGGACAAGGCAACTAAACTAGGGTAGTGATAGGAGTGGAAGCAAGAGAAACTTAGGATCATTTGGGGCAGCGGGGCGTGCTCAGAAAAGACCCAGGCCAGATGGGCTGAGACGAGATAATAGACATGCTGCTGCTAGTCAGACACCGAAGTGTGCTCGATGTGGTAAATTCCATACATGTGAGTGTTGGGTGGGCAATGAAAAGTGCTTTAGGTGTGGGTCTTTTGACCATCAAGTTAGGAACTGTCCGCAGCAAAAAGGCAATGAAGGGCCCATGGGTCAAGGGAATGTTCAACCTGGCAGAGGAGGTCATGTGGCAGTCAGATGTGGTAACGGTTTTGGTCGGGGCCATGGAGTAGTAGGCCGAGGGTAGGAAACACTGAGGTGAGACAGCCGGGGTTAGTCTATGTTGTCAGACGTCGAGAGGAGGCTGACACACCGGATGTCATAACAAGTACGTTCTTAATTTTGGCTTGCCCTATACTGCATTAATTGACATTGGATCGACATATTCATATGTTGCTAGGAGGGTATCTGAAACTTTAACTGTAGATGCTGAGATTTCCTCTAGGGAGATGACTGTAGTAAGCCCATTAGGACACTCTGTGGTGGTAAATAAGCTTTATTGGGAAATACCTTTAGAGGTTCAGGGGATAGTTTTCTGAACGGATCTAATGGAATTACCATTTGGGGAGTTTGATTTAATCCTAGGCATGGATTGGCTTGTGAAGTATCAAGCTAAACTAGATTGTGCAACTATGCGTATGGTGTTAAAAACTCTTGAAGGTGACGAAGTGTTGGTAATAGGAGAAAGGGGGAACTATCTATCGAACGTGGTAACCGCCCTAAGAGTAGAAAGGATGGTGAGGAAAGGATGTGAGGCAGTCTTAATGTTTGTTCGCGCTATGGAAGCTAAGGAACTAACGGTTGGAGACATTAGGACGGTGAAGGAATTTCCTGATGTTTTCCCCGAAGAGCTTCTGGGATTACCTCCAGATCGTGAAGTGGAGTTTGGAATCGATCTTTTTCTGGGAACAGTGCCGGTATCGATAGCTCCATATCAAATGGCGCCAAAGGAGTTGGTAGAGTTGAAAGCGCAGATTCAAGTGTTGTTGGATAAAAGGTTTATTTGACCTAGTGTGTCGCCATTGGAAGCGCCGATTTTATTCGTTGAGAAGAAGGAAGGGTCAATGCGTATGTGTATTGACTATCGCCAGTTGAATAAGCTAACGATCAAGAACAAGTACCCATTGTCGAGGATCGATGACTTGTTCGATCAGTTGAAGAGGGCCTCAATCTTTTCGAAGATAGATCTGAGGTCAGAGTACCATCAACTTAAGGTCAAGGAGGCTGATATTCATAAGACGGCCTTTAAGACTCGCTATGGTCACTATGAGTTCATGGTGATGCCATTTGGGTTGACCAACGCGCTAGCAGCATTTATGGATATGATGAACTGAGTGTTCCAACCCTACTTGGATCGGTTCATCGTGGTGTTCATAGATGATATCCTGGTTTATTCAAGATCGAGAGAGGAGCATGACTCACATCTGCGAATGGTTTTGCAGATTCTAAGGGAAAAACGGTTGTATGCTAAATTTAGTAAGTGTGAATTTTGGCTGAAGGAGGTTACTTTTTTAGGGCACGTTGTGTCGGCTGAGGGGATTAGGGTAGACCCTCGAAAGATTGAAGCAGTGTTGGAATGGAAACCACCTAAGTGCGTGGTAGAGATTCAAGTTTTACGGTGCGGCGGATACTATCAAAGGTTTTTGAAGGATTCTCTTTAATTGCAGCACCTTTGACTAAGTTGTTACGAAAAGAAGTTCTATTTGTTTGGTCTGATAAGTAGTAGGAGAGTTTTGAGAAGTTAAAAAGGATTTTGACGAGAGGCTCGGTGTTGATCGGTAGGAGGCTAGGAAGGAATTGTGATTTATTGTGATACTTCACACATGAGATTAGGATGTTTGTTGATGCAAGATGGAAAGGTTGTAGCATCTTAATCTTGGCGATTAAGGCGACCGAAGCAAATTATCCTACCCATGACTTGGAGTTGGCGGTGGTTTTGCTTTGAAGATTTAGAGGCATTATCTTTACGGTGAGAAATCTATCATTTTCACTGATCGTAAGAGCTTAAAATACCTGTTGACCCAGAAGGAGTTGAATCTAAGGCAAAAGAGGTGGATCGAGTTGTTAAAGGATTATGACTGCTCGATCGAGTATCATCCGGATAAAGCCAACGTAGTAGCGGACGCTCTAAGTCGTAAATTAATCTCTGAATTAAGAGCAATGTTTGTTCACCTTAGTCTATATGATGATGGAAGGTTATTAATTGAACTTCAAGTGAAACCCTCATGGGTTGATCGAGTTAAGGAGAAGCGGCCGATGAGTTGTTAAAGGAAAAGTTTTGGTAGGGTCAAGTGATGAATCGATGAATTCATGATTAATCGAGGATGGGCTATTATGTTTCAAGGGAGAGTGTGCATGCTTAGGATCTGAGTTGAGGCATAGGATTTTGCAAGAAGTGCATGGCGATCCATCGCTATGCACCTAGTGGGAGTAAGATGTATCGGGATTTGAGAGAGCATTTTGGTGGTCGGATTTAATGCGTGAAATGGCGAGTTTGTGGGTAGGTGTTTGCCTTGCCGGTGGTCAAGCGAGCATCGATTACCATTAGGGTTATTATAACTGGTAAAGATTCCACAATGGAAGTGGGAAAGGATCATAATGGACTTTGTTAGTGGGCTACTCCTCACGCCTACTAAGAAAGAATATGTTTGGGTGATTGTTGATCGTTTGACGAAGTCTGCTCACTTCATACCAGTGCAGGTCGATTACTCTTTGCAAAAGTTGGCTAAGCTATACGTAGCGGAGGTGGTAAGGTTGCATAGAGTACCGGTATCGATCATATCGAATAAGGACCCTAGGTTCACCTCACGATTTTGGAAGGCGTTGCATCCAGCGTTGGGAATGAAGTTGGATTTTAGTACAGCATTCCATCCTCAGACCGATGGACAATTTGAGTGGGTGATTCAAATCTTGGAGGACATGTTGAGAGGATGTGTCATTGATTTCAGAGGTAGTTGGAAAGAGTTTTTACCGTTAGTAGAGTTTGCTTACAACAACAGTTACCAGTTAAGTATTCAGATGGTGCCCTACGAAGCTTTGTATGGGTGAAAGTGTCATACTCCTACTTGTTGGATGGAATTAGGGGAACATCAAATTTTTGGTCTGGACTTGGTCACCGAGACGGAGGAGAAGGTGGAAGTGATTCGGGCTAGACTAAAAGAGGCGGCGAATAGACAGAAGTCCTATGCTGACTTAAAGTGTAAGGACATAGAGTTTGCAGTAGGTGACAAGGTGTTCTTGAAGGTGTCACCGTGGAAAAAGGTGCTAAGATTTGGACAAATGGGGAAATTGAGTCCCCACTTCATCGGACCTTACCGAGTGTTGAAACGAGTAGGACCAGTGGCATATCAGCTTGAGTTACCCCCGGAGTTAAGTCAAATTCATGATGTATTTCACGTCTCTATGTTAAGACGTTACCGTTTGGATCCATCTCATGTAGTGCTCGTAGAGGAAATCGAGGTAAGACTCGATCTATCTTTTGAAGAGGAACCGGTGGAAATTCTGTGCGGGATATTAAGGTATTGCAAAGGAAAATGGTTCCATTGGTTAAGGTCTTGTGGCGAGAATCATGGTTACGAGGAAACTTAGGAACGGAGGAAGCGATCGACAACAATACCCTCATCTTTTCTGATCAGGTAATTTCAAGGACGAAATTTCTTTAAGGGGGTAGAACTGTAACATCCTGAATTTTTGGGCCTATGGTTGAGTGTGTGGATAGGTTTAAAGTGTTACTTTAACTATTAAGGGTCCAAATTGGGCTTAGGCTTAGGCAGAGGCCTTGGTTAAATTATTTTGTTTGGGCACTATAGGGTAAAAAAGGTAGCATCTGTGTTTAAAACACCAAAGTGGGCTGGTGGCCCAATATTAAGTGACGCTGCAAAGGAGCTAGAGGGTGGCGTCACTAGCAGTTGAAAGAGGCCCAAGTTTGGCCGCAAGGAGCCCATGACTTTGGGCCAATTTCGGCACTTAAAAGAGTAAGGAGGAATGGACGTCTTTAGGGCTTATTTTTAGGGGGGATTTAATGATAATATTGTGCTGATAATAGAAGAAAGAGGTGGTGTTATCTAGCAGTCTTTTGAAGGTGTGAACAGATTTCGATAAAGGAGAAAAGTTAGGAGCTATCTGCTGAGAGCAGAGTTGGCCGAAATTCCATCACCTAGAGGAGTAAAGAAATCGGTTTCTAATTGCCATAGGGGGTGCCGATTTTTCCCTTTTTATTTGCTTAATTCTTAGTTATCAGGAAGGGCACTTTCAGTTTTGTCAGGTAAGTGCCAAAATTTCTATAAATAGGGGGGATAGCTCATCAATTCCGGCATTTGAACCTTACACTTTTCTTCATTCTTTGTGCCGAAATTCTTAGTCTCTCCCTCTGCTATTTCTGTTAACTTTCTTGCTAAAAGCCAAAACCCTAGTCTATCTCTGCAAAACTTTTCTTTTGATTCCTACAAAAGCCAAAATCTCTTCTTCATTCTTTTCCTTTTTAGCGAACTTCTCCATAAGCTAGAATCTCTTAGGAGTTGCTGATTTTCTTCTCTTCTAATAGGCTAGGTGCCGATTTCTCCATAAAGTCGAGATTTGCTAGGGTTACTGAATTCTCTGTAAAGGTAGGTACCGATTTCCTCTGATCCATTCTTTTCCTCTTTCGATTTTTAAGAGACAAGGCCGAATGGCCACTTGGTTGTTAAGACTGTCAATTGAGGCTAATATTTCCTTTCTTTTTGGCATTTGGGTGGCCTTCCGGGATTTGAAGGAAATCTATTCATTTAGATCTAAGAGCCGAAAATTGCTAGTCTCTAATTTCGAGATTTCAAGGTAAGGGATATCTTTAGATTTACATTGGATTAGCTATCATACACGTAATCCTAACCATAGGTTATGGTTTAACAACCTTATCTCAATATAGTAGTTCTGACAAGGACTTGTAATGGAATCAAATGTGGATCAGGCAAAGGAGGGGACTAGATCTGAAAACCTAATCCCTAAGTTTATGAAACGCCCGGTGTCAGCGATTCGAGACTGGCCACCGGGTTGTGGACCGACTTCTGAACAACACCTTAGGCAAGTAGCAGTCGTATCGACTTCTGATAGTGTCGACATAGAAAGTGTCGTCCTAACGGTAACCAGGTGTGTAGATCTCTAACACACTCTCTCTAAATGTTCTCTATGTATATTGAAATTTATGAAAGTCTATATGATGTTTTCTTTATGTATGTATGCATGGGGTGGGAATATGATAATGAATGGAAAGTGCATAATGGGTTACATGGTTATCGGTGGTAGAAATCCCACATATATAAATGCTAGGTCACATAGTGATTAGTGGCTATGCCATGTTTAATGATTTCTAATTAACAGAAATAGGCAGTACGGCTGTCGTTAGGGTGTGTAGTGGATGGAGGGTTGATTGTAGAAATCCCCAAGGTGTGATGGTTGGTACGGGTTGGTGTGTAGAGGATAGAATTCTAGGATGGGTTGGGCTATTCATTACTTATTGTTTATCATGTATTTATTATTGTTGACTCCATGTATGGGCCAAGGCCCATAATGTGTTTGTGGGCCTCAGGTCAGTGTGTTCGGGATTTATACACTGAGTCTTGGTGACTCACGCTTTCATTTTCTCTACTCTTTCAGATGAGCAGTAGATCGTGGACACGGGAGCTGAGACGGACTCGAGGGGCCATCGAGTTTTTATTTTATAGACTATTTCGGTTTTTCATAAAGTTTTATTTTATTTTGGGAAATAATGATGTAATAAGGCCCCATAGTTATATTCATCTCAGTAATTTTAATAATTGAAATTCATGAAATTTTGTCAAAGGTTTAATTATTCAAAATAATAAGAATACGAGGTTTTTATATATATATGATATTTATTTATTCAAATTAACTTAAGATTTTTGAACCAACCCTTAGCAAAATTTTTCAATGTACAACCCGTAGCATACCAGATCCGGTCGAAACTTATGGCCTGGGTTTGGGGTGTTACAAGTCAACTATTATTTTGACACTAACGATTAATATTGATGCAGATCTAGGGGATATTCATGAGTAGTAGTTAAGGAAAGGTTATTAGGACTGGTGGCACACGGTAAGGTTATGGTAAGGCTTCAGGTTTTGGTAAATATTGTGTTTAAGTGTGTGATTGATTGGAGGTTGGTATTGGTTGTAGGTTCAAGGATGAGGATAGTGTAGCACGTCTCATTTACCAGGTGTGTGCATACACTTTACACACGACAAATCGGCAAAAGCCGAAATACCAAAAAACCAGAATGCTAAAAAGCCAAAACACCGAAGGTTGGCGCCGACAACCACAGGAGCGTGCGAACATTTGTGTGGGAACACTGATATGACTACCGGGTCCAAGAGAATGATCTCATGGTCTCGGGCCACTGTTTGGCCAATCGGGCCAGAAGGGGCTAAATGGGCCTGCCGAGCTCGTGGGCCCAAATTGGTAAGAGTTGATATGTGAAATTGGATGATGGATTGATATGGATTGTTGTATGATTTGATTATGATCGGGCCTAATGGGCTACATATACATGATTGGGCTTAATGGGCTAAATGGACATGATTGGGCTTAGTGGGCCTTATGGGATTTTAGAAATGCATGCTAGGGTTTTAATGGACTCTAGGCTTAGTTCGGATGAATTCTTAAATAGCATAAAACTTAATTTAATAATCAAACATGTCTGTGGACAAGTTGCTAGGGTAGAGTGTGGCAATGGACATATGCATGTCTAGGATTGGATCTAGGGAGAGCTTAGTACTTAAGTGGTCTTAGTGACCCACCTCATCTTCTCTAGAATCCTACCTGGTGCGTAGTGTCTGTTCACTTTAGCCACGAGGACTTGTTGATGGGCCAAGGTTCGTAATTAAGATCCATACTGTTAAAAATTTCTGAAATACCCCTGTGGGGTAGAATTATCGAAATACCCTTGATTTGTGAAATGAATAAAATACCCTATGTGTTGATTGTAAGATTTATGGATGTTACATGTACATTTGCTACATTCATATGATATTCTGTTTAGGATCCATATGAGTGGGAATTATGGAATGGAGGAAGTATATGAAGATCGCATAGTTGCTTGACAACTGTGGATCCACCGATATCTTTTTAAGCCCATTATATGATCAGAAGCTTTGCTGCAATGTTAGGTAGTACCGCAACCGGGCTACCTTTGATGTGTATCGGATGGGTGGGTCGATTTAGAAATCCCCACAGATGTGTTTCGGTGGGACGGAGATAATGTGTACCGGATGGATTATTTGGGGAGGGTTTACACTACATTGCATGTATGATATTACTATGTTAATAATATGATAAGTATGCTTTTTGTTTTGACGAGGGTCATACACACTGAGTTTTTCGAAACTCACCCCCTCCTTTTTAAACTTTTCAGGTGACCCTCAGTAGGCGGTTCGACGGATGGTGGGACTTAGAGGTAGCCAGCTAGCAAGATATTATTATTATTATTTGTATTTTCTTTAAAATTCCTAGTATTTTGAAATTAATTTGGTTTGGATTGTAATAAGGCCTTTTCTCTAGTTATTATTATTCTGTGGGATTATTATATTATTATGTTTTATATTTTGGAGGCAAACACTATTTATCTTCCTAAGCTATAACTGTTTTCAATTATTACGTTTCTGCAACTCCATTATTAAATACAAATTTTTATAAATTATTTGTCTTTAAATAAAACTTTAGCAACTAAAAATGGGTTTGTACTCAACATTTTACTTTACTAAGGGTTTTCAATGAAAATAAGGTTTTCGCTAAAACACTTCAATGTGACACGCCAGACTCGGGCCTAACTTCTAGGCTGGGTTTGGAGTGTTACATCCCAGATATGGTCTTATATAGGGTCACATCTCGATGCCGATGCCATATCCCATATATGGTCTTATACGAGATCTCATATCATGTAACATCCTAGAATTAGAGGTTCTGCATTTTATGTTTTTCTATGTGCCAGTGGAAGAAATTGAAGTAAGACCTGATTTGTCTTTTAAAGAAGAACCAGTGTAGATCTTAGATTGAGATGTCAAGGTGTTGAGAAGGAAGTCAGTTCCTCTAGTCAAGGTATTATGGCACAATTACGGTGCAGAAGAAGCCACGTGGGAGCCAGAGGATGTGATGCGACAGTAATACCCTCACCTCTTTTGATCAGGTAAATTTTGAGGCTGAAATTTTTTTAAGGGGGATAGAACTGTAACATCCTAGAATTAGCGGTATGTTTTTCTGTGTGCTTGGCTTGTTCTGCTTGTTATTTGGATGAGTTTAGGGGTCCTGGGGAGGCACGAGTTCAAGTCAGAGCCTTGGAAAAATTTTGGTTTTTGGGCTTAAGGAAGGAGAGCTAGTAGAGGCAGGCCTTAAGTTTATTTGTGTGTGCTTATTGACACAAAGGAGCTTGTGTCCAAGTGGTGGTGGCGTCATTAGCAAGCAAGGGGGAAGGCGTCATTGGCTGGGCAAGAGCGAAGGAGTTCGAGTCTCATCAGCAGCGTGTGGGGCTTTATTTTTTTATGTTCAAGGTGGTGGAGTGTTGGCATTGGGCTGGGACCCTTCAAAGGTGGTTATTGACTGGGTCAATGCATTTGAATGGATGGACAAGAGGAGCTTGTGGTGTTTGAATGGGTCAATGGGTTCAAATGATAGATGGAGAGTAAAGCAAGGAGAAAATCAAGGGATTTGGTGATGATGGAGGTGTTAGCCGAATGTGGGGAGCTTGGAGGGGGGATTTCGGTTTAGTTGCTAGGATAGGTAGGTGTGCCAAAATTCTCTTGAGTATTAGGCATTTCCATTTTGGCATTTTTGGTCATATGGGGAGAGTGCTGAATTTTTACAAGGGTCTTTGGGAGTTCTTTCTTTTTCTCTCATTCGGTTTCCTACTTCTCTTTGTACTGAAACTCCCAGCTTCTTCTCTTCATCTCTTTTTACTTCTTTGACATTAGCTGAACTAGTGTGACCATTCGGGCATCCCTTTTTCTTCATCTTTTCTCTTTTTTCTTTTGTTTTCTTTAGTCGAACCCTCTTCTATCTTTTAGCCGAATTTTGGCTTTCTTCTATTCATCTCTTTCACCCTTTCTTTGCTTCTTTTCAAAAGCCGAAACTCTTTTCTCCTCTACTTCTGTCACTTCTAGCCGAATACTTTCTACACTTCTCCCACATCTTTTATTTTCTCATTTTGCACCTTTATTTCTTGTTCTCTAGCCGAATCTTAAGAAGCAGAGTAGTTAGGTTCTATCTGCCAAAAGATCCTCTACATTCAATAGGTGCATTTTGCAAGGTAATGTTCTTCTTCCTTAATTCCTTACCATCGATTCTTGTTCTCTTCCTTTTAGCTTGTTCATTCAAAAAGCGGAAGTCTCATTTTGTGTTTTTTCCTAAGGCCGAATCTGTTGGTGTTCTAACACACCCTTCTAGCCTTTTCTAAATGTCGGGTTCTCATTAGGGATTCATCAGGAATCTCAAGCTGAATCCATTGATAAGATTCCTCGGAAGCCAAGGTAAGGGGACTCTCTTTTTTTCTTTGTGATCAACTTCTATTCATATTACTCTGCCGTAATCAAACCCCTTGTTGGGGCAATCCCTATTTTCGCTATAGTATTATATTGATCAAGAGTTTTCTTCATGGATACGAGTGCCAGTCATTATAAGGAGGGGGTGAACCCTTAGTCTCTGCCCCTAAGTTTAAAAGACGTGATGTGTCGGCAGTTCGAGACTATCCACCAGGCTGTGGTAGAGAGCCGACATCTGCCTGGGATAGACAAATCGCTGTTATCCCTACTAGTAAGAGTTTCAACATAGAGAGTCTAGTTTTACGCGTAATCAGGTGTGTAATGCTCACACTTTACTTTATTAATTTACGATAATAATTGTGTTGGATGAAAGCCGAAATGACTGTATAGATAGTCGAGATACCCTTGTGAGTAAGGTTGGAGACACCAGGTAAGTACCACTATGATTTTACTTTTGAAGATATTATGTATGAATTAATTGACTGTTGTATATTGAAAGCATGTTTGCATTCATCTCAGTATGATAATATGTTGCATGGGCCGTGGGATATGATTGACAGGGGAAGTGTGGTTTAGTGACTTCTGTCACAGTGGTCTGGGACCACAGTGGTTTGAAACCACGTATACATATATTTATCAGTAACTTATCTCAGTGGTTTGGTACCATAGTGGGTTGGCCCCACATATACTTATCAGAGATTGTCACAGTGGTCTGGGACCATAGTGGCTTGGCCCCACGTTTATATATTATGTGACTCTGTCACAAGTGGTCTGGGACCACAGTGGTTTGGAACCACAGTGGCTTGATGCCATGAGCGTTTGGCTGATTCAGGCGACTTGGAGGACGGAAAACTAGGTTGGGTTGGGATGTATTGCATACATTTTTAATATATGCCATATTGTGTGGGCAAGGCCCAATGTGCTTTTGTGGGCTTAGGCCCAAATTACGCTCGTAAAGGGAATTACACACTAAGTCTTGGTGACTCACCTCTCTGCTTATTCTTGCAGGTAACTCCTAGTCACGGGTTTGGAGCCGAGGAGGACTTCGAGGTGGCCATGCCATGTTCTTTCGTAAATTTCATTTCTTTCTTTCTTTAAACTTATTTTAATTTGGGATTTTATTATGTAATAAGGCCTCCGTAACTTTAATTTGGGTTTTTGATTTAATACGGTTCCTATTATATTAAGAAATGCTAAACACGAAGTTTTTCTAAAAATATAAATAAACGTTTTCCAAAGAAATAATAAGCGGATAACAAGCTGATTATCAACTCAATTCGAGATTTACTTAAAACCGCAAACATCATTTTCAAAATAACACGTTTCGAATTACCACTAGTTTTCGATTTTTGAATCCCCAAACCGTTCTCGACTAATAATTCTTTTAAATAAAAGTTAGTAAGAAACCCTTAAACTAAATGTTATTTCCAAGATAGAAACACGAAACGAAAAGCTTTCAAAATTACGATGTTATCCTTAAAAATCCAAAGTTCTTTCAAACAACCTTTCCCTGTGACATACCAGATCTGGTCGAAACGTTTAAGCCGGGTTTGGGGTGTTACATATCAATGTCGATGCCATATTCCATATATGGTCTTATACGATTTTCATATTTGATGCCATGCCATATCCCAGATATGGTCTTATATGAGATCTCAATTCGATGCCGAGGCCATGTCCCAAACATGGTCTTATAAGGGACCTTACCAATCTCATGTCTCGATGATGATATCCTCTCACTTTTTAAAGTCCAACAGAAACTTCAACATCATAAATTTTCATCATTTTCTCATTCAACATATTTACTCAATTTCGTAGAAATAATATACATCTTCACTAATTCCAATCATTTTAAAACTTAATAACATGATGTTGAATTTATTACACATAAACTTTCCTCGATACCAAAATAGGCCAATTTGCCGATATAGTTCGAAACCTTGCCTTTTCCTCTGTGAAGGTTAATTCCTCGTTCTTCTTGATCTATAATAGCAAATTAGCTCATTTAATTACCACATTAATCAATACATTTCAATAATCATACTTTGGCAAAATTACCATTTTGCCGTTAGACTTTCACAAAATGATGATTTTACCCCTAGGCTCGTAAAACAATTCTAATAAAATTTCTTCCTTTAAAGAGCCTAGGTGAACATTTATTACTCTTATAGCAACTCTCAATACTCATTATTTCACACATTTAACACCTATTTACAACCTTTACAAAAAGGTCCTTTTTAGGTGTTTTTATGGAAACACCTTTCACAAAAGTTGTTTATCTAACAACTAAGACTCATTTTCTTTCATAAAAATTTAGCAAAAAACATAAATGCTCAAATGAAAAAAACCCTAAACTTTCAACTATTTTGAAAACAGTCCCCTCTTTAGCTAGCTTAAGTATCAAAGAATGGCCATTAAAGTACTTACTTGCAAGGAGAAAAGCTTGGCTGAAATTTTTAAGCTCTCAACCCCTATTGTGCTGCTAATTTTCATTGGAGAAGAAGAGAGGAAAGATGATATCTTTTCCTTTTCTTTATTTTATTATAAAACATCAATTTAGTCACCAAATTTCTACCAACTTTGACTCATTTTTCAACTCTTTGTCCCCTATGGCTGGCCAACCATTATTTGAGGGGCTAAATGCACTTTAAAGACTTCCAAATAATATTCTATGGCTTTTAGACACCTTTTTCTTGTAAAATAGAACTTTTTCACTTTATGCAATTTAGTCCTTTTTCGAAATTAAGCATGCAATCGCTAAAATTAAAGCACCAAAATTTTCTTGCACCTGCATAATCATGCTTTAACTCATAAAATAATATGAAAATAATTTTCCTCAATCTCGAATTAGTGGTCTCGAAACCACTGTTTCGACTAGCCCCTAAATCAGGCTGTTACAATTCTTCCCCTTTAAGGATTTTCGTCCCCGAAAATGTTACTGGTGAAAAGGTTGGGATATTGGTTTCTCATAGCCTCCTCGGGCTCCCATGTAGCCTCTTCTACCCCATTCCTTTGCCATAGTGCTTTCACAAGAGATATACGTTTGTTTCTCAACTGTTTGACCTCTCGTGCTAAAATTTTAACTGGCTCTTCGCCATAAGTCATGTCCGGTTGAATTTCTACCTCTGATAGTACAATCACATGCAAAGGGTTTGATCGATAGCGACGCTACATAGACACGTGGAATACATCATGAATCTTCTCCAACTCAGGTGGCAATGCCAAACAATAAGCTACCGGCCTATCCTATCGGTGATAGAGATTCAACAGATTTGACTTATGAAGAAGAACTGATAAAGACACTTTCTCGAGAGGTTAAAGAATTGAGAAATACAAGAGTTCCCTTAGTAAAAGTCTTATGGAGACATCATAATACAGAAGAGGCTACTTGGGAAACAGAGGAGACAATGAGACAGTATCCACAATTGTTTACACTAGGTAAAATTTCGAGGACAAAATTTTTATTAAGAGAGGGGAGAATTGTAACGACCACATTTTAACTTGGAAACAAGTACAGTGATGGACCGAGTCAAGAAATAGTGGATAAATATTGAAATTTACTAAATAGGGATTTTTAGTATTAAATTAGGAAGTATTTAGACCCGATAGGAGATTAGAAAATATTTTCGAGATAGAAAATATTTAAATAGAAGCTTAGACCAAATTCAAAGAGTACAAAAATTATTGTGGTGCAAATTGGAATTTAGAAAGTTAGGAGATACATAGTGGTAGTAGAAAGGAAGGAAGGATTAAGAAGAAATTTAACCAAGTGAAGTATGAGTCATCCTAGGAATTATAAAAGATGAATTGGGATGCAATGGTAAATAGCCAAGTAGATATTTTAAGGTGTAATGATGATGGGTAAAAGTGTAAAGATGATGGCTTGAGGACTTATTAGCATATTGACGATTTAATAAAAAAGTGTGATATTTTTAGTGGAAATATGTAGGAAAGGGGAGAAAAGATGAAATATATCATCTTTTCCAACATATCAACCGTCACTCACCCCCCAAATCCATCCAACTTTTCTTTTATTTCTTTCCATGTCCTTCCTCCATTGTTGAACCATCAAAGCTTCAAATCTTCATTTTTCTTTGAAATTTCATTAGTAAAAGCTAAAAAGAAGACTAGCGAGCAACTTTATTTCATGAGGAAACTTCCACATATGGGTTAAAAGAGAGAAATACATGAGTTAGGATTTTGGGTTTTCAAAAAGTTAAGGTAAGGATGATGGAAATTCTCATAACCTACATGCTTATTTTCATAATCTAGCATAGAAAAGTTATTTGATTTTTAGTTTTAACTTATAAATTTTATATGTTGTTATGAAATTGAAGAAAATGAGAAGAAGTTTGAGGACAAAAGCGAAAGGAAAGGAAAAGAAGTGACCAAGGAGTAGAAGAGAAGAAAAACTCATCATCTAAATTTTGAGGAGTAGTAATTTTGTTTAAATTTTATTAATTAAATAATTATGTTAATTAAGTAGTTTAATTACTAAATTAATGATATTATAATAAGTATTTAGTAGGGATAAGTAATCTAAATGTTATGAATTTTGACATTAATGTACCATTATATGATGTATTATGGTGATAATGAAAAATGACTAAATTGAAAGAAATTAAAATATTTTATGATATTTGAATATATGGAAAGTGAGTTTAAATGAAGTGATGTAAAATATTATAGTGTTGTATGTGGTAAAAATGATGAGAATTTATAGGTTTTAGTGTTATTATTGTGATAAGGACTAAATTTTGAAAAATACAAAGTTATGTTATTTTCTGTCAAGTGAATGAATAAAAAGATCCCATAATAAGAAAAGCCCATGTAGATGAGTCCCCAACTATTGGGATATTGATGGCATGCCATTAAGGAAAATTAGCACGCTTGTCGTATTATTTCATGCTTCGGTGCTTATCATTGTAAAATATGCACTTTGGTGCTTATCGTAATTACTTTGCACTTCGGTGCTTATAATTATTTGCACTTTGTGCTTAGTGATATATGATATGAATTAACCATGCATTATCGATTTATTTTCAGTATATCCTAAGTGTTCAGCTAGTCTACATTGGGCTACAGTGTTGTAATTCAGCTATTATCAATTAATGGGTTACGGTAAGTGTGATTTTTAAGAAAAATATATTAAAATTTAGGGACTAATTTGATGAGAATTATATGTATATAAAATGAATAAAATTTTATTTTATATTATTAATAACAATAGATTTTAAAAATCTTTAAGTACTTACTAAGTCTTCACAGACTTACGCATTAATTCTCTAACGCCTAGGTGAAGTAGATTCGGTTGGGCTAATATTGAGGTTGTGTGCATCCCATCTCATCACCTTTCCAGGAGGCAAGGTTGTATGTATGAATATTGGGGTTAGTATGGCATGTACATAGGTTCTTGGTATAGGTGAATGTTAGATGGACTAAAATGCAAACTTTGGAAACCTTTTTATTTATGTGATCTAATGGTATATTTTGTTAGCTTTTGAAAGAAATTTATAATATCTTAACTTATGCATGCATATAAGATGTTATTATATAGATTTTGTGGTGAATTTTAATGAGTTTGAGGGTAATTGAATTGGTTTGGAAGTGTTTGAATGCTTTGAACTAGTGCAAGGGGCTTTTTAGTAATTTTTCCAAACTATTTTTGTGTCACCATAACCCAAGGTATTGATACATTAGGAAAAGGTATCGATGCCTTGACCGGAAAATAAATTTTTTTGAGAAACAGAGAGCATTTTTGGTATCGTTTTTGAGGTGGGTATCGATATAAGCCTAGGTATCGATATCTAGGCCTAAAATATTGATACCTTCATCAAAACTTGAATGTTTGGAGTTCTAGAATGCTATTTTGGTGTCGTTTTTGTTTAGCGGTATAAATACTTTTCATAAAATATCGATACTTTTTTTAGTATCGATATTTTGTCCCTATTTTGAGTAAAAGCAAATTTTAAATCATTTCCAAACGCAAACAAACATCCATTAATAACCTCGGATATTTATATTAATAATTTTTTAGTTAAATAAGTTAAAACACTATGTATGAATGATTGAATTATAGAATGTCTAGCAAAAATCACTTAGGCACCAAATGTAATAGACTTATACTGGGTCCATATAGTCGGATCAAGTATAGGGGTGTTACATAATGAGCTTCTAATCGAGCATTTTGATGTTATTCTAGTGGTTTTATGATTTATTTGTTATTTATGTTTTTGTTGAATAAAATAAATCTTGTAGGATAGTTATTGAACAATTAGGAAAAATCGTGCCTAATGAATTCTAACTAAGTTATGTAGCTGGTGCAAGAAACCACTTGGGCTAAATGGTAAAGATGTTAGGGGATTCCCCAAAATGTTGCGACATTGAGGATGTGGAGTGTAACACCCCAAACCCGGCCCATGAGTCTGGGATCGGTATGTCACGGAGTAAAATAATTTGAAACATTTTAAGAATTTGGTGAAAACTTGATAAAATTTGGCTAAGGTATGAAAGCGGGGTTTGAAAACTTAGTTGGGCTTTTTATAAATATAGTTGGGTTGACAAATCCTTTGAAAATATTTGATCATGTAAAATTTAAAATCGTTTAAGTTACAATGGTAGAAGTTACTTAGTTGAAAAAGTTGCTTTTAACCTGTTCAATTTATATTTATCAAATTCCATTTGTAATATAACATAAATAAAATAAAGCAATAAAATAGACATCTAAACAATAATTATCGGCCTTATTACAAACCCAAAATGAAAACTTAGAGAAATAAATAATAATAACTTTAATAAAATGAATTTAAATCCATCGACAAGCATGGCACTTCGAGTCCTCTCAGGCTCCATCTCCGCGTTCTACTCATCGCAAAATGTTAAGGAAGGGTGAGTCACCAAGACTTAGTGTGTAAATCCCCACCGGAAAATACAACTCATACACAATTTATTAATGAACATGCACATGCAACCCAACCTATCCATCCATACTCCTTAACTACCCGTGTGGTCAAAACCATGATGACCATGGGTCACAAATTAAATGATGGGGCCAACCCATCATGTGGTCAAAACCACGATGACCATAGGTCAAGAAACCACTTGGGCTAAATGGTAAAGATGTTAGATTTCAGTATATTTAAGCCAAAAATGCATAGGCCCTTTTTAGGATGTTACGCTTTACCCTTAAAATAATTTCGTCCTCGAAATTACTTACTATCGTTCATCCGTCAGCAGATCTAACTCACTACACTACGCTATTCTTTGCGCTCTCGATCTCAAAGAACTATCATACTTTCTAGGCACATTCTCTAAGTTCACAATCAAGGTTCCATACACTTCATAAAACGGTGATCTTATAGCGAGCAAAGTAATGGAGAATAATCCGATTCCCCAAAATGTTGCGACATTGAGGGCGTGGAGTCGCGACATGGTAGTGAGAATGCACCTGAGAGGAACTTCTAGCAATATTGATACTACAAGTGGACTATGGTTGAAGTTGAAACATTGAAGGCTAGAAGTTGCCGCATTAACAAAGTAAAGTTGCAACACCTGATAGATAAAGGCACGACATTCACAACAGTAGCTAAAGATGAAAGTCGATCACAATGTTGCAGTAAAGTCATGACATTGATGGTAAAGTCATGACACTCAAATCAACATACAAAGACTCTAGCAAATTTCAAGAAAGTCGCAACACCAGACCTATGGTGCCACGACATTGAAGCTCAACGAACTTAAAATCTAAAGGGTGTTTCAATCTGCACAACGTAAAAGTTAAGTGCAGCTTAGGGTAGAGTTGTCCAAATCAGGTCAAATCTTAAAAGTAGTATAAATACTACCTTCCAAACATGATTAAGGAATATTGGACACCCCATTAAAGAAATATTGAACTTTGGAAATTCTTTTGACCCAGTTTAGAAATTAAGTAAGCAAAATGGACAACCTACTAGGAGATATGAGCTCAAACTATACATTACGGAGGGGAAGGCCCAACCATCACTTGTTAAAATATTCAAAATCAGCCACAAAAATTCCCAATGTGACCATTCAACTCCCCTCCCATCTCAAGGTTATCTCCCATTAATCAAGCATTAAACTAACTAAATATGGCAAAGTCATCCACTCACTTTCCTTGAAGCAAGGGTCGACCATGGGAAGAGAGATTTTCAAGGCTCTCATTTGCTAAAAATAGCTAGCCTCTTCAAATATAAATACCCCCTGCCATTCACTTATTTGACTCATCCCTCACTTACCATCTCTTTTCCCATTCTCTCTTCTTTCACTTCTCATTTGAAAGAGCAACACAAGAGTTGTTAGGAGCATTACGAAGTTCTTGTGAGCAAAAAAAAAAATTCGGCATCTTGAAGGCAATTGTGTGAATGAGAAAAGCAGGAGGAAGGAGGAAAAGTGAAACATGTAGTGCAACGGAGAAACACTGGATTTGTCTTCTAGTTCCTTTCCTTAATTCTTTTTATTTTGTTCTAAATTTATGAACATGATTGCTAAATATATTTTTCTTTAGATTTAATTAAAATGGCTTAATTTTTTTTATGTTAGATTGATTTCATTCTTTTAGCTTAGATTACTAAAATTCTATTAATGATGTTAGGTGCCTTGGTTGCTTATTCATTCGAGATAAAATTATGAACATGTTATTTGTGCATTATAAATGTAAGGATGCACTGAATTAATTATTAAATCAAAACCATATTGTAATTAATTGATACAATATTTGAATCACTGCATGTTTGATCCATTTATGATAAATTAGGTCAAATTAATAATAATAACAAAAGAACTTTATTACCTTACATAACCTTAGGATTAATGTGAGTAAATTGTTTTAGTATAGAAATATCATTGTTACCTCACATAAGCTGATGTATGCTTTTGAAAATTACTAAGTTTATCAAACATAGACATATGCTAGAAAAAAATTAATACTTTAATAAGTGTGTTTCTTAATAGCAATGCTTGGAAAGGTAATCTTGAAGTTAGACTCGACATAGACATATGCGAAGAGACTAAGAGGTTAAGCATAGGTCTTCGAGAGAACACGGGCACTCGTAAAATCAAGTTTAATAATAGTCAAATTGCCATGGAATTCTTTCGTGACATTATTAGCATTGTTTAAGTAATTCTAAGTTAACGAAGACAATTAATCTAAATCGTTTATACCATAGTAATTAAAACTTGTGAATTATTACTTATTACTCTGTGTTTACATCATTCATTCATTTTTAGTTTAATGCTTGACGGTCACTAAACTAACTATAAATACGACAAAAGCAAGTGCACCTATCGAACAATAGTATAGCTATGGTGAGTAGGGAATATCGTATCCACGAGGACTAAAAGTACTAGTAATTTTCGTCTTCTTATTATTTAGCTGAAAAATTGAAGTCATTGTTTTAATCTAAATTTACTAATCTAATTTAACTAAGAACGCAACAGAGAATGAAATAGGAAAATAATCAAAGATAACCAATGAGATAGACAATACCCAGAAAAGAATCCACCTAGACTTCACTTATTATTATGAATATAAATTAAACGATTTATTCACTTGTGTCTTGATCCGTAGAAATTCCTAAATTATGTTAACATTTGTTTCGAGAGTAAGAACAATTGACTCTAGATTGATTAATTGAAATCTCTTTCTAATTAAAACCCCTATGAACAATTGACTCTAGATTGATTAATTGAAATCTCTTTCTAATTAAAACCCCTATCGTCGCATTAACTCTATAACGCCACAACCACTATACCAACAGACTCTTTGTGTGTCATATTTTGAACACAAATATTCTTAAAGCCTACATGCTAAAGCCAAGGTCCATTTAAGAGAAAAACCAAAAATTTTACAAAAGCTAGGGCTTGAACCCAGGAATATCTATCAGCTTTAGTGGTATCAGAGCTAGGTTACAAAACTCGGCTGTGGAATAAGTTTTCAAGTTTTTGGGTTTCAAAAGGTTGTTTTCGGATATGTGAAGTGTTTTGAGATACTTCTTCTAAAAGTGTGGCACACCGAGTCTCCGGCGTCGAATCCGTAAGTTTTCTGAATACTTTTGTCTGTTTAGTAACTGAAATGCAGTAAGTTAGGAAGTATTGTGGCTACTTTAGAAATTAGACTATACTACTCTAGATAGAGCAAACTGAAACTATAGGGGACTGAAACTATAGTGAAACTTCGATTTGCATAAAACTATTAGTTCTGATAAAACATGAATAGACAATGGGCGTGGCATTAATTCCTGGTAAGTCAAGTGCCTCTTTGTACCTTTTAGGTTTCTTTCCTCTGCCATTCTAATTTTGCGAAAGTGTCAATTACTGAAACCTCTCCTTTTCTCTTCTCATTCCCATATTTTCTCTTTACCAAAACTATTCTTCTCCTCTTAGTTCTCCTTTATTTTTCCCTTTTAGCTGAATATAGTCTCCTTCTTCCCTAATATTCTATTCTTTCTTCGGTCTTCTCTGAGCTGACCATCTCTTCTTCCCTTCCAGGTTCTTGTCTGCTACTCGGTGTTTAGTGGATCATTTCGGTGCGCTGGGGGTGTTGGTTTGGTCTTGCTGGAGTTTTAACAAATCGATGGGGCTTGTTGGGGTAAGAGATCCTAAGGAGTCAAGTAGGGCAAAGATTATTCAAGTCATCAAACTCTGTCTCTTATTAAGGGTAAGATCACTATTATACTCTTAGATTACGCAGAATATTCCTGTGGTTTGTAAGTTATCATTTGTGGATTAAGGCCACGTATTTGATCAGTGTTTTGGTTATTAAAATCTATTTTGATACATATATTCGGCATGCATGTGATCAATCTTGATTGGTGGTCTTAAGAGATTAAATTCAGTCATTAAGCAAGGTTGGTATTTGGAGATTTCTCGCGTGATTCCACAAATAGGTGTGTATCTGTACGTAAATCATTACTGTCATAAAGCCGAAAGAGTGTGTGTAGTTGTTTTTCGTAAATGATAGTCAGCTTAAAAGCCGAAAAGGGTGTGTAATCACACTATCTCCGCTATGAATCGACAAAAGTCGAAAAGTCGAAAAGATGAAACTTCGACATTTGAGGCCTCACAAGCGTGCGATCGCTCGTGTGGAAAAATAGAGCCCACAACCGAGGGCGAAAGACTGAAGAGGGAACTATGAGTGTTCTCGTGCACTTGGGCCGTTATGGGCCTCGTTGGGCTGAAATGGACTATGTGGGCCCCACAAGGATAAAATTTACGAAAAGTGGCAGAAACTGGATTAGGCTATGTAGTTCGTATAGCTATGGCTAAATTTGGGCTAAATGGGCCACACAAGCATGCGAGCCCACTTGGGCCAAATATTAGGCCTTGGGCCCATTTATACCGTTATGACCGTAATGCCCCAGTAGGGTAAAATGACCATAATACCCTTCTAGGGTAAATTGACTGTAATGCCCCTGTAGGGTAAAATGACTATAATACCCCTGTAGGGTAAATTGACCATAATGCCCCTGTTAAGGTAAAACGATCGTAATACCCCTGTAGGGTAAAATGACCGTAATACCCCTATAGGGTAAAATGACTGTAATGACCCAATAGGGTAAATGACTACAATGTCCCTATAAGGAAAAATGACCGTAATACCCCTGTAGGGTAAATTAACCGTAATGCCCCTATTAAGGTAAAATGACCATAATACCCCTGTAGGGTAAAATGACCGTAATACCCCTATAAGGTAAAATGATTGTGATGCCCTTATAGGTAAAATGAATATAATATCTCTGTAGGTTAATTGACCGAGATACCCCAAAGGGTAAAATGACTATTTTGCCCCTCGAGGGTAAATGATTGATTTGTCTGCGATATAAATGATTGATTTGTGTGTGATTTAAATGATTGATCTGTTTGTGATTTAAATGATTGATTTGTCTGTGATTTGTATGGCTGATTTTGAGCATGACATTTTGCATACATGACATACTGTATGGGGTTGGGATATTGTTATGGAGGAAGTACTGTATTGGTGGCTCGCTCGCCACACTCATTTATTCTTGGTGGCTTTGCCACATATCTTTATTCTTGGCGACATTGTTGCCATCTGATTCTTGGTAGCTTCTTGTGATACCGTTGTTGGTAGCTTTGCTGCGGTGCTACTGATGGTTGTGTACCGATCATATCACTGCTACTGATGGATTTGTGCCGATCATATTACAGTTACTAATGGCTTTGTGCTGATCATATTACCGTTATTGATGGTTGTGTGCCAATCATATTACTACCACCGATGGCTTTGTGCCAATCATATTACTGTACTCATAGCGTTATAGCTATCCTATTTACGACTCTTAACCATTCTGATTAGTGCCGCAACCGGTGCTAATATTGGTGTGTTGGCTGGGTGGGTCAATTTTATCTCCACATGGTGTGTTGGTTGGTACAGGTGGTGTGTTGGCTGGATTGGGATGGGTTGCATGATTGCATTGTAATTTTCTGTTACTGATACCGTCACTATTTTGGGCTTAGGCCCACATGTATTTATTTATGATTAAATCTCTTGTAATGGGCTAAGGCCCACACTTCATTATTCTTGTTTTGGGTTAAAGCCCACGATGTTACATTACTAAAAAGGCTCGAGCCCGGTGATTACATTTACGTATCTTGACTATTTCTTTAATAAGGGGATTACACATTGATTTTTTCGTAAACTCACCCGTTTTAACCTTTCAGGTAATCCCTAGTGTTAGACAGTTCAGTGTTGCGAGGGACTCGGAGATGGCCACACTACTACTCCTATTTTCATTTACTTGACTTTTATTTACTATTACTTTTTGTATGGGTTTTTATATTTGTAATAAGGCCTCTCCAATTTTATAGCTTTTGATCTGAGATTTTAATTATTATGATTTTTACTTATCAAAAGTAGAATGCGATTTTCCCAAAACGATAACTGTTTTCAAAACACTATGTTTACGCAACGATTTTTAAGCTTTCGCAACAAACAAGGTTTTAAAAGTAATGATGATTTAAAATGATTAAAAAAATGCTGGTATAATATGAGTTCTAACAAAGAGGCTTCAACCTCCAAACGAGTTTTTTTATCAACAAGAAAAATGGTTTCCAAAAAGCACTCCAATGTGACACCGCCAGATTCGACCATAACTTCTAGGCCGGGTTTAGGGTGTTACAAAATTGATCTATGGATTCTCCTATTAGATTTGACTCTAATCCCGTAGATTTATGTCTTCTTATTTCTAGGATTGCATGCAATTCCACTCAGTTATGCTAGATCTACTCTTAAACAGGGCCTTTTGCTCCACTGAATTAAGCACAGTAAACATGAATTAATATCCAGGAACTATTAAAATAAGAAATTAGCACACATAATTGAGAAAAGAATCAAGTATTTATCATATAGATCAGAAATCAAATAATAAGATTCATCATAGGTTTCATCTTCCTTAGGTCTCTAGGGAATGTAGTTCATAATCCTAAATGAAAACGTCTCAAAGTCATAATAATCACAAGACATAAAGAAACTCAATAAAACTTCAAAAAATTAAAGGAGATCTTCAATCTTGAAGGAGATCCGCTTTCGAGTTGATTCTGATGGTGTTCTTTAAGTGTTTTCTTTGATATTCTCTGATTTCCCTTTTATGTCTTCTTCTAATTGGTATTTATAGACTTTAGAATGCTCAGAAAGCCTAAAAATTGGGTTTTTCCGCGTATTTGGGAAGTAGGGTGTGATATCGACACGGGTTGGCATATGGGCATGTGGCCAGCCTATGTGACTCACACGGGAGTGTGGCTAGCCCGTGTGGAAATGCCCAAGCTGTGTGGACCCTGAAAATAGCTCTATTTGTCCGATTTTGGCTCATTTTTGGCTGTTTTCTCTCCCAAATGCTCTCCTAAGTATAGAAACATGAATTTAGAAGATTAGGAACATCAAATTCACTAATTTACATAATTGATCATCCAAAATGCACTAAGAATGAGATTAGAATATGTTACTTTTATAGCTTATCAAATATCCCCACACTTAAGCGTTTGCTTGTCCTAAAGTAAAATCCTTAACTCATATTAAAATTAATATTTCTCAACTTGTAATTCCTATCAATAATGTCTCAAAATAATTCATAAATAATCATGCATTGGAAATTTAACTAAAAGAGCACTAAAGTCTCAAATAATCTAGGCTAATATTTTTAAAAGCGAAAACATAGGTGTCTCCTCCTATATAAGTAATTACCTGTAATTCAAAATTGACAAGAATCGACATCCTCACTAAAGATTCTGTAACACCCCAAACCAATCAACACACCATGACCAAATCTGGCATGCCACGGAGTGATAACCTTTTAAAAGCAAAATTTTGTCGGATAATTTTCTTAGAAAACCCGTTTTGTAGTACGAAAAGTTTAGTAATCCTTGCTTGAAATTTACGTATTGTTGCAAGTTTTTAGAAAACATTTGAGTTATCTTTGTTATCATAATTTAAGTGGTGTTACCCGATGGCAATTCTTTTAAGAAAAACGAAGGAGTTATAATTTTGAAAACATTACTTTTTACCGTTTAACTTAACAAAACCATATATTCAACATAGTCAAAATAATAGCAAATATTAAAGAAAAACCCAAAATAAAACTTAGCGGCCTTATTACAAAACTCAAAACCAAAATTTAAAGAAAATTAATAAAATTGAAATAGTAACTAAAAGAAATCAAATCCAATGAACATGCATGGCCGCCTCGAGTCCTCTCGGGTCCATCTCCGCAATCTACTCATTTGCAAATTATAAGGGAAGGTGCGAGTCACCAAGACTCAGTGTATAAATCCCCAACTCGATAGTGCATTCACTTACACAAACTATCAGTAGCAATATGAAAATCATGCAAAACATGCAACACATAACCTAGCCATCCAAACACCTTTAACTACCCCGTGTGGTCAAAACCACTGGTGACCGTAGTCACAGATATATCGGTGTGGTCAAAACCACTGATGACCGAAGTCACAAATCAAGTGATGGGGCCAACCCATCATGTGGTCAAAACCACTGATGACAATCCCATAATCAACATGTGGGGCCAACCCACTGTGGTACCAAACCACTGGGACGAGTCACAATATTCATATGTGGTCAAAACCACTGGTGGTCAAAACCACTGGGACTTAGTCACAAAATATAATATCAAGACGGGGCCAACCCGTCGTGTGGTCAAAACCACTGGTGACAGTCCAAAATAAATCATCCCCCTCCTCCCATGAAACCCATCATCATGTTCATAACATACATGCCATAGTATCGAATGATCATGCATATAACATAGCATCCACAGATCATGACAATGTATACTAAAAGTCACATAACAGGGGACTTACCCGGTTTCTAAGTTCATGTCCACAAAGCATACTCACTGATTCAATAGTGATAACGGTAACACAATAAGCATATTATACTAAATAGGAGTGTGTAAGCGTTACACTCCTGGTTGCTAACGTAATCACTAAATCTCGAAGATTCGGTCTACTGCACTAGATCCCCTTTGCCCCTACATTCGGCCAACACTTAGATTATCACCAAAAGCCATTCGACTATACCAATAAATCCCGAAGGACAAATTGCACAAGGATACTTCCTTACCTTAATGTCGATTTGGTTTCCAACTAAATCCCGAAACCACACAATGAGTCCCCCTTCCAATCGGCCACACATTAATACACATAAACGATTAGTCTTTGGCTTTCAAATGATTAAGAAATAGATCTTGAACTGTTAAGACCTTACCTAGATCGACCACCAAATCCCGAAAACTCACTGTATTCGGCTATGCTCCTCCCTACAATTGGTTTAAACATTCCATTAGAGTTCTAAAGGCCACACGACCATAGCATGAATCTCAAAACCAAGGAGTTGTCGCATCCTTACCTTACAACTGATTCGGCCTCTACTCACCAAAGATCAGCACACCCCGAAAAGGAAGAATTAGATTCGACTTTTAATCTCAAAGATCCTAGGAGAAATCGGTTTCCATCAATGGTTAGGAATCATGTCAATAAATGTCAAAATTTGGCTTTTGTCTACATGTGAGTCGGCAGAGAAAAGAGAAAGGAAATAACAGAGATTTGGCCAGGAACACTTGCCCCCTTCAAATCTGATTAGAGAAGAACCCGAAGAAGATCCACTCCTGGTTGACATTCAGCCAAAATAGCACTAGAAGAGAGAAGGGAAATTCGGCAAGAAGTTGAGTGATGAAGGGAGATTCAGCTATGGTTGAAAGAAGAGAAACAAATGGGATTCGGCTATGAATCCAAAAGAAAAAAAGAAGAAATCGTAAGAGAGAGAGAGAGAGTGATGGTTTCGATTAGAAGAAGAAAAGAAGATTCGATTGGGTCTTGAGGAGATTTGGCTATGGAGGGTTTCAAGAAAAAAGATGAAACAAAAATAAAAGAGAAATAGGTATGGTGTTTTCGGCTTAAGGAAAATAGGAGAGAAATAGGTGAACAAAGATGATTTTCGGCAAAAAATAGGCTAATCAAATGAGAACCAAAAAGAAGAGTGGCTACCAAGTTCGGCTCTTCATAATGGCACCAATGGTTCAGCCAATTATATGAGCTGTCGAAAAAGAAACACACCCCAATGGGGTTTCGGCCTACCCCTAAATCCCAAATCGTTCACACCTCCTCTCCCACTGTCCATCTTTTAGCCAACTCTTCAAGACTCCCACTCCTAGCTGTCCCCCTCATCTTGCCTTGAATTCCTCCCATCCACTCATTCAAACAGATTTGAATGAGTCCTACCTATCACTTGAATTTAGTCTAATCCTATCCTCAATCGAGTCTTACCCGAGCACACCTCTGCTTTTCGTGGCGTCAAAATAAATAAGCAGAAAGGGATTTTTGCAGCTCGAACCAAGGTCCTCCTTGCTCCCTGTGGCGTCACCTCCCTTGTGACTTAAGTGGTGCCTCCTTGCCACTTTACCAAGACACTTCTTGTGTCTAAAACTCCCAATAATATTCCTTTAACCCCTAATTCTTCTAGCTCCTTCCTCTTAAGTGCTAAAACAAAATTTTTAGCCATGACCCGGGACTAACCCAAGGTCATGCCTAGACCCCAAAACATATCAAACCCACGCAGCATACTTACCAATTTATGCAACCACATGCAAAATGTAGAGACCCCATTTTAAGGATGTTACAGCTCTACCCCCTTAAAAAAAATTCGACCTCGAAATTACCTGGTCAGAAGAGTTGAGGGTATTGCTGCCGTATCACATCCTCTGGCTCCCATGTGGCCTCCTCCGTACCATGATTCTGCCATAGCACTTTCACCAAGGGTACTAACTTCTTACGCAGAACTTTAACATCCCGATCTAAGATCTGTACTGGTACAACGTGTGATGGATCTGGTAGCGCCTAAGCATCAAAACATGGAAGACGTCGTGAATCTGACTTAACTCTGCTGGCAGCTCGAGCTGATAAGCTACCAGTCCTACTCGCTTCAACACCGTGTACGGCCTGATAAATCTAGGGCTTAGCTTCCCTTTCCGTCCAAATCTCAACACTTTCTTCCATGGCGATACTCTCAAAAAAACCTTATCAACTACTGCATACTCTATATCTTTGTGTTTTAGATCAGTATAAGACTTCTGCCTGTCCGACGCTTCCTTGAGACGAGCCCGAATCACCTTAACCTTATCCTCAGTTTCTGCCACCAACTCCGGACCCAAAACATGCCGTTCACCCAACTCTGTCCAACACGTAGGAGTTTAACACTTTCGTCCATACATTGCCTCATATGGTGCCATCTGGATACTCACTTGATAACTATTGTTATAAGCGAATTTCGCCAATGGTAGATACTCCTCCCAGCTACCACTGAAATCGAACCACGACCCTTAGCATATCCTCTAAAATGAATCACTCTTTCGATCATCCATTAGATTGTGGATGAAAAGTCATCTTTGAAATCCAACCTCGTTCCCAAAGCCTGATGCAAAGCTCTCCAGAACCTTGACGTGAACCTAAGATCCCTATCCGAGATGATTGACACTGGCACTCCATGCAACCTCACAATCTCGGCCACATACAACTTGGCTAACTTCTGAAGCGAATAATCAACCCTCACCGGTATGAAGTGAGCTGATTTGGTCAGACAATCCACAATCACCCAGACTGAGTCCTTCTTACTAGGCGTTAGGGGTAGCCCACTGACAAAGTCCATGGTAATCCTTTCCCACTTCCATTAAGGAATCTTTACCGGCTGAAGTAATCTTGACGGTAGGTGATGCTCAGTTTTGACCTGCTGACACGTCAGACACTTACCCACAAACTCAGTCACTTTTCGCTTCAACCTTGGCCACCAGAACTGCTTCCGCAAATCCTGGTACATCTAGCTACCTTCAGGATGCATAGCGTATAGGCTGCTATGTGCATCTTGAAGAATCCTTTGCCTCAACTCTACGTCATTCGGCATACAAGCTGTTCCTTGAAAACACAGTACTCCATCGTGAGTCAAGCTGTTTCCTTCCAACCCATTACTCTGTACTTGCAACCTCCGAGCATTCAAACCCTTATCCACTAACTGTTTCTCCTTAATCTGCTCTACCCAAGTTGGCTTAACCTGCAATTCTGCCAAAAGACTCCCATCGTCATACAAGCTAAGACGAGTAAACATCGCTCTTAAGTCTGCTACTACCTTACGACTCAACGCATCTGCCACCACGTTAGCCTTGCCCTTATGATACTCTATCGAACAATCGTAGTCCTTCAATAGCTCAATCCATCTGCACTGTCTCAAGTTCAAATCCTTCCGAGTCAAAAGATACTTCAGACTCTTGTGGTCCGTGTAGAGTATCGACTTTTCTCCATACAAATAATGCCTCTAAATCTTCAAGGCAAAAACCACCGACCAATTCAAGTCATCGTCGGTAGTTACCCTCATGCGATCTCGGTGGCAAGACGATCGCCACTACTTTCCCTTCCTGCATCAACACACATCCCAAGCCAGTATGTGATGCATCACAATAGACCGTGAATACCTTTCCTACCTCAGGCTGTACCAGAACCAGAGCTTTCGTCAAAATCTTCCTCAACTTGTCAAAACTTTGCTACTGTTTCTCTGTCCACACAAATGGGACTCCTTTCCTCAATAGCTTAGTCAACGGTGCCGCGATCAGAGAAAATCCTTCCACAAATCTCTGGTAATACCCTACCAGACCTAGAAAACTCTGAATTTCTGCAACTGACCTCGACGATTTCCAATCCAAAACCGCCTCAATCTTACGAGGGTCCACTCTAATCCCTTCAGCGGACACTACGTGACCCAAGAAAGTTACTTCCCTA
The DNA here is from genome assembly GCA_025506655.1 of Gossypium rotundifolium. Lineage (NCBI taxonomy): Eukaryota > Viridiplantae > Streptophyta > Magnoliopsida > Malvales > Malvaceae > Gossypium > Gossypium rotundifolium. The sequence goes on along the minus strand of CP106729.1, from coordinate 128,849,217 downwards.
AGCCAGAATTCGCACTTACTGAATTTGGCAAATAACTGCTTCTCCCTCAGAATTTGCAATACCACATGCAAATGTGTATCATGATCCTCTTCAGTCCTTGAGTACACCAATATGTCATCTATGAATACTACGACAAACTGGTCCAAGTACTGCTAGAACACCCGATTCATCAAGTCCATGAATGCTATCGGTGCAGTAGTTAATCCGAACAACATTACCAGAAACTTGTAATGCCCCTACCGAGTACGAAATGCCGTCTTGTGGACATCAGCCTCCTTCACTTTGAGTTGATGGTACCCTGACCTAAGATCTATCTTCGAGAAAACTGATGCACCCTTAAGTTGATCAAACAAGTCATCAATCTTGGGCAATGGATACTTGTTTTTTATCGTTAACTTGTTCAGCTGGCGGTAATCTATACACATCCGCATCGTACCGTCCTTTTTCTTGACAAAGAACACTGGTGCTACCCAAGGAGATATACTCGGTCGAATGAAACCTCGATCCAACAACTCCTAAATTTGGGCCTTCAGCTCCACCAATTCTTTTGGCGCCATCCTATACGGGGTTATAGACACTGGCGTAATTCCGGGTAACAGGTCTATCTCGAATTCCACTTCCCGATCCGGAGGCAGACCCAGAAGTTCTTCAGGGAATACGTCAGCAAATTCCTTCACTATTCAGACATTCTCCACTGCTGACTCCTTGGCCTCCAAGGCACACACTCGAACCAGAAACGCCTCACAACCCTTCCTAACCATTTTTTCTGCCTTCAGTGCAGAGACCACATTCAATAAGTACTCTCTCTTATTACCTATCATCACCACCTCCTCACCTTCCATTGTCCTCAACACCATGCATCTAGCCGCGCAATCCAAACTAGCCTGGTACTTCACCAGCCAATCCATCTCGAGAATCAGATCGAACTCCCCAAATGGCAGTTCCATCAAATCAACCAAGAACACGACCCCTTGAAGTTCTAGGGGTACACCCTAAATAGTTTACTTACTTCTACAGAGTGACCTGAAGGGCTTATCACAGTCATCTTCCTAAAAGTAATCTCAAAGTCTAAGTTCATAGTTTCCACTATACTACTGGCTACATATGAGTGCGTGGAACCCACATCTATTAAAGCATTGTAAGGTAGTCCGAAGATTAAGAACGTACCAGTTATGACGTCAGGTGCGTCACCCTCCTCTCGACGCCTCGCTGCGTAGACTAACCCAGGCAGTCTAGCCTCCGTACCACCTGCACCTATGCTTGGTGCTCTACGGCCTCTACTAGAGCTATTACCTCCCCTAGCAGCGCCACGACCTCTCTGTGGTTGCTGACTATCCCTCCTGTTCTGAGTACGGTTCTGATCCCCAGACTGCAATCTAGCTGACAGCTATGGACAATCCCTCACTCGGTGCTCCATCGACCCACACTCAAAACATCATCTGTTTTCAGTCTAGCATTCTCCCGTGTGAGACTTCCCACACCAAGCACATCGTGGCAGCCACTGAGTATTACCAGTAGTAGGCCGAGCAGCTTGATTCGGCCCACTATATCTACCCCATTTTTGCTGATTCTCGCTAGACCCAGATGATCCAGCATTCCTTTTATTCCATCCCCGGTCCTGATTTTGTCTCACCGACTGTTTCACCTCCCCAGCAACTTTGGCCTTTTCCACTAAGACCGCAAACTCTCTCTCCTTCTGTGGAGCAATCAGTAGCCTCAAATCATCCCTTAATCCGTCCTCAAATCTGACACACTGCTTATGCTCCGTAGCTATAATACCCCGAGCATATCGGCTCAGCCTTAAAAATTCTGCCTCGTACTACGATACAGATTTATTCCCCTGAACCAGCCTTAGGAACGCCTTTCTTTGCGCATCAATGTAGCTAGACCCAACATATTTCTTCTGATAAGCTACCTTAAAATAGTCCTAAGTGAGATCATCCACTGCTGTACTATCCCAAACCGTGAGCCACCACTGGTATGACTCATCCCGGAGAAGCGACACTATCCCTTTCAGTTTTTCCTCAGCAGTCAGATCCAAGTCATCCATGATTCGCTCCGTCGCCTCTAACCAATACTCAACCGTATTGGGAGCCACACTAGAAACACCTCAAAATACCTCGGCTCCATTGGCTCGGAGTCGCTCAGATACAAATTTTTGAGCTCCCGTACCCCCACCTACTCCAGTCACTCTTTCCAGAACTCGCAGCATCGCCTGTGACACTGCATCATCCCCCGTTTGACCTTGATACTCTACGTCGGTAGCTGGTGGTGGTGGTATCTTATTCTCGGACCCTTGACCAGACCTAACGGGTTTCGATACAGTTATTCTACCTCTACCGCGTCCTCGCACATTTTGACCACGTCCCCTAGTACTCATATCTAAATCGCGATTTATCTGGCTAAAGAAATTTATGAATTAGCTTCTGTTCCACTTATTACCCACGAATAAGTTTTATGTGAAGTACTTTGGCAGTGGTTCTTTCGATCATCACAGAGTTTTTAGTTTAATTTCCTACCCTCATTCCACGTGTAGGGGTGTTCTCATCATTTCACTACCCGGGGGTATTTTCATAATTTAACCTATCGGGGTATTTTAGCAATAAAATAGAGTTAATTTATAAACCTTTACAAATCATAGATATTTCAAAATTCTAAAAATCGGGGTGTTTTGGTAATTTAAGTAAACTAGGGTATTTTAAAAATTTTTTAAAAAGCGAGGTTCGGTGATTTTACAAAGAAGTGTATTTTGAAAGTTTTCACTTGAGGTACTTGACAATTTTCCATATTGAGGTATTTTGGTAATTTTACAAGTCGAGGTAATTTGGTCATTTTTCAAATCGAGGGTATTTTGGTCATTTCCTAAATCAAGGATACTGCGATAATTTCAAACTAAGGTTTAAAGTATTTGAACAAAATGGTGATCCTTTTGGGTTTTAGTTATTAAATTTAGCTTTGTGAATAAGTCGTCTCATTAGGATGAGCCGTCACTCGCACTGGTAGGATTCGAGTGGAGAGGAGGTGAGTCACTAGGGCCGCTTAAATACCAAGCTCCCCAGAATCCACTCCTAGACATGCGCTAGCGGTTGCCACACCTTGGCTCGATGCGTACTCACGGGTTTGTTTAGTGGATCATTAGGTCTTATGTAACTTGTATTGGAGTAAGCTATTCCTAGGGTTCAATAATTCCTATTCAACTTAATCTACGATCCCGAAATACCCATTTCCCTACATATAATTCACACAACTATCAGAAGTACTTACCTGGGCGGATTGGTGCCGGAGACTCGGTGTCATGCTGTTCAACCCATGTACCGTTTCCACAAAACTTTTCAAAGTCAAATTTAAAACATTTTGGGCCTCGGGCCCACAGCTGAGCTTTTAAACTTGGCTCTGATACCAAAATTGTAACACCCCAAACCCGATCAACACACCATGACTGAATCTGGCATGCCACGGAGTGATAACCTTTTAAAAGTGAAATTTTGTCGGATAATTTTCTTAGAAAACCCGTTTTATAGTACGAAAAGTTTAGTAATCCTTGCTTGAAATTTACGTATTGTTGCAAGTTTTTAGAAAGCATTTGAGTTATCTTTTTTATCATAATTTAAGTGGTGATACCCGATGGCAACACTTTTAAGAAAAACGAAGGAGTTATAGTTTTGAAAACATTACTTTTTACCGTTTAACTTAACAAAACCATATATTCAACATAGTTAAAATAATAGCAAATATTAAAGAAAAACCCAAAATAAAACTTAGCGGCCTTATTACAAAACCCAAAACCAAAATTTAAAGAAAATTAATAAAATTGAAATAGTAGCTAAAAGAAATCAAATCCAACGAACATGCATGGCCACCTCGAGTCCTCCCGGCTCCATCTCTGCAATCTACTCATCTGCAAAATATAAGGGAAGGGGTGAGTCACCAAGACTCAGTGTATAAATCTCCAACCCGATAGTGCATTCACTTACACAAACTATCAGTAGCAATATGGAAATCATGCAAAACATGCAACCCATAACCTAGCCATCCAAACACCTTTAACTACCCCGTGTGGTCAAAACCACTGGTGGTCAAAACCACTGGTGACTGTAGTCACAAATATATCGGTGTGGTCAAAACCACTGATGACCGAAGTCACAAATCAAGTGATAGGGCCAACCCATCGTGTGGTCAAAACCACTGATGACAATCCCATAATCAACATGTGGGGCCAACCCACTGTGGTACCAAACCACTGGGACGAGTCACAATATTCATATGTGGTCAAAACCACTGGTGGTCAAAACCACTAGGACTTAGTCACAAAATATAATATCAAGACGGGGCCAACCCGTCGTGTGGTCAAAACCACTGGTGATAGTCTAAAATAAATCATCCCCCTCCTCTCATCAAACCCATCATCATGTTCATAACATACATGCCATAGTATCGAATGATTATGCATATAACATAGCATCCATAGATCATGACGATGTATACTAAAAGTCACATAACAGGGGACTTACCCGATTTCTAAGTTCATGTCCACAAAGCACACTTACTGATTCAATAGTGATAACGGTAACACAATAAGCATATTATATGAAATAGGAGTGTGTAAGCGTTACACACCTGGTTGCTAACGTAATCACTAAATCTCGAAGACCCAGTCTACTGTACTAGATCCCCTTTGCCCCTACATTCAGCCAACACTTAGATTATCACCGCAAGCCATTCAGCTATACCAATAAATCCCGAAGGACAAATCGCACAGGGATACTTCCTTACCTTAATGTCGATTTGGTTTCTAACCAAATCTCGAAACCACACACTGAGTCCCCCTTGTAATCGGCCATACATTAATACACATAAACGATTAGTCTTTGACTTTCGAACGATTAAGAAATAGATATTGAAGTGTTAAGACCTTACCTAGATCGACCACCAAATCCCGAAAACTCACTGTATTCAGCTATGCTCCTCCCTACAATTGGTTTAAACATTCCACTAGAGTTCTAAAGGCCATTCGACCGTAACATGAATCTAGAAACCAAGGAGTTATCGCATCCTTACCTGAAGAATTAGATTCGGCTTTTAATCCCAAAGATCTTAGGAGAAATTGGTTTCCATCAATGGTTAGGAATCATATCAACAAATGTCAAAATTTGGCTTTTGTCCACATGTGAGTCGACAGAGAAAAGAGAAAGGAAATAATAGAGATTTGGCCAAAAACACTTACCCCTTTCAAATTTGATTAGGGAAGAACCCAAAGAAGATCCACTCCTGGTTGATATTCGGCCAAAATAGCACTAGAAGAGAGAAGGGAAATTTGGCAAGAAGTTGAGTGATGAAGGGAGATTCGGCTATGGTTGATAGAAGAGAAACAAATGGGATTTGGTTATGAATCCAAAAGAAAAAAAAAGAAGAAATCGCAAGAGAGAGAGAGTGTGTGATGGTTTCGATTAGAAGAAGAAAAGAAGATTCGATTGGGTCTTGAGGAGATTCGGCTATGGAGGGTTTCAAGAAAAAGATGAAACAAAAATAAAAGAGAAATAGGTATGGTGTTTTCGGCTTAAGGAAAATAGGAGAGAAATAGGTGAACAAAGATGATTTTCGGCAAAAAATAGGCTAATCAAATACATGGAAACCCTAGGAGAGAGAAAATAAGCTTTCCAAGCGTAAATTGGTAAGTTCTTATGTCCCATTTTTAGTAATTTTTATATTTTTGATATCGAGAAAGCTTAATATCTCTATTTGGGGGGGTTAATTTGAATGAATATCAAAGTATAAAAAATTTTCCATGGTTGAATATACTGAAATTTGAAAGATTATGGTAGAAACTGAAAGGTTGTTGGTAGATGATCAATTTTACAAAGTAATTTTTTATGGAAACATATTTTGGGACTAAATTGAAAAGTGATGAAATTTATGGAAAAATTCTAAAATTTTGAGAATACATGTGCTGTAAAAGTTATATTAGAATTTTGAATAGGCCTAGAATAAGGAGTAAAATTGCATGATTTCAATTTCTGAGCCTAGGGACTAAATTGGAATTAATTAAAAGTTAGGGGCAAAATTGTACTTTTGCCTAGAATGTGAATTGGGTTCAATTGAATGTGAAAAGTACTAAATTGATGATTAAATTCATTTATATAGATCCAGAAATACCAAACAAAGATAAAGATCAAGGAAAAAAGAAAGTTTCGGATTAGTAAATACGAACAATTACAAAGGTAAGTTCGTATAACTTAAATAAGCATGAATATATGTGTTAATTTGATTGTTGAATTATATGAAATGTGATATGTGAATTATATGTACATTAAGCATGAACATTGTGAAGCATGAAATATGTATATGAGTAAAATGATTGAAAAAGGGTTAAAATCCTTTTGAATATTGAATTTTGATTGGATAAATGTGATTTCCCTGAAAAACTGCATGTGTTGCAGAATGGATTTAGCTCGATGGGTAATCCTTTGGAAATGGACTCTCGAGAATATGTGTTCCAATTAGGATTTAGCCTGGACTGGTAATCCTAATTGATTGGATTTAGCCTGGACTGGTAATCCAGATTGAACTCTATATGGAATTCTTTGCAATATAAGGATTTAGCCTAGACTGATAATCTGACAAAGCCCTTAGAGTATATGTGCTACAACTAGAATTTAGCCTTATATGAATTGACAGATAACGAAATTGACGGATAATGGAATTGTGCACCTCGAGTGTCCTGTACTATTAGAAATATTCATTGGAAATTCAATGATTCAATGGTATGATGAGCTCATCTATGCTTATTGTATATTATGGCTAACATGTTGATTAAATATTTGTGACTAGGCAAATTTGCCAAATTGATGGATATATGCTTTGTATATGTTTTAGATGTTAAATATGATTGGTAAGTGTAACTTTGGTTATATGAGCTTACTAAGCATATAATGCTTACAAGATTTATTTTCCCTGTTTTATAGTGCACAAAGCTCGAGAAGGTCAGAAAATTGGTCGGAGCTATCATCACGCTATCAACTCCTTGATTTTTGGTATAAATGAAAATCTTATTTTGTTAATGGCATGTATAGGCTAACTAAGTTAAATGATGGTATTTAAATGATATATATATATATATATATATATATAACTTAGCCATTGGAGTGGCTAAAACACTTATGTTTTTTAATATATGTTATGGTTGGATTTTACTTGAAATTGGCTGGAAAATATTTGTTAGTGTTGATGCTGGAAAAAAAATGGAAAATTTGGGTGAGAAATAAGGCTAGGAAATGGCATTATTTTGCCACATGGGTAGACTCACGGGCGTGTGTCTAGGCCATGTGTGACACACGACTTGGGTATATGGGCATGTGATCTGCCCGTGTGTCCCCTGCTTTTAAAATTAAAAAATAGAATGTCCAGAATTTAACACAAGAGTAGAGACACGAGCATGTGTCTCAGCCTTGTGGATGACACGGCCTTAGACACGGGCGTGTGATACGACCATGTGAAGTTTGCACCTATTTTTCAAAAATTAATTTAACCACATCGCCTAGTACACGAGCGTGTGACACGACCGTGTGTGCAAGTTAGAGAGCTCCTTAAGTTAGACATGGCCTGAAACACGGGCGTGTGGGTGCTATTCATAAGTGAAATTTTGTATACTTTGAGAAAAATTTTATGAGATCCCGATTAAGTCTCAACTCAATTTTAATATTTGATTTGGGTCTCGAGAGTCCAATTGAGGAACATTATGTATGTTTTCAGTAAATGTATAGTAATCGATATGATTAATTCTGTAAATGTTCTGTATTTATCGGTAATACTCTATAACTCAATTCCGACGATGGATACGGGTTAGGGGTGTTACATTTATTAGTATCAGAGCTATGATTTAGTCTATTGTCGGACTAATGTAGTGTAACAGTCCAGTTAAGACCCTAGTTAGAATAGTGGTTTCGGAACCACAAATCCGAGTTAAAAAATATTTTAATAATATTTTCTGTGTCTACAGTATATGATTAAACATGTGTGAGAGTTTCGTGAATTAATTTGTTTGTTTGTGTCCTTGATTAGAGAAAAGGACTAAATTGCATTAAATGCAAATTTAGCATGTCATATGAGTAAGTATCTATTTGCTATGGCTTTCCTTATATGAAGTCCTTATATTGTTATTAAACCATATGAATATTTGATGGACAAAAATGTCATATGTTAGTGGAATATAAATGTGAAGAAAAAGGCTAAAATTGTTAATAGATAATTAAATGTATATTAAATAAAACAAACATAAAAAGATGGCTATTCTCATCTTATCTAGTCGAATATTGAAAGAAAAAGAAGAAAGAAAATCAAGCTAGGTTTTGGCTATGTTCAAGTAAAATTAAGGTAAGTTTTGGTTTCGGTTTTTGATAATTTTACTTTTTTGTAATCGTTGCTTCGTATACTTCAAAACCCATGCTTCAATTTTGTGAATTGATGATGATTTTGAAATATGCCATTGATGAACACATGAGTTTTGTGATGTTTGAAGATGAATTATGAAAGATATGTATTAGATTAACATAGTTTGCCTTTGAGTTTTTGGAGATTTTGAGTAATTTAGACTAAATTGAGAAAATAATATTTTGAGGGACTAAATTATAAAATAAATAAAATATATGGACTTGTATGAGCATGGGTAATTTTCGGCCTAAACATGGTGTATGCAAATTTGGTGTATTTTTTGATTTTATGAAATAGGGACTAAAATGTCAAAATGTGAAAATATGAGGGCAAAATTATAAATTACCCTAAATATGTGTTTTTGGATTGAATTGAATGATTTGGTGAATAAACAGGTTAAATTTGAATATGTATAGATCAAGAACCGAAGAAAACGAATTTAGATCGAGGAAAGTTGAAAGTAATTAAATAACCGAATCCTTTCGTTTACTGGAATCCGAGGTAAGTCTATATACAAATAAATGTATTTTGAATTGGTTTATTCATGTGTCTATGAAATTAATTGTGATGAATGTGTACAAGATGAATATACATGAAATCCAAGGAAGTATCGATAATGTAGCAATGTCTGAGAAGTCCCGTACGAACCTAAGAATAGATAGGATTACATATGTCATGACATAGGTGTCCGATAAGTGATATCGGGTAAGACCACGTCTGGGACGTTGGCATCGATTTGAGATTTACGTGTAAGACCATGTCTGGGACATTGGCATCGATTTGACGTGTAAGATCATGACAGTGGCATCGATATTTGGTTACATGTAAGACCACGTCTGGGACGTTGGCATTGTATGACTATTCTAAGTATTCTGAGTATCCTATTTGGTTTTGAATGGTTCAACGGGCAATTTTGAGAAAACGAAAGGCTATGTAAAATGTATAAACAAATCAAGTACGTTTGAATTGTATACTATGTATGTGTATGGAAGGTAAGTATATATATGTACTTACTTAGATGAGATATGTGTATAGATTTTATGAAGTAAAATGTGATATATGAATGAATGAGCTATAATCTATTGAAGTACATGGTGATAAGAATGTTGGTAAGAAAATGGCAAAACAAATGAGCCAAGAAAAATGATGAAAGTGAAAATGAGCTATTAGTAATCTTATATTTGATATGAATAATGAATGCTTACATGTTAAGTTTATTTGTATATGGCTTACTAAGCTTTTGAAAGCTTACTTTGTGTGTGTTTGCTTTGTTTTATAGATCGTTAAAGCTACTGAGGGCTCGGGGGTCGTCGAGGATCGTCATCACACTACCCAATCTTACTTTGGTATTTTTGAATATGTATATAACTAAATATGGCATGTATAGGCTAGCTGTTTTGGAATATGTTTGAGATATGTACATATCCATGTGAGATGGCTAGATAAATGGTTGTGTTATGAATGAGTAGCCATGTCTTATGATGCTCAGTTTTGGTATGGTTTGATGGCTAGTGAAATGGACAAAAAAATGGTAAGCTTGTTGATGCAAAGTTGGTATATTATTGATGAGTAGATGTCATATTGTAGTGGTAAATTGTGGACGATTTATGCTTAGAAATGTTTGTGAATAAGTTGAGCTGAATGGCATATAAGTTGGTATGTTTGAAGAGTGCTTGAATGAGTTGAATAGGTTGACCATTTGGTATGTTTTTGGTTGCCAATTATGTTTGGTATGATGCTTTTATGTGCTTGAGAAGATGACCCAAAGTGTGGGTGGCATTTTGGCCTTGCAAATGGCTTATAATTGCCCACACGGTTGAGCACACGAGCGTGTGGCTCGACCCTGTCCCTCATGGTTGCATTTCAAAACAAGTCAGACTCGACACAGGCTAGACACATGGGCGTGCGACTGGCCGTGTGGTGCAAGTCAGTAGCGACCACGGGTGAGGCACACGGGCGTGTCCACGGTCGTGTGGACAAGTCAGTATGTATGCCCTGTTTTGACACGACTTAAACACACGGGGTGTCTAAGGTAGTGGGAGGCACACGGCCTGCCTATACGGGCATGTGACCTCTGTAACTTAGAAAAAATTTTAAATTTATGATAATTTTTGTATATGTTCGATTTAGTCCTGGTCCTATTCTAAAACATGTGTAAGGTCTTGTAGACCTATTTGAGGGACACTTTGATGTGAATTTTCAAATTATGTTAAGAAATGTCTGTAAAAGTTTTTGATTATTCGGTAATGCCTCTTAACCCTAAACCGGCGATGGTTACGGGTTAGGGGTGTTACACGTAGCAAATATGAGTTGTAATATCCCGGGTTAAGGGCTATTTTATTTTTGGCATTGTTTGCATGTCCGTGGTGTGCAATGTTGTTGTTTGTGTGGTTTCGGGGCTTAGATGCAGGCTAGGAGTGTGCCTGAGTAGGTGGTAAAATTTTAGTTTTGGGCTTTAGGGGATAGGAGCTGAAGGTGCTGGGGTTTATAATTAATTTAAGTGAATTTTAACACAAATGAAGAGCTAGCAAAGTGGCAAGCAAGGCGCCACTAGGAGCATGTGTTGGCGTCAAAGGCAAGGGAGGAGAGGTCTTGTGTTCGAGTTGCATAATGCCCCATTTTGACTCCCATTTTGACGGCATGAAGGGAAGAGTTGTGGCAAGTTTGAACTCTACCATGGACTTGGTCAACACATTCAAACGGTGGGTGGAGAGTGAAATTAGGAGGAAGACTTGGTCAACTTGAGTTTTGGAGATTTTGAGTAATTTAGACTAAATTGAGAAAATAATATTTTGAGGACTAAATTATAAAATAAATAAAATATATGGACTTGTATGAGTATGGGTAATTTTGGCCTAAACATGGTGTATGCAAATTTGGTGTATTTTTGATTTTATGATATATGGACTAAAATGTCAAATGTGAAAATATGAGGGATAAATTATAAATTGCCCTAAATATGTTTTTGGATTGAATTGAATGATTTGGTGAATAAACGGTTAAATTTGAATATGTATAGATCAAGAACCAAGAAACGAATTTAGATCGAGGAAAGTCGAAAGTAATTGAATAACCAATCCTTTGCTTTTGAATAGGTAAGTCTATATACAAATAAATGTATTTTGAATTGGTTTATTCATGTGTCTATGAAATTAATTGTGATGAATGTCAAGATGAATATACATGAAACCAGGAAGTATCAATAATGTAGCAATGTTTGAGAAGTCTCGTAGAACCTAAGAATAGATAGGATTACATATGTCAACATAGGTGTCCGATGTATATTTAAGACCAGCCCGCGTGGCATCGATTTGAGATTTCGGCAAGACCATTCCGGGACATTGGCATCGATTTGAGATTTACGGTAAGACCACAAAGGCATCGATATTTGGTTACATGTAAGACCACGCCCTGGCGTTGGCATTGTCGACTATTCTAAGTATTAGTATCCTATTTGGTTTAATGGTTCAAGGGCAATTTGAGAAAACGAACTATGTAAAATGTATAAACAAATCAATGTTTGAATTGTATACTATGTATGTATATGGAAGGTAAGTATATATATGTACTTACTTAGATGAGATATGTGTATAGATTTTATGAAGTAAAATGTATATGAATGAATGAGCTATAATCTATTGAAGTACATGGTGATAAGAATGTTGGTAAGAAAATGGCAAAACAAATGAGCCAAGAAAATGATGAAAGTGAAAATGAGCTATTAGTAATCTTATATTTGATATGAATAATGAATGCTTACATGTTAAGTTTATTTGTATATGGCTTACTAAGCTTTTGAAAGCTTACTTTGTGTTTTTGCTTTGTTTTATAGATCGTTAAAGCCGAGGGCTCGGATCCCGAGGATTGTCATCACACTACCCAATCTTACTTTGGTATTTTTGAATATGTATATAATAAATATGGTATTTGTTTTGGAATATGTTTGAGATATGTACATATCCATGTGAGATGGCTAGATAAATGGTTGTGTTATGAATGAGTAGCCATGTCTTATGATGCTGTTTGGTATGGTTTGATGGCTAGTGAAATGGACAAAAATGGTAAGCTTGTTGATGCAAAGTTGGTATATTATTGATGAGTAGATGTCATATTGTAGTGGTAAATTGTGGACAATTTATGCTTAGAAATGTTTGTGAATAAGTTGAGTGAATGGCATATAAGTTGGTATGTTTGAAGAGTGCTTGAATGAGTTGAATAGGTTGACCATTTGGTATGTTTTTGGTTGCCAATTATGTTTGGTATGATGCTTTTATGTGCTTGAGAAGATGACCCAAAGTGTGGGTGGCATTTTGGCCTTGCAAATGGCTTATAATTGCCCACGGTTGAGCACACGATGATGGCTCGACCCATCCCTCATGGTTGCATTTCAAAACAAGTCGACTCGACCATGGCTAGACACATGGGCGTGCGATCGTGGCCGTGTGGTGCAAGTCAGATGGCGACCACGGGTGAGGCAATGCGGTGTCCACGATGGTGTGGACAAGTCGATGATGTATGCCTGTTTGACACGACTTAAACACACGGGTGTCTAAGGTAGTGGGAGGCACACGGCCGCCTATACGGGCATGTGACCTCTGTAACTTAGAAAAATTTTAAATTTATGATAATTTTTGTATATGTTCGATTTAGTCTGGTCCTATTCTAAAACATGTGTAAGGTCTTGTAGACCTATTTGAGGACACTTTGATGTGAATTTTCAAATTATGTTAAGAAATGTCTCGTAAAGTTTTTGATTATTAGTAATGCCTCTTAACCCTAAACCGATGGTTACGGGTTAGGGTGTTACATGAAATATGAGTTGTAATATCCGGGTTAAGGGCTATTTTATTTTGGCATTGTTTGCATAGTACCGTGGTGTGCAATGTTGTTTTTGTGTAAGTTTGATGGCTTAGATTGATGCTAGAGGTGATCGCCAGTAGGTGGTAAAATTTTAGTTTTGGGCTTTAGAGCGATACGGGGTGAAGGTGTGGGTAATTATAATTTAATTATAAGTGAATTTTAACACAAATAGAAGAAGCTAGCAAAGCTGGCCAAGCCAAGCGCCACTAGGAGCATGTTTTGACGTCACAAGGCAATGGAGGAGAGGTCTTGTTGTAAATCAAAAAGAGTTGCATAATGCCCCATTTTGACTCCCATGTTGATGCATGAAGAAGAGTTGTGGCAAGTTTGAACTCTACCATGGACTTGGTCAACACATTCACGGTGGGTGGAGAGTGAAATTAGGAGGAAGACTTGGTCAGGGATTGAATTTGTGGTTTGGGAGTGAATGGGGAGGTTGGCCGATTGTTAGGAGAGTTTCTGGGGGTTGGCGGTTGGTAAGAGGAGAGTGCCGATTTATTTTTCTCTCAAGGCAACTTGTGCATTGGTTCGTCAAATAGATTGTGGGAAGCAAGTCTAGCTTTTGGTCATTTTGTTGGTAATCAAAAGAAAACTCTCCCATTCCATTTTCATGCTTGAAACCGAAACCCCAAGTGCTTCATCTCTTGTTCATTTTCTTTTGTTCTCCTTAAACCAAAGCTTCAACACCCTTACCCTTGCCAAAACTACTTGGTATCTTTCAATTTTATTGTTATGAATGCCTCTCACTCTCTTTTCTTTCTCATTTTTGTTAAAACGCAACCAGCTTTTGCTTTCTATTCAACATTTAGCGAACCTACCATCCCATCATCATACTTTTCTCTTCGAAACTTTGTTAGCGAAAGTCTCCCTCTTTCCTTTTCTTTTCAAAAGAAAGGTGTTTTCTTACTATTTTCTTCCCATTTCGATTCTTGGAAACTTCATCTCCAAAACACTCTCTCCAATTCTTTTCTTGTTCAAAACCGACATACCCTCCTCTCTATTCAATCTTTTATTTCTTTCTTCTTCCGAGCTTTAGCGATTCTTCTCCATTGTTTTCTCTTCATCTCTTTTGGTGTCGTAACCTTCATTTCTTCTCATCTCCTCCTTTTCTTTCCACTCAAAACCGAGGATAGGTGTGTGTTAAACACTTAGGCGAACCTCCTTTTCACTGGATTAAAGGGTGTTAGCAATCTTCCTTGGTGTTGGCGAATAGTAGGTGTTGTTGGGTGCTTGGTTCCAATTGGTTGGTTGTGGGTAAGTGTTGGCGAATGGCCTTTCTCCTTTCTTTGGTACTTTGCGATTTTGGGTATATTTAAGGGCTGATTTGGTTCGTAAAAGGTGTTAACTTCTTGTTATGGTAATCATTTTTCGTATAGGGTCCTTGGGTTCGAAATCAAGCAAGGAGGCCTCTTACTCATAGCAATCGGTAAGTGGTGGTAAGAATGGGTGTTTTGATCCGATTTCGTTTAGTTTTCTTTAAGTTAAGTCATTAGGAGATTAACCGTTATTCTTTTCTAGGGTGTGATCGTTTGGTAAAGGCGTGTTGGTTGGGTTGGTTGGAAACCGAACCATTCATAAAGTAGGGTTTAACAACCTGGGTTATCTACTTTGTTGGCGAATGGTATAATGAGTTAAACCTTTGTTGCGAATGTAGGATCGGCTATTGGGTGATCAAAGATTGATCGATTCTTAGGATTTAATCTTGATATAGGTGTGTAAACCAACACACTATCTTAACTAAATAATGTGATATGGTTGTGTAAATAACGTGTGATTGATTACCCATTGAGGTATGGATACGGATTGGTGTCTGTTTCATTATGAGTTATGTGATGATGATGATATCATGATTTTTGATACTTTGAGATGCCATGTTGAGCATGTGAGCATGATAGCATGATTGCGATTTTGCATCTAGTATGATATGTGATTGGGTGATATGAGGGGAATATGATGTGTCTTTGGGACGTGTCTTTGGGACACGAGGTTTGGCACCTCCTGGTTTGGTACCACAATGATATTTCTTTGGGTCACAGGTTTGCACCTCGGTCTTGTCCGTGGCTTAGTACCGATGGGTTGGCCCCGATTGATTATCGGATTCGCCGTGATTTGGTATCACACGATGGGTTGGCCCCATCATCGGATTTGTGACTGGTCACGGTGATTTGGTATCACATTGTGTCTTTGGGACACAGGTTTGGCACCTCATTGTGACTCGTCCCTGGTTTGACACCACCGGGGTTGGCCCACTTATGAGATATGGGATCGTCGCTAGTGATTTGGTATCACGATGGGTTGGCCCCATCATTGGATTATTGTGACTTGGTCACTGGTTTTACCCTGATATGGATATCGTGACTTTGGGTCACGTGGTTTACACCACGTGGTTTGGTACCACAGGTAGAAAGGTGATATGGTTGGTTAGGATGGTGCATTACTTGCATTACTTATATATTGTGTTGGCATGTTATCTGGGAGGAATTATACTGATCTTGACTCACTCTCTCTCCTTTGACTATTTGGTGACACATAGTCGCGGACATGGGCGGATGGACTCGAGTGCTCATGCCATGCTAATAAAGTTCTCGACTTTATAAAAATTTGGTACATTAGTTATTCATTTTTATGTGGTTTATTTTGGGTTGTAAAGGCCTTTTTAAAATTATGGTTTGTTTGTTTATGCTTAAAGTAAATGTTTATTAACAAATTAATTGGGTTAAAATGTGCTAAAACAAGACGATTTCAAAATGCAAAGCGATATTTTAAACTATACCATCGGGTATCACACTAAGATTCGGAATAAAGAAGAACTCAAATGTTTTCTACAAACGATTTTCTACTAAGACAAAATGTTTTTGGTAACAATGATAAGCAACTCAAACTTCTTAACGAGATAATGTTTTGTCTACCCTAAGTAAGTTTTAAAATTTTGGTTTTCAAATACATCATCAAACTTCAATCAAACCTACTCGAGTTTCTTCAAATGCACAACCTAGCGAAGTTTTTCTCCAACTTTTAAACTCAAACCTAAACCTCTCAAAACCTTTTCCTGTAACATACAGTTGATGGGTGTATTGCGGTTTGGGTGTTACATGAGTTTCATGCCATTATATAATTTTGATAGTATGATATAACCTAACCATTTTAAATGTATTTTTATGTAGTAAATGTCTTTCAACCGAGCTAGAGTTGATCCGAAAGGAATCTTGCTCAAGCTTGTATAAAGGCTATATCTAGTAGAAGAGGTCAGGGAGATGATGAGGTAGATGTATTCTTTCAAATAATGAATGAATGGTTCACAATATATAAGAACAAATCCGCTATTACAACCTCCCCACTCCTCCGATTCACGAGATACAATAGGCTTTTAGTCGTCAAAATTAGTAAGGCTCATTGATAAAATCAAAAAATATGAAAAATTCAGCTACCGATGATGATGCTAAAAAGTGAGTTTTGGTGAATACTATCGGTATTAGATGAATTGTCTTGTTCAATGAGTGTTTGAAATGCAGTTTTTTGAAGATACAACTTATTATTGGTGGAAAATTATAACCTTGTTGAAAAAACATTACATGGGGTTCTTTCAAATAGAATTTAGAAAAAATATATTAGTTAGAGATTTACGGATCGGAAAAGAAATAATTCTAAAACTCAAGCAGGAAATGCGGTGTTAGAATATGAATGAGAATTTTCGACTAAGTAAATATGCTCAAGATTTGGTTCAAGCAGTAATGTAAACGATTTGAAGAATGGCTGAATGAAGATATTAAATTGTTGATTGGAATTCTTGAAATAAGAGAATTTGCAATCTGCTAATCAAGCATTAAAAGCGGAAAATTAAGTAAAGAAAACAAAATTGAAAACTCGAATTTTTTAAGAGATCTATGGGAAAATCCCAATCATCTATTTCAAAAAATTAAAGAGATACGATCGTTTACCACATTTGCTTGATATGGAAAGAATGGGTTCTCAACGCTAACAGATCACCGTCCCATCGTAACGTGTTGGTAGTGTTAGAAATCAAAGGAAATGTAACTCTTAAAATTTCATTTTGGGAATGTCAATTAAAAGTGGAGCTTGCTACCGTGGTTCTTTTGATCATTTCTCGAGATTGTCGAGAAAATTGAAAGAAGGTATCCTCAAGGTGACCACCTCGACATCCATAAATGTTGGTAGCCAAAGTACTACAAAATATTCAATGGTTAAATCTAAGACGAGCACCGGTGAGAACTTATGCTATACATGCTAAAGAAGATGCTCCAAATGTCATTCTTGGTACATTTTTTTACTTGGCACTAATATTTGCTTTAATTTCTGGTTCCACACATATATATCCACAAAATTGGTATCTATTAAAATTTATTGGTTGAATTCTGAATTGTGGGTGGTATTTTGGCCTTGCAAATGGCTTATAATTGCCCACACGGTTGAGCACACGAGCGTATGGCTCACCATCCTCCCTCATGGTTGCATTTCAAAACAAGTCAGACTCGACCATGGGCTAGACATATGGGCATGTGACTGGCCGTGTGGTGCAAGTCAGTAGCGACCACGGGTGAGGCACATGGGCGTGTCCACGGTCGTGTGGACAAGTCAGTATGTATGCCCTGTTTTGACACGGCTTAAACACACGGGGTGTCTAAGGCAGTGGGAGGCACACGGCCTGCCTATACGGGCATGTGACCTCTTAACTTAGAAAAAATTTTAAATTTATGATAATTTTCATATATGTTCGATTTAGTCCTGGTCCTATTCTAAAACATGTGTAAGGTCTTGTAGACCTATTTGAGGGACACTTTGATGTGAATTTTCAAATTATGTTAAGAAATGTCTGTAAAAGATTTTGATTATTCGGTAATGCCTCTTAACCCTAAATCAGCGATGGTTACGGGTTAGGGGTGTTACACGTAGCAAGTATGAGTTTAGCTATACATGCCATTATATAATTTTGATAGTATGATATAACGTAACCATTTTAAATGTATTTTTTATGTAGTAAATGTCTTTCGACTGAGCTAGAGTTGATCCTGAAGAAGCTGAGAGTACTGCTCAAGCTTCCGTATAAAGAGTTATATCTAGTAGTAGAATGACCGAGTCTGAGGGTCGAGATGATGAGGGTAAAGCTGTATTCTTTCAAATAATGAATGAATGGTTCACACAATATATAAGAACAAATCCTGCTATTCAGCAACCTCCCCCACCTGCTCCTCAACTGATTCCTGAGATACAATAGGCTTTTGAGTCAGTCAAAATTAGTAAGGCTCTTGTTGATAAAATCAAAAAATATGAGGCTGAAAAATTCAGAGCTACCACAGATGATGATGCTAAAAAGGCTGAGTTTTGGCTGGAGAATACTATCCGGGTATTAGATGAATTGTCTTGTTCACCAGCTGATTGTTTGAAATGTGCAGTTTCTTTATTGAAAGATACAGCTTATTATTGGTAGAAAATTATAACTTCTGTTGTTCCGAAAGAAAACATTACATGGGGGTTCTTTCAAATAGAATTTAGAAAAAAATATATTAGTCAGAGATTTTGGATCAGAAAAGGAAATAATTCCTAAAACTCAAACAGGGGAACATGACAGTGTTAGAATATGAATGAGAATTTGTTCGACTAAGTAAATATGCTCAAGAATTGGTTCAAACAGAAGCTGAAATGTGCAAACGATTTGAAGAATGGCTGAATGAAGATATTAAATTGTTGATTGGAATTCTTGAAATAAGAGAATTTGCAATACTGGCTAATCAAGCATTAAAAGCAGAAGAATTAAGTAAAGAAAAGAAACAAGCTGAAAGAGAAGCTCGAATTTCCGGTAAGAGATCTATGGGAAAATCCCAATCATCTGTTTCAAAGAAATTAAAGAGATACCAGAATCATTTTACCACATTTGCTTGATATTCTGGAAAAGAACGGGGTTCTCAACGCTCTAACCCGAGATCACCGTCCCCATCAGTAACCAGTGTTGGTAGTGTTAGAAATCCAAAGCTGAAATGTAACTACTGTAATAAATTTCATTTTGGGGATGTCGATTAAAAAGTGGAGCTTGCTACCGATGTGGTTCTTTTGATCATTTTCTCAGAGATTGTCCAGAGAGAGGGGGAAAAGAGGTTGAAAAGATTTCAAAGCCGAGTAATACTACCTCTAGAGGTAGACCACCTCGACATCCCACAAATTTTGGTGGTAGCCAAAGTACTACAAAATATTCAATGGTTAAATCTAAGACACGAGCACCAGTGAGAACTTATGCTATAAGTGCTAAAGAAGATGCTTCTGCTCCAAATGTCATTACTGGTACATTTTTTTTTACTTGGCACTAATATTATTGCTTTAATTGATCCTGGTTCCACACACTCATATATATCCACGAAATTGGTATCTATTAAAAATTTATTGGTTGAATTCACTGAATTTGTGGTGAAAGTTTCAAATCCCCAGGTCAAAGTGTGATGGTAGACAAAGTTTGTAAAAACTATCCATTGATGGTAAAGGGTAAATGTTTTTCAGCTGATTTGATGTTACTACCTTTTAATGAATTTGATGTAATCTTGGGAATAGACTGGTTAACCCAGCATGATGCAGTCGTGAATTGTAAACAGAAATACATTGCGCTTAAATGCCAAAATGGGGGATTACTTCATGTTGAATCTGATAAACTAGATGGGTTGTCTAATGTGATTTCAGCTGAACAGCACAGAAATGTATCAGAAAAGGATATGATGCTTACCTTGCTTATGTCTTAGACACAAAGGTAACTGAGTCAAAGATTCAATCAGTGCCGGTAGTGTGTGAATTACCTGATGTGTTTTCGGAAAAATTACATGGGTTACCACCTATTAGAGAAGTGGAGTTCTCTATAGATCTTATTTCGGGAACAACGCCAATATCAATAGCACCTTATGGAATTACTCCAACTGAGTTGAAAGCACAGTTGCAAGAATTAATTTACAGAGGTTGTGCTCGACCCAATTTCTCACCTTAGGGTGCACCGGTTTTATTTGTGAAGAAGAAAGATTGACCTGTGAGGTTATGTATTGATTACAAGAAGCTTAATAAAGTTACAATCAAGAACAAGTACATGTTGCCTTGAATAGATGATTTATTTGATCAATTAAAAGGAGCTACTGTATTTTCAAAAATTGATCTTCGCTCGGGTTATTATCAGTTACGGTAAAGGACTTAGATGTTCCAAAAATAGCTTTTAGAACCAGGTATAGTCACTATGAGTTTTTAGTGATGCCATTTGGGCTGACGAATGCACAATGTTTATGGATCTGATGAACAGAATTTTTAGATCGTACCTAGACAGGTTTGTAGTGGTATTCATTGATGATATTTTAGTCTATTCTCGGGATAAAAAAGAGCATGCTGATCATCTGAGAATTGTATTACAAACCTTACGGGAGAAGCAATTGTATGCCAAGTTCACTAAATGTGAATTTTGGCAACGAGAAGTTGGGTTCTTATACATATTGTATCTGCTGAAGGCATCAGGGTAGACCCGAGTAAAGTTTCAGCAATTGTTAATTGGAATCCACCAAATAGTGTGTCAGAAGTCAGAAGCTTTTGGGTCTAGCTAGATATTATTGGAGATTTTTCAAAGGGTTTTCGATGATAGCTTCTCTGATGACTCGATTGTTGCAAAAAGATGTAAAGTTCGAGTGGACTGATAAATGCCAACAAAGTTTTGACAAGTTGAAGGCTCTATTAACTGAAGCACCTATGTTAGTACAGCCTGAATCGGGTAAAGAATTTGTGATTTATAGTGATGCATCTTTAAATGGTTTAGGTTGTGTTTTGATGCAAGAAGGTTAAGTAATTACCTATGCTTCAAAACAATTAAAACCACATGAAAGAAATTACCTGATACATGATCTTGAATTAGCAACTATTGTGTTTACATTGAAAATATGGCGACATTACTTGTATGGTGAAAATTTTCATATCTTCACTGATCACAAAAGTCTGAAGTATTTGTGATACAGAAAGACTTGAATTTAAGACAATGTAGGTGGCTTGAACTGTTAAAAGATTATGACCTGGTGATTGATTATCATCCGGGTAAAGCCAATGTAGTTGTTGTTGCTTTGAGCAAAAAATCTTTATTTATTTTATGAGAAATGAATACTCAGTTGTCTATTTCCAATGATGGTTCTATTATGGCTGAGTTGAAAGTTAGACCAGTATTTTTGCAACAAATTTGTGAGGCTCAGAAGAATGATGTGAAGTTACAGGCAAAACGAGAACAATGTGAATTGAATCCTGATTCAGAATTTCAGATGGGGTCTGATGGTTGTTTGTTGTTTAGAGGCAGATTGTGTGTGCTGAAGAATTCAGAGTTGATACAAAAGATTTTATATGAAGCTCACTATGGTACAATGTCTGTACATCCGAGTAGTAATAAAATTTGTATCCAAATGTTTGATATGTCAGCAAGTGAAAGCTGAGCATCAGGTGCCTTCGGGGTTATTAGAGCCAGTTGTTATACCCGAGTGGAAATGGGAAAGAGTTACAATGGATTTTGTATCGGGATTACCATTGAGTCCAAGAAAGAAAGACGTTATTTGGGTGATTGTCGACCGATTAACAAAGTCAGTACATTTTATACCTATACGTATGGACTTTTCTTTAGATAAGTTGGCTGAATTATATGTCTCTGAAATTGTTAGATTACATGGGGTACGAGTTTCTATTATTTTTTATAGAGATCCTTAATTTACATCCCAATTTTGGAATAAATTACAAGAAGCACTATGTACACGAATGCATTTCAATACTGCATTTCACCCTCAAACAAATGGCCAGTCAGAACGGGTTATACAGATTTTGAAGGATATGTTATGGTGTCGTGTACTTGAATTTAAAGGTAATTAGGAAAAACATTTATCTTTGATTGAATTTGCTTATAACAATAGTTATTAGTCCAGTATTGAAATGGCACCATATGAAGCTTTGTATGGTCAGAAATGTAGAACACCATTGCATTGGACAAAGCTTAATGAAAAGAAAACTCTTGGAGTTGATTTAATTCAAGAAACAAAAGAAAAGGTAAAGGTTATTTGAGAAAGTTTGAAAGCAGCCTCTGATAGACAATAGTCTTATACTGATCTTAAAAGAAAAGAAATAGAATTTGAGGTTGGTGATAAAGTATTTTTGAAGGTGTCACCCTGGAAGAAAGTTCTCCAGTTTGATCGTAAAGGAAAATTAATTCCTTGGTTTATTGGGTCTTATGAAATTATTGAGAGAATTGGGCCGGTTGCTTATTGACTAGCATTACCACCAGAACTTGAAAAGATTCATAATATTTTTCATGTATTCATGTTATGACGATATCAATCAGATCCTTCACATGTTATTTCTCAGATAGAAGTTGAGATCCAGTCGATATGACATATACTGAAGAACCGATTAATATTCTGGCACGAGAAACAAAAGAACTGAGAAATAAAAAGATAGCATTGGTAAAAGTTCCCTGGAAAAAGCATGGAATTGAAGAAGCTCCTTGGGAACCAGAGGATACCATGAGGAAGCAGTACCCTAATCTCTTTACTGGTAAGATTTTCGAGGACGAAAATCCTTAAGGGAAAGAGTTGTAATCGCCCAATTTCAGTGAAGTCGGAATAGTGGTTTTGTAACCACAAATCTGAGCTAAAAAGATAAAATAATTTAATATTATGAAATGGTTAGTAATATAGTAGAAAGGTTGTATGATAATTTTGATAAGAAAAATTTACCAATTAGGTGCTTAATTGTAGAAAGGACTAAATTGTATAAAATGTCAAATTAGTTGGGTTTAGGAGGGTGCCAAGCATGACGAGGGTGGAGGAAGGCTGGTCTAGTGAGGTTCGGCGTAGGAAAGAGAGGGGAAGGGAGAAAGGGGACGGTCGTGTAACTTGAAGGAGAAAAGGGTGGGTCGTGGTGGTTGGTGCGGCTCGAAGCAAGGAGGGACGAAGTAGGGTGAGATGATGGCTGGCGATGGTAAAGTGAACAGCGGTTGGCGGCATTGGGGTGTTAAAGAATGGTGGCTAGGGTTTGGGGCTAGTTGGGGAAGAAGACAAAACAAAAGAAAAAAAAGGGGGTTAGGGTTTTTAAGGGTGACATAGTCGTGTCACACGCCCGTGTGGGGCATTTTCAGCCCGTGTGCGTTAAAAAATACAAGCCGGTCTTCACATGGCCTAGGACACGCCAATGTGTCCAGGCCGTGTATCACATATGGCCGTGTCACACACTCGTGTGACACGTCTTTGCTTCTCCTATGCCCATGTGGATTCCCACACGCCCGTGTGGCCCAGCCGTGTCTCTCACACGGCCATGTGCCTTGCCCATGTAACTTTCTGACTTGATTTAAAATTGAAAAAAAATAGCTTTAGGACTCACACGGCCTAAGACACGCTCGTGTGTCTAGGCCGTGTGTGCCACACGACTGTGTAGACTATTTTAGGCCATGTAACAGTCAAATTTTGGAAAAATAAAGTCCCAGGACCCACACAGCTAAGGACACGTCTGTGTGTCCAGACCGTGTGGGTCACATGGCCATGTTGCCAGGCTATGTAACTCACTGTCGAACCCCTTATAATGCACACAGCTTGGGACACGTTTGTGTATTTGTAACACCCCAAACCCGCCCACGAGCCTTGACCGAATCTGGTATGTCACCGTGGAAAATCGTTTGAAAAGATTTTGACTTAAAAGTAAAACTTAATAATAATTTGATTGTCGTTTATAAAATGTTGTGTTTTAATATTCTAAGTAAAACTTTGTTTATTACAAAGCATCCGGATTAAAAGCTTTAATATAATTTTTAAAATATAAGTTGCCAAGAATAAATTCATTTCCAAATAGTGATTTAAATATCAATCCAACTTAACATAATAGAAATCCCAAAACTTAAAAAAAAAAGCCTTATTACAATAATTAAATATTCAAAATATTGAAATAATTAAAATCATCTTTTGCATTGCATGGCCACCCTGTATCCTCTTCAACCCGGTCCAAGCTTTATGCATCACCGCGATGTTGGAAAAATTTGGGTGAGTCAATGACTTAGTGCATAGTTATTTCACATGTCTCCACATACTGAAGCTTGGCCCATATCCACACATCAATCACAAATCGATAATAATGTAATTAACCACTTGTTTTCACATCTTTGGGCTTGGCCCACTACCTCATTATTCCACTTCACATATTGATCATAGAAAAGTGCATCCCAACCCAACCTAGAGCCCATCCGTTACACCTACCTTGGCAGACCTACTGCCCAAGGCCGTGGCTAAGCCACCGATCACCTAAGTGACCCCACATGTCAATATCCACGAGGTGACTCGAGGTCATCCTCAATCCATAGTGATGCACACAGCTATTATCCACCGAGATGTGGCACCTAGCCAACATCTCCCTTGATGAAGCACATAGCTAACACCAAGCGCCAATGTAGCACAAGGCTAACATCAGACCACGTGCATAATGTACACCCTTCCCTTCGATAGTCACATCCCATGCCCCATGCATATATGTGTATCATGTCAGATTAACATTTAGAGTAAGTATACATCACGTGCTCATCACAAATATCACACATATACCATAGGCAAAATAATGTCATAGAGCACTGACCTGATTAATCGATTACCCACTATGGGTATCCACCATCTTAGCCCTTGTTTCTACTATCATACACATCATAAACATACATATAACATACAAATAACAGGAGAATAGTGCGATAACTATGCACCTGACTATTTAGCGAAATCCCAAACTATATGAACCTAACACAATCTAGAATCCCGAAACTCTATTCCTGCTCATCTGAATCCCGAATATTCGCTTACTTCCTTCCTGTCGAAATCCCTATAAACTCAGTGTTAGTTTTGGTTTTAACACATGAACACCTTATGGTATAACCCTTGGCCGAAACTAACCCTTACCAAGGTCGAAGTCCCGAATCTGTCACTTGCTCCTGAAGTTGTCGATCTCCCTACTTAGTAAATGTTAGGATCGGCTTACACATGAAATCTAGGAAAATGGCCCTTGACCGAATATTAGCAACTACTTACCTTGATATTTAAAACCCGAGAAATCTCCTTTAATGCACCCTAACGTTGGCATAAAAAAACACACATTAATATGGCCTTAAACATATTCGGCCACCCTTAGAAAAAGAACCTGAACCGATTACTAAGGAAGAATCTACTTACCACCATCCACGTTTGAAGAGATTTGGAAAGAGTAGTGGACAACAAGGAAAAAGTGTTTGATTCTTGGCTTTAGAGAATGATAACAAAAGAATGGTTTTGGCTTCAAAACTTGCAACAAAGAAGAGAGAGAATAGGCACCTTTGAAGATTGACTAGCCCTTTAAAAGGTGATTGAATATTTGCCTATCTCAAGAATAGGTATGGAGTTGGAGAAAAGAAGAATGGGAGAGGTTTCAATTTAAGCAAGGTTAAATTAAAGGAAAAAGATGTGAAAAGAAGAAAGAAAATAAAGGCACAATGGTTCTACCTTTCGACTTTTGACAAAGGGAAATAGGGTACAATTTTGACAAAACACCAAGATGAAAAGAAAATTGAAGAGAGACTTTTCTTCATTAAAAATTCAGCAAGGAGACTAGGAGGAAACAAATAATTTCGCACTTATCACCTCTTCATGGCCGAATATACCAACCCAAAAGAGACCTTCAATTGGCCACTACTCCTTTCTCTTATCAAATCCCATTTTCTCCTTTATCACCTTAATAAATAAATTAAACATAATCCATCACATTATCTCTTATCACCCATACAAAATAAATTAATAAAACTACAATTATCTTCTATCCACTAACTTAAATAAAAAAATAAAATAAAATCACATTATCCTACTCTTAGCCAAATTTTAAAATAATAAAACCCAAGCCTTATCTCATCTTTTTGGAGTCCACATGCCGTCCAACTCCTTCCCCCTCTCTTGACGTCACATGCAAAAAAAATAAAACCCCACTTTATGCTGCCCACGTGATTCGATCCTCCACCCTCCTAAGCTCCCTTTGACTCAACTTCAAGCACCCTAGGTGGCGTCCATTGCCACTTTTCCAAGGCCATCTTTGTGTCATAACCTTCACCACTTATTTCTTTAAGACCTCACTCCCTTAACGTCAAAAATGTAAAAAATAATAGCCACCCATTTTGCTACCCACACGACTCGAACCAAGGCCCCTTGCCCACTACACATGGCGTCATTCACCAAGGCCCTAAGTGGCACCTTGTAGCCACTTTACCAAGGTGATTCTTATGTCCAAGAACTCCCAAAATTTTCCTTAAGGCCTCCTTTGCCTAGCTCCCCTTAATTAATACTTAAAACCAAATTTTCTCCTATGGCTCAAACCTTCCCTTAGCTTATAACTAGCCCCTAAAATACCTCAATTAACACCACAACGACCACACTTATGTAAAAAAAAAAAAAAAATAATTTAATGAAAATTAACCCCTATTTCAGGATATTATAGTATTATCAAAATAAGGTTTAAGTCTAGTACTATTTACCTTAAATGTGCCAAATTCAGAATGAGTTACCTCGACTATACTGTATGGGAAGACATTCAGTACCGTAAAGGCATTTGATCTATTTGCATCAAGCTCCAAAGTGGCAATTCAAGGATCCGTTGATACTATTGTGCCCCAGAATGTGCCTAGCTCGAGTAAGAACCCAATGGTGCTGCCCTAAGGACCAATTGCACGGGCTCGAGCTAAGCAATTCAAATAGGCCATTTCGGCCTTAGTCTACCAAGTGTGGGGTGAGACCTTGGCTGTGAAATTGGACGAGCTTGGACCAGCTCAACAAATTCTCTTGCAACCTATTGCAAGCTGATTTCAGCTCACTTTCAGCTCCACGAGCTCAGCCCAGCTCGTTTCAGCTTTGCATTTAATTGATAAAATAAATTAAGTTCTAGTTTTAGTTGAAGTTAAAGCTAGCTCAAACAATTATTAAGTTTTTAATTTGTCAAATTTGGACATTTTAATTGTGTTTAATGTGTCTTAGTTTTATGCACAATTATTAGCTAGCTTAAGACGAATTTATTTTCTGTTAAATTGTCCAGCAGGATTTTAATTTGTCTTAGGCTGCTAACGAACTTAATTATGTCTTAATTAAAACATATCATAAATTTGTCTAAGTTTACCACAAATTTAAAATGTGTTTTTAGCTCCAGCCGAATTATTGTACAGATTTAACTATAGCTGCTGCCGAATTTTAATGTGTCTTAAACTCAATTATTTTGTTGATTTTATAGGTGCAGCATGAATGGCTTGAATGAAGGTGTGCTAATGGTTCAACAATCAAGAAGGTGAGGAGTCCAATGGCCAAAGGAGCTTTGAATCAAGATAACTCTTGGTCTCCAAGGCAGCCTTAAAAGTTTTCACATTGCTACACATTCCATTCACACTTCAAGGCTGTTCAGTTTTCCTTGTTCACGTACAAATGACTTTTCAATCTTGTTGTTTCACACTTCATGGCTATTGAGGTATCCTAAGTTGCTCATTAAATCCCAAGTCAATTCAGCTGAACAAAGCAGCTCAATTGAAGACATACAAGCACCATGGCCAAACCTACTTGAGTCAATTCAGCTCCCAAATGCTTCAATTAATTTTCTAGCTGAATTAAGGCATCTAGAAACAGCCCATTGACGTCCTCCATGCAAAGGGAAGTTTCTCAAAAATTCTTTGAATTTACTTGAACTATTTTGGAAATTTCAACTTATTAAAAGCTGTCCATTTAGCTGCCATTTGTCTATTCGGCTAGCTTAGTTCTTTAGCTATAAATATGTAGCTCATCACCATTTGTAAAGACTTTTGGCCAATTTGAATGAACTTTATTATTTTTGTGAGAATTTCTTCTCTCAAATTTTGTCCAAAGACATAGCTTGGTTTATCTGATTGTCAGTGGAATCAACCTTTGTCTTTTCTTTTTGAACTTATCACTCTAACGCCAGTGTGACGTTCAACCAAACCTATACCTTTGGTTCTTACCTCTTTAGGTAACAGGTCAAGGTCCTTTCTTTCCATCACCAAACAACCTTAAGTCATATAAGTCCTAGGTCAACACTCTCCTTTAGTGTTGGTTCATACTTGAAGCTTAAGTTCGATTTTTGCCCCATCCTATTATCAGTTATCCCACTTAATTTCTTTTTTTAGCCAATCTATATACACAAACACATAGCCATCTTACACCTATTCTTCATTCTTATTTTCATACTTAGCCGAATATAGACATAATACAATCATGGGAATGCTACATCTTCGTTCGATGATCGGGCAATTAATGACTCAACTCATCATATTGAGGCTAGATCGTAACATCAAAGGTAAAAACAAGGTTGAGGACTAAATTGCACAACTCTACACATTTTGAGTACGGAGGTAAGTTTGTATGAATTTAAAACTACAAATTTCATTTACAATTAAATTACTTACTATGTCGTACAATGTACATTATTTTCATGAAGTTGATTGACAATGCCTAATAAGAAAATGTAACACCCCTGACCCGAGACATTTCTAGTTGGTCTACCCCTAGCCGTCACATTACTCGATCTCACATTCTGAACATTTTCTTCCTCAGTCATCTTTGGGCAGTCTCTAATAAAATGATCTCGTGATCCACATTTATATAGCAAACTCTATTGTTGTATTTGCCCCAACATTCTCCCACATGTCGTCTTCCACACTGTCTACACTCAGGTTTATTACTTTTGGCACTATCAACATTAGATTCTTTTGGGGCTTGAATTTGTAGACTAGTACTTTGTCTCAAACGATCTTTATTAGGATGACCAAACGAAGCATTTGAACGATTTCTAGCATCTCTATATCTCTTTGAAGAAAGTTGAGAAAATTTATTCATCGATCTCTTTCTTTCATCTCGAGCCTCAAAATCGGCTTTCTTCTTTTCTTTGCTGAGTTTCTCAGCTTTGCATGCTCTCTCCACAAGTACAACAAATTCATTTATATTTAGTATCCCAACCAACAACTTTATGTCTTTATTCAATCCCTCTACGAAATGTTTGCACATAGTAGCTTCAGTAGAAACGCACTCTCTAGCATATTAACTCAATCGCACGAATTCTCATTCATACTCAACAACAGACAAACGGTCTTGTTTCAGCTCTAAAAACTCCTTACGTTTCTGATCAATGAAGCGTTTGCTGATATACTTCTTTCTAAACTCAATTTTAAAGAAATTCGAGGTGATTCTCTCTCAGAACCACAGATATCAATGTTTTCCACCAATTGTAAGTCGTGTCCCTCAACAAGGAAACTGCACACTTAATGCACTCTTCAGGGTTCATCGACATCTCATCAAATACTCTGATTGTATTTTCAAACCAAAACTCAGCTCGCTCAGTATCGTCATCAGCTGTGGCCCTAAACTCTTCGGCCCCATACTTGCGAATCTTATCCACAAGAGGCTTATTCAATCTGGTCGGATCTACAACTTGTGGCACAATAGGTACTTGTGGTGGTAGAGGTTGTGGGACCGTCTGATTTGTTCTAACAAATTCTGAAAACCATTCACTCATCATACTAAAAAAGGCTTGCTTAGCCTCACCTTCCTCACCACAATCATTTGGCCTTGATGTGGCCGGCGCTATCCCTTGAGCAGGAGCAGGCGCATTACTCTCTACATCGTCAGCAACTGCTCGATCGGGATCCATTACTATATTAAAACACATTTCAACTATCAGATTTCATCACACTATCGCAATTTTACAATATGGCATGTATAGCTAGACTCACACACGCTACGTTAGTCCGAGAATCGACTAAAACGTAGCTCAGATACCAATAAAATGTAACACCCCTGACCCGAGACCGTTGCCAGAATAGGGTTTAAAGGCATTACCGAACAATAGGATCATTTTACATCGCATTCACGACACAAAGTCAATCATCATCAAACACATTAATATACAATCATGGTGTCCCTTAAATGAGTCATCGAGACTCTAAGCATGCTTATAAACCGAGTCGGGACTAAACCAAAACACGTATAAAATTTCACGAAAATTTGAAACTTTTCTAAAATACAAGGGACACACACCCGTGGGGGTAGGCCGTGCCTCACCCACGGATACTTGACACTCCCGTGTGTCCTTCCCGTGGTTAAATTCTGCCAAAACCAACACGACACCAAGCACGCTCGTGTGCTAAGACCATGTCCTACTAGGCCTTATACTGCCAATTCTCACACGGCCACCAAGCACGCCCGTGTCGAGTCCGTGTGCTATCAAGCTACATTCCGCCAAATTCCCCATGGTCTATAGGCACAACCATGTGCCACAATCGTGTGACATTATAGGCCATTTACAAAGCCAAAAAGCCACCCTCAAGGGTCAAACCAACAAGCCAATCAACCAAGACATCTCATGAACATATTGTAACCAAAAACATACCAAATTAGCCATTCAAAACATGCATTCAATACCAGCTCCATTCATACCAAATTCAATACCATTACTTATTCTATCACAAGCATAATTCATTCCTAATTTCACTAATTCCTATTAGCATATTATCAACCCAAAGTTATCATTCAATAGTAAATATATCAATTCATAAATCATGCCAAAAGATGTATCACATATACCAAAACCATTCACGCTAAAACTAGCACATATCTAGCCACATACCATGGCTACTTACAAAATCAAACATGATTCAAATGACCAGCCTATACATGCCATATTACAACTATATACATCATTTTAAGAGTACCAAAATAGAATTTTGATAGTGTGATTGAGAAGCTGACGATCCCAGATCCGAGCTAGCTTTACTGACCCTACAAAGCGGAGAAACAAATCACACAGTAAACTTTCCAAAGCTTAGTAAGTTCGAATTATAAAACAATTAACTCAATGAACCAATTCAGTTTACACATTTAACCATCACATAAGTATTTTATCAATGGTACACAAGTTCAACTTATTTCAATACTCACATAGCATTCCATTCTTTCACTTCAAATTTCACCAATCACATAGGTATCATACTTACCTTGCTAACACTTAGTTAATCACTAATCATACTATCCAACCATCACATAGATAATGACTCAACTAAGCACAATATCACTCTCAACCACATGCTTAAATAAATATTCATTCAACTCTTAAATCTATCATCAACCACATAGATTCAAACATACCTTGATCAACAAGTAGTTACTCACTATTCATAGAACTCAAGTCCTCGATTTTGCCTCTATTTCAACCTTTTCTATTAGTCAAATGAATTTGCACACTTAGCGCCAATTTCACAACCGAAGCCTATTTGTCATCCCACACTTAGTGCCGATATATTAAACAGAACTTATATCGGTAACACACATACAGTGCCATTTCGATGAGCCAAAACTTCTATCATTTCACACACATAGTGCTATTCATTAAAGCCGTAGCTTCTATTGTTTTGCACACACAGTGCTAGTCATTAATTATAATCGCACACTTAGTGTCTATTCTTTTATTCGACTTGCCTCGATGTCGCACACATAGTGCCAATTCAATAAGGCGAAGCTTTTGTATCATTGCATACACAGTGCTATTCATTTCTTATAATCGCACACTTAGTGCCTTAATACAAAACCAAACTCAATTCAATATCGCGCACACAGTGCCAATCACAAAGCCGAAACTTCTATTATTTCGTACACAAAGTGCTAATCTTCTCGGTTACCCTCCCAAATGCGCACACTTAGTGCCACATAGATTCATTTCTCACATAACATTTATAAATCAATAATATCATAACTATTCGTTTCAAAACATTTAAACACAGCTAAGTACACATATTATATCCGAACTTACCTCGGGTGTCAAAATACCGAAATAGTCAATTAATCGAGCACTTTGCCTTTGTCTCGATCTCGATCCGAACCTCTCCGTTCTTGGTCTATACACATTTAAATTCAATCCATTTAATCACCAAATCATTCATTTTAATCCAAACACACATATTTAGGGTATTTTATAGAATAGCCCTCACATTTTCACATTTCAACACTTTAGTCCCTATCTCACAAAATCATCAAATTTACCAAATTCCACCTAGCACAAGCTTAGCCGAACTTTACTAATGTCCATACAAACCCACACATTTCATTTATTTCACATTTTAGTCCCTCAATATACACTTTTCACAATTTAGCCCAAATTGCTCAATTTCATCAAAAATCCAAAGATAAAATATGCTAATCCAACACTAAGTCTTCATATTTCACTATCATCTAGCACATAGCTCACACATTCATCAATGGCTCATCACAAAAACATCATCAATTCACAAAATTACAACATAGGTTAGCTAGAGCACAAAACAAAGATTACGTAAATGTAGAAATTATGGAAAACCAACCAAAAACATACCTTTAATTTAGCCTTGTAAGTGTCAAATACCTAGCTCAATTCTTTCTTTTCTTTCTTTAGTTACATTCAGCCAAAGAAGATGATAAAAATGGCCCTTTAATTCCTTTTTTTTTTTTTGTTATAATAACATTAACACATAGTTTACCATTTTGCCCTTCCATAAAACATATAAAACAAATATAAATTAAGGCTAATTTGTCATTTAGCCATCCACTAACTTGAAAATGGTTTATTAACAACATAAGACCTCTTCCTTAAAAAAGCCAACATATCTAAGTACTCACAAATCAGCACACAGCATTTTACTCATTATGCAATTAAGTCCTTTCTTTTAATTCGACACTAAAACGATCAAATCATCGCACAGAATTTTCACACAGGCTATGTCACCTATCATTCACACAAAAAATATCGTTAAAATATTTTTACGACCTCAGATTTGTGGTCTCAAACCACTATTTTGACTAGGGTCTAAACCGGGCTGTTACAACTCTCCTCCCCTTAAGGATTTTTGTCCCCGAAAATCTTACCAGTGAATAGGTATGGATATTGCTCTCCCATAATGTTCTCAGACTCCCACGTAGCCTCTTCAATTTCGAGTTTCTCACCATTTATCAAGTGAATAATTAATTCTCATCGAAATGAAATGAGCGATCTCCACCAATCTATCAACTATCACACAAATTGCATTCTTTCTTTCCCAGAGACAAAGGAAATCCAGATACAAAGTCTATAATAACAGATAAACTTGATGTTCAGCTTTAATTTGCTGACAAACTAATCATTTCCACACATAGTCAGAGATGTCTCTTTTCATATCATGCTATCAATAAAATTGTTTCAGATCGTTATACACTTTCATACTCTTCAAATGCACAGTCGAGCGATTATTATAAGCTCTATTCAATATTAACTAAATCATCTCTGAATTCATTGGAACATAAATCCGGTCTCTAAATCTCAAACAATCAGCACTATCAACCCAAACTCTGAATCCAAATTTAAATCGTATTAATTTCGTTTTGCTATCATTTCATCATCACTTTTATGAACAATACTAATCTAACGTACAAACATCAGCTTTACTTCCAATTCAGCTATAACTGCACTATCATCACACATATCTATTTAAGTACTCATAACTCGTAAAGAATATAACAATTTTTGACTCAAAGTATCAGCTACAATATTAGCTTTATCTAGGTGATAATCTATCACAAGTTCGTAATCTTTCAATAATTCTAACCATCTTCTCTGTCGCAAGTTCAAATCTTTCTGAGTCATCAAGTACTTCAAACTCTTATGATCGGTATAACATGACATTTCTCACTAAGTAAGTAGCGACGCCAAATTTTTAACACAAACACAATTGCAGCTAATTCAAGGTCGTGTGTCGGACAGTTCTTTTCATGCATCTTTAGCTATCTCGGAGCAATAATAATGATTTTGCCTCCTTGCATCAGCCTACAGCCTAAACCATTTAACAATGCATCACTGTAAACTTTAATTTTTTTCTTTGCCCGATTCAGGCTGAACTAACATTGGCGCTTTCGTCAACAACACTTTTAACGGCTTAAAACTTTGCTGACACTTTTCTGACCACTCAAATCTAACATCTTTCTGTAACAACTTCGTCAATGGAGTCACAATCATCGAGAAGCCTTTCACAAATCGTCAATAATATCTTCCTAGTCTAAGAAAACTACGGACTTCAAATACGTTTCTCGGAGGCTCCTATTCCTATAATAGCAAAGATTTTACTCGGACCAACTCTTATTCCCGCAGCTGATACAACATGCTCCGAAATCAACCTCACGCAACCAAAACTCACATTTACTACACTTAGCATACAGATGCTTCTCACGCAATGTCTATAACAAAATTCTCAAATGCTCGAAAAATTGTGTCTCATCACTCGAATAAATTAAAATATCATCAATGAACACCACCATGAAGTGATCCAAATACGATCTGAATATTCAATTCATCAAATCCATAAACACTGCATGGGCATTTGTTAGTCCATAAGGCATCACTAAGAATTCATAATGTCCATACCTCATTCTGAATGCAGTTTTTGGCACATCAGATTCTTTAACTTTCTTTTCTAATACCTTTGTATCAATCACACATGCCAAATAGCCTTCGCAATCCTTTATCATATAACTCAACTTTCATCGAATGATAGCAATATCAAATTAGCCGAAAACTAACCATCTCGAAAATCAATGAACAGTTCTTGCATATTTTATCCACTAAGACACATTTGCCTAAGGGGTTTGATACTCTAACCACAAATTCAGTAGACTCAATAGGTAGAGTCTTATTCGATACTAAATTCATACACACATAGGAATGGGTTGATCCCTGATATATTTATGCAATCATATCAGTATCGAATAGAGTTACAGCACCAGTCATGACGTCTAGAGATGACTCTTTCTCTCTTGCTCGTATAGTGTAAGCTCGGGCAGGTGCTCTCTCGCCTCGATCTTACAAATTGTATCAATGGTCCCTCTTTGACTTTCACTAATGTTCCGACATTTTGGTTGGTCTACCCTAGCCTTCACATTACTCGATCTCACATTCTAAAATTTTCTTCCTCACCATCTTTGGGCGCTCTAATAAAATGATCTCTTGATCCATATTTATAGCAAACTCTATTGTTGTATTTGCCCCAACATTCTCCCACATGTCGTCTTTCACACTGTCTACACTCAGGTTTGTTACTTTTGGCACTATCAACATTAGATTCATTTGGGGCTTGAATTCGTAAACCAGTACTTTGTCTCGAATGATCTTTATTAGGATGACCAAACGAAACATTTGAACGATTGCTAGCATCTCTATATCTCTTTGAAGAAGGCTAAGAAAACTTATTCATCGATCTCTTTCTTTCATCTCGAGCCTCAGAATCGGCTTTCTTCTTTTCTTTGCTGAGTTCCTCAACTTTGCATGCTCTCTCCACAAGTACAACAAATTCATTTATATCTAGTATCCCAACCAACAACTTTATATCTTTATTCAATCCCTCTACGAAACGTTTGCACATAGTAGCTTCAATAGAAACGCACTCTCTAGCATATTGACTCAATCGTACGAATTCTCGTTCATACTCAACAACAGACAAACGGCCTTATTTCAGCTCTAAAAACTCTTTACGTTTTTGATCAATGAAGCGTTGGCTGATATACTTCTTTCTAAACTCAATTTGAAAGAAATCCCAGGTGATTCTCTCTCTCGAAACCATAGATATTAATGTTTTCCACCAATTGTAAGTCGTGTCTCTCAACAAGGAAACTACACACTTAATACACTCTTCAGGGTTCAGAAAATCTCATCAAATACTCTGATTGTATTTTCAAACCAAAACTCGCTCACTCAGTATCGTCATCAATTGTGGCCCTAAACTCTTCGGCCCTATACTTGCGAATATTATCCACAAGAGGTTAATTCAATCTGATCAGATCTACAACTTGTGGCACAACAGGTACTTGTAGTGGTTGAGGTTGTGGGGCAGTCGGATTTGTTCTAGCAAATTCTAAAAACCATTCACTCATCATACGAAAAAAGGCTTGCTTAGCCTCACCTTCCTCACCACTATCATTTGGCTTTGATGTGGCTGGCGCTCTCCCTTGAGCGGACAAAGATTATTCTCAACATCGTCAAGAATCGCTCGACGGATCCATTACTATATTAAAACACATTTCAACTGTCAGATTTGATCACACTATCACAATTTTATAATATGGCATGTATAGCTAGACTCACACACGCCACGTTAGTCTGAGAATCGACTAAACCGTAGCTCTGATACCAATAAAATGTAATACCCCTGACCCAAGACCGTCACCAGAATAGGGTTTAGAGGCATTACCGAACAATATGATCATTTTACATCGCATTCACGACACAAAGTCAATCATCATCAAACACATTCATAAACAATCATGGTGTCCTTTAAATGAGTCATCGAGACTCTAAGCATGCTTATAAACCGAGTCGAGACTAAACCAAAATACGTATAAAATTTCATGAAAATTTGAAACTTTTCTAAAATACAGGGGACACACGCCCGTGGGGGTAGGCCGTGCCTCACCCACGGCTACTTGACACTCGCGTGTGTCCTTCCCATGGTTAAATTCTGCCAAAACCAACATGACACCAAGCACGCTCGTGTGCTAAGACCGTGTCCTACTAGGTCTTATACTGCCAATTCTCACACGGCCACCAAGCACACCCGTGTCGAGTCCGTGTGCTATCAAGCTACATTCTGCCAAATTCCCCACGATTTAAAGGCACGCCCGTGTGCCACAACTGTGTGACATTATAGGCCGTTTACAAGGCCAAAACGCCACCCTCAAGGGTCAAACCAACAAGCCAATCAACCAAGACATCTCATGAACATATTGTAACCAAAAACATACCAAATTAGCCATTCAAAACATGCATTCAATACCAACTCCATTCATACCAAATTCAATACCATTACTTATTCTATCACAAGCATAATTCATTCCTAATTTCACTAATTCCTATTAGCATATTATCAACCCAAAGTTACCATTCAATAGTAAATATCTCAATTCACAAAAAACTAGCACATATCTAGCCACATACCATGGCTACTTACAAAATCAAACATGATTCAAATGACCAGCCTTGTAACACCCCAAACTCGGTCAACACACCATGACCGAATCTGGCATGTTACAGAGGAAAACGGTTTGAAAACTCATTTACCATTCAGTTTGATAGAAAACGTCCATGTTTGTTAGAACCCGGATGTATTATTTTTAATTATTTAAAAACTATATGCATTTGAAATTGAGAAGAACCACAATTTGGAAATCATCTAAAATATCTTTGTTATCATTTCATGAATGTCATTGTTCGATGGTAATTATTGGAAAACTCAAAACGAGGTAAATTTTGGAAAACTTTGGTTATCAGGTTGTTAAAACAAAACAAGTAATTTACTTTGTCATATTTGAAGATATATCGAAAGCATGCAAAATAATCCAAAAAAAAAAAAACATAATTTAAAGGCCCTATTACAAACCCAAATAAAAACCAAAATTTAAATTAATACCCAAAGCAAAGTCCATGTAAAACCAAATGTGTTTAATGCATGGCCACCTCGAGTCCATCCGGCTCCTCATCCGCGATCTACGAATCACCTGAAACGATAAGGGAGAAGGTGAGTCACCAAGACTCAGTGCATAATTCCCCTCCCGGTTAATGCAACATGCTTACACACAAGTCATAACCAAGCAATATATCATGCACCCAAACTTAGCCATCCATAACTCCGTTTCTACCCCATGTGGTACCAAACCACTGGTGGTGCCAAACCACTGGTGACCCAAAGTCACGATATCCAATAATAATATGATGCCAAACCATGTTGTGACCCAAAGTCACGATCCCATAATCCATCTGTGGGGCCAACCCATGTTGTGATACCAAATCACTATGGTGACTATCCCATAATATCAAATGTCACGAAACCCATCGTGGTGCTAAGCCACTAGGAGGAGTCAAACCTATGAGGTGCCAAACCTCGTGACCCAAAGTCACGAAATCAAGCGGTGGTACCAAACCACTCGAGGTGCTTTTAACCTCGGTGTCCCAAAGACACGGATATCATATAAAAATTTGATCGTTTGTGTGTTTAATTAGACAAAGGGCTTAATCGCGTAAATTATAAACTTGATAGTTTAAAGTGTAAGGACTAAGTTAATGTTGTTTTTCTAATTGGGAGCATTTAAAATGCAAATTACCCAATTTAAAGGATAGTGGATGGCAAAAGCTAGTGGTGCATCATTATATGACATGTTTATTTTAATTATTTAATAATTAAAGTCATATTTTATTTATTATAAAAGTTATGTTTATATTATAATAAAAGAAAGATAAAAGTGGCCTTATTTTGCATTGTTCTTACCGAAATTCATACAAAGAAAAGAAAAATAAGGTTTAGCATTCGGCCAAGAAGAAATTGGTGATTTAAGGTTAGATTTTGATCGGTTTTCGATAATTTTTACGTTTTTGTAATCGTTGCTTTGAGAGCTTTAAAGCCCATGTCTTAATTTTATGAATGGATGATGTTTGTGTAAAATACCATGGATGCTATGTTGAGTTTCATGATGTTTTATGGTGTTAAATGATAGATATATAGTTGATGAACAAACTTTGTTCTTGAATTTTTGATGTATTTGCTAAATAGGGTTAAATTGAGAAAATAAATTTTTGAAGGGTTAAAATGCAAGATAAATGAAATGTGGGGACTTTTAGGAGCATGGGGAAGATTCAGCCCTAAAGGAGTAGTTTCAAATTATGTGTATTTTGTGTTTTGTGCAACAAGGACTAAATGGTAAAAATTGTAAATGTCAGGGGTAAAATGGTAATTTGCCTATTTATGTGTTTAGGGACTAAATTGAGATGAAATGTGCTTGAATGAGCTAAATTTTAATGTGTTTAGATCAATAACAAAGAAAAATGATTTTGGATCGGGGAAAAACGCAAGTTCACGGATAATCGGTCTTCGTCGTCCAACGAAATCTGAGGTAAGTCCTTAAGCTAGATTATATTAAAGAATGATTTATGAATGTGTTTAATGACAATGTTTGATAAATTTGGGCATATTTTTATGTGATAGCCGAATGTAAAGGTATTACATTGAATTGGATATGTTCTGTTAATACCATGTAAAGGTGTATAATCGATATGATATGCGAGTATACAATGATGTAATGATTTTATTTAGAAAATGTGAATAAGCTTAGTTGAATTTAAAATGTGATAGAATTATGAAATTTAAGTGATTTAATTGGTTATGGTATTATTGAAATGTGCATTGAAATGTTGAAAATGTTGATATCTCGGGCTATTAGCCTACTGTGCTTTGTGCTTGGTGTTACTTATCGGCTTTAATGCCTAGCGGTGCTTTGTGCTTGCTGTTACTTATCGGGCTTTAATGCCTAGCGTGCCATGTGCTTATGAATCATTTCGGCTTATTGCCTAGCGGTGCCTTGTGCTTGTGTACTATTTCGGCTTATTGCCTAGCGTGCTAAATGCCGTGTTCAAATTTCAAACTTGAGTCTAGCGGCTTAAGGCCGGTTGAAATGCTATAAATGGAGAAATCAAAATTTAACTAATGTGACACATATATGCGGTATATGTCTGAAAGCTTGGGTAAGAGTTGGCCTATTATATTAGCAAAGAATAAAGTAAGTTAATTTATTATCGCTTTAGTTAAGTACGATGTGATGAAGTGGATGACTCTATAAGTATGTTTCTTTGTAATGATGATGCTCATCATTAATGTGAATGAATATTATATGCGTATGGAATTGATATATATATACACATATACATATATGCTTATTACATTAAAGACTTGGTTACAAATGGAAAGATCAATGGTAAAAGAGTTTGAAAGGGTTTGCATATATGTATAAGTAGACATATGAGATTGATTTTTGAGATGTGTTCATGTGACTCGAATATCTGATTAAATACAATAATTATGAGTTTTGATATTATATGTTCAAGTTGATATAGTTATAATATTTAAATTATGGGAATAACTAGTATTCTACTATGTACATTGTTTTTACATATTGAAGAATTTATGTTCAATATTATAAGCATGAAGACTTAATATGTTTGAGTGTATGATCCTTGTAATTATATTTGCTTGAGACTTACTAAGCTAGTGAGCTTACTTTGTGTGTGTTCATTGTTCGCTTTATAGATTTTAGTCACGCTACGGGCTCGAAGGATCGTTGGTGAAGTCAACCACACTATCATCCCATTTTGGTACTTTTAAGCTAGTTATTTTTGAATCAAAGGCATGTATAGGCTAGCTAAATGTTGGAATGATGTTATGTTTATATGTATATAAAATAGCCATGCGAAAATGGCTTAAACATACATTATAAGTTTGGTTTTATTTGTTTTGACAATGTGGTTACAAAGTGTTCGGTTTCAATAGCTTGGTCATGGTTGTTTCTTTACTTTAATCTTATGCATTCTATATGATTACTTGCGTGTAGAACCAACGTTTGTGTTAAAATTAGTCGGGTGGATTGGCATTTAAGTGAATTTTCGCATGCCTAAGTCAAGGTAGATATATGCTAGTTGAGTATTATTCGGGAATTGTATAAGCGTGACAACTTCAATCAATTTGTTAAGTAGGAATTATGTGAGTAATGCATGTATGTGTATTCGCCAAACCTAGGTGATAGTTGCAAATGTAGTTAACATGTTTAATGAATTATTTGTTCGAGCTCATAGTCGAATATAGAAGATGTTTATAACTATGATATATAAATATTTTGCTTGTGAAGTCACTTAATAAATTTGAGTACATGAAATTACCAAACTTGGTTTGTGTTAGGAATCAACATAAAATGTTGTAAATGAGGTCTTATATATATTCGGCCAAATTATAAGCATGTATGTGTTGTGTAATAAGTTGCATATTTTCGGTTATGTGGAAATAAGTTTATGCCTTATGAAATAGGTATTAATAGGAAGTATATTGCATGAAATCAGATTGTTAAGTGACAATGTTGTCGTATACATTGTTTAGTTTTTTTAAGTTCATCGATGATTATACTGTATATGACTTAGATTGATGTATCAAGTATGTGTTACATGTGAAATTGTTTGTTTATTATTATTAAAACATTGATAAAGATGAACGATTAAGTTTCAATCGAGTGAACTCAAGTTTTAAATTACATGATAACACCGTAACCCTAATTCTAACAACGAACATGGGTTAAGGGTGTTACATATCAAATCTTCCCCCTCCTCTCATATCACCCATGACAATGCAATAGTTATGCAAATCATGCCATCATGCTTTAATATGAAACATACAGCAATTATATCATAGATTATAGTATTAAACCACATATTGCAAAATCATATCGAAACGGACTTACCCGAATCCT
Organism: Gossypium rotundifolium; assembly: GCA_025506655.1. Lineage (NCBI taxonomy): Eukaryota > Viridiplantae > Streptophyta > Magnoliopsida > Malvales > Malvaceae > Gossypium > Gossypium rotundifolium. Next base: position 128,807,560 of record CP106729.1, on the reverse strand, counting down.
TACTCATACCCATCAAGGTATCATATCAAGATCTACACGGTTTTCCGGCTTTTAACATATTCAGGTTATTAACATATTTACTAAGTTATGAAGTGTGTAAGTTACACACCTGTACTAACGCAAACGCTGAATCCCAAAAACCGATCTACCTCTCTTTGTCCTTTTGCTTTATGAAAACAAATCACAATACCAAAATACGCAGACTAATCTTCCCCAAATTTGATTGTTAGAGAATAGAGGCTTAGATCGACTGCTTCAAAATCCCAGAGATCCCCTTCTCAAAATCGATTTAAGAAAAACCGAAGAAGATCCACCCTTGTTCGATATTCAGCCAAAGCAACTAAAAAAAAGAAAGGAAATTTCGACCAAGGTTGAGTGGTGAAGGAAGATTCGACTATGGTTGATAGAAGAGAAATAATTGAGATTTGGCTTAAAAAGAAAAAGAGAGAATGGGAGAAAAGATGATGGGTATTCGGCTTAGGCTTAAAGAAAAAGGGATTAAGAGGTTTCGGCAAGAGAAGAAAATAAAAAAGAGGATAGGGCCTTGAGCAGTTATGAAAAGAAGAAAAAGAAAGGTGGGAGAAAGAGAGGTTCGGCCAAGCACCTTAATTGCCGAAAAGAGAAGAGAAGAAGATAACAAGTAAAGTTTCGGTTCAAAGGAGAAAAGAGAATTCCAAAAGGGTTCTTGTGAAGATTTGGCCAATGCTTTAGAGAGGAAAATGACTTGCACCTAAGGTGGTTTCGGCTTTTATCTCAATATGGTACACTAGGGGGAATCGGCAAGGCTCAAAAGGTTGGTTTTCAGCTTTTGATTCACCAAGCACACTAGGACTTAGGCTAGCCGAAAATGCACAATAAGGCACCTAAAGAAATTCGGCACTCTCCTCTCCTTAGCTTCCCAAACCGAACACTCCTCTGCCAACAAGAGTTCAAAATTCGGCCACTTCTTCAAACTCCTCATGGCCACTAATTCAAATGAATTTGAATTCCATAAGTTCCTAAATTTTCTCCTTGCCACCAATTTAAATTAATTGACTTGTTCCATGCTTATCTGACAGAGTTTGTGCTGAGCACAACTCTTCCCCCTTCGCGTCAAAATAATAAATAGAAAGTGAGATTTCTGCTGATCGACCCTGAGCTCTCCCTTCTCTGCATGTGGCGTCAATCACAAGGCCCTAAGTGGTGCCTCCTTGCCACTTTACCAAGCCCAATCTTGTGCTTAACTTCCCTACGAAATATACTTAACCCCTAGCTCCTTCACTCCTTGACTAACACTTAAAATAAATTTTTCCTACAAATGGGCCTACCTTTGGCTTATAACTAGCCTCTAGAACACCTCAAACAACAACCACACACATGTAAAGAAGTTCAAACACAATAACCCCTACTTAAGGATGTTACAGTTCTACCCCCTTAAAAATAATTTCGGCCTCGAAATTACCTGGTCAAAAGAGTTGAGGGCATTGCTGTCTCATCACATCCTCTGGTTCCCACGTAGCTTCTTTCATGCCATGGTTCCGCCATAACACCTTCACTAATGGAACCGACTTCTTGCGCAAAACCTTTACATCTCAATCCAAGATCTGCACTGGTTCCTCTTCCATAGTCAAATCTGGACTCACCTCTATTTCCTCCACTGCTATGACATGCGATGGATCTGAACGATAGCGCCTGATCATGGAGACATGGAACACATCGTGAATCTGACTCAGCTCTGCTGGCAACTCGAGCTGATAAGCTACTGGTCCCACTCGTTTCAACACCTTATATGGCCCAATAAATCTTGGACTTAACTTGCCTTTCTTTCCAAATCTCAACACTTTCTTCTAGGGCGAGACCTTTAAAAAGACCTTATCACCGACGACGAACTCTATATCTCTCCACTTAAGATTAGCATATGACTTTTGCCTGTCTGAAGCTTCCTTCAGATGAGCCTGAATCAACTTCACCTTAGCCTCAGTCTCTGCAACCAACTCTGGTCCCAACATCTGACGCTCATCCAACACCGTCCAGCATGTAGGTGTGTGACACTTCCTACCATATAACGCCTCATATGGTGCCATCTTAATGCTTGCCTGATAACTATTATTGTATGCGAACTCACTAATGGTAGAAATTCTTCCTAGTCGCCTCAAGTCCGTAACACAACCCTCAAAGATGTCCTCTAAAATTTATATAACCCTTTCCGATCGCCTGTCGATCAGGGTGAAAAGCTGTGCTAAAATCCAACCTCATTCCCAAAGCCTGATACAAAGCTCTCCAGAACCTCGACGTGAACCTCGGATCCCTATCCGAGATAATTGATACTGGCACACCATGCAACCTTACTATCTCGGCCACATACAACTTAGCTAATTTCAAGTGGATAATCAACCCTCACTGGTATGAAATGAGCTGATTTGGTCAAACGATCCACAATCACCCAGACTGAGTCTTCCTTGCTAGGCGTGAGGGGTAGCCCACTGACAAAGTTCATGGTAATCCTTTCCCACTTCCATTGAGGAACCTTTATCGGCCGCAGAAGTTCGATGGCGCTTGATGCTCGCTTTTGACTCACGACACGTTAGACACTTACCCACAAACTCAGTCACTTCCCGCTTCAAAGATCGCCACTAGAATCGCTTCGCAAATCTCGTACATCTTGCTACCTCTAGGATGCATAGCGATAGGCTACTTTAATGTCCCAAGAATCCTTCGCTTTAACTCGACATCCTTCTAATACACACTCTTCCTCGAAACACAATCTTCACCACCGGACAAGTTGTAATCCTCTAAACCACCATTCTCGAGCTTACAACCTCCGAGCATTCATGCCATCATCCACTAATTATTTCTCCTTGATCTGCTCAACCCAAGTTGGCTTAACCTGTAATTTTGCCAAAAAACTCCCATCGTCATACAAGCTAAGACGAGCAAACATCGCTCTTAAGTCCACTACTACCTTACGGCTCAACCCATCTGCCACCATGTTAGCCTTGCCTGGATGATACTCAATCGAACAATCATAGTCTTTTAACAGTTCAATCCATCTCCGTTGTCTCAAGTTCAAATCCTTCTAAGTCAGAAGATACTTTAGACTCTTGTGATCTGTGTAGACTATCGACTTCTCTCCGTACAAATAGTGTCTCCAAATTTTCAGGGCGAAAACCACTGCAGTTAACTCCAAGTCATGTGTCGAATAGTTAACCTCATGCGGTCTCAGCTGTCGAGATGCATGTGCTACTACTTTCCCTTCCTGCATCAGCACACATCCCAAGCCAGTATGTGATACATTGCAATAGACCGTGAATACCTTCCCTGCCTCAGGCTGTACCAGAAATGGAGCTTCCATCAAAATCTTCCTCAACTTGTCAAAACTTTCCTGCTGTTTCTCCGACCACACAAACAGAACTCCCTTCCTCAATAGCTTGGTCAACGGTGCCGCGATCAGAGAAAATCCTTCCACAAATCTCGGTAATAACCCGTCAGACCTAGAAAACTCTGAATTTTAGCCACCGACCTAGGCTGTTTCCAATCCAACACTGCCTTAATCTTGCGAGGGTCCACTCTAATCCCTTTAGCGGACACTACGTGACCTAAGAAAGTCACCTCCTTAAGCCAAAATCGCACTTACTGAACTTGGCAAAAAGCTACTTCTCCCTTAGAATTTGCAAAACCACCCGCAAGTGCGTATCATGGTCCTCCTCCGTCCTTGAGTACACCAATATGTCGTCTATAAATACTATGACAAATTGGTCCAAGTCTTCTTGAAACACCCGATTTATCAAGTCCATGAATGCTGCCGGTGCATTGGTTAACCCGAACGACATCACCAGAAACTCGTAATGCCCATACCGAGTACGAAATGCCGTCTTGTGGATATCAGCCTCCTTCACCTTTAGCTGATGATACCCAGACCTTAAATCAATCTTTGAGAAAATTGATGCCCCCTTAAGCTGATCGAACAAGTCATCTATCCTCAGCAACGGATACTTGTTTTTGATCGTCAGCTTGTTCAATTGGCGGTAGTCTATACACATCCGCATTGTACCATCTTTCTTTTTGACAAAGAGTACTGGCGCTCTCCAAGGCGAAACACTTGACTGGATAAAACCTCGGTACAACAACTCCTAAATCTAAGCCTTTAGCTCTACCGATTCCTTCGGCGCCATTCTATAAGGGGCAATAGACACTAGCGCAGTTCCGGGTAACAAATCTATACCAAATTCAACTTCCCGATCCGGAGGCAGACCCGAAAGTTCCTCTGGAAATACGCCAGCAAAATCTTTTACTATTTGTACATTCCCAACAGTAGACTCCTTAGCCTCCAGAGTACATACACGAATCAAAATCGCCTCACAACCCTTCCTGACCATCTTCTCAGCTTTCAATGCAGACACCACGTTGGATAGATAATCTCTTCTATTACCTATCATCACCACTTCTTCACCCTCAGCTGTTCTCAAAACCATGCGCTTAGCCGCACAATCCAAACTAGCCTGGTACTTCACCAGCCAATCCATCCCAAGAATTAGATTGAACTCCCCAAACGATAGTTCCATCAGATCAGCTACAAATACTACCCCTTGGAGTTCTAGGGGTACATCCCTATACAACTTATTTACTTCTACAGAGTGACCTAGAGGGCTAATTACTGTCATCTCCCTAGAAGTCGTTTCAAAGTTTAGGTTCATGGTCTCTACTATGCTACTAGCAACATACGAATGCGTCAAACCCACATCAATCAAAGTAATATATGGTAATCCAAAGATTAAGAACATACCGGTTATGACGTCTGGTGCGTCGCCTTCCTCTCGATGTCTCGCTGCATATACCAACCCAGGCTGTCTTGCTTCAGTGTTGCCTGTACCTCTGCCAGGTGCTCCACGGCCTCTACCAAAGCCATTACCTCCTCTACCCGTACCACAACCCCTTTGCGGTAGTGGTCCCTCATTTCAGAACTGAGCACGACCCTACCCTCAGACTGAATCCTGGCTAACTTATGTGGATAGTCCCTCACACGATGATCCAATGAACCACACTCAAAACATCCCTTTACACCAATCTAACATCCTCCCCAATGAGATTTCCCACATCGATTACACTGCTATGGTCCTTGATTAGTAGCAGTAGGCCTTCCAAATTAATTCGGCCCACTCTGTCTAGCCCTTTTCTACGGATTACCAGCCAACCCCGATGATCTAAAACCTCTTTTGTGTCTATTCCTATCCAGATTCTGTCTTACAAACTCCTTTACCCCTTCAGCTAACTTAGCCTTTTCCACTAGCACAGTAAACTCTCACTCCTGCTGTGGAGTGATCAGCAATCTCAGCTCATCTCTCAACCCATCCTCAAACCTGACACATCGTTCATGTTATGTAGCCACGATGCCCCTAGAATACCGACTCAACCTTAGAAATTCTACCTCGTGCTCCAATACAGACTTACTCCCCTAGACCAGCCTCAGAAACGCCTTCCTCTGCGCATCAATATAACTGGTCCCTACATACTTCTTTTGATATGCTGCCTTGAAATAACCCCAAGTGAGATCATCCACTGCTGCACTATCCCGAACCGTAAGCCACCACTGGTATGACTCATCCCGGAGAAGCGACACTATCTCTTTCAGTTTTTCCTCAACAGTCAGATCCAAGTCATCCATAATTCGCTCTGTCGCCTCTAACCAATACTCAGCCGTATTGGGAGCCACACCAAAAACACCTCAAAATACCTCAGCTCCATTGGCTCGGAGTCGCTTAGATATCGATTTTGAGCTCCCTGCACTTCCCCCCCGCTCCAGCCATTCTTTCTAGCACTCGCAAAGATCGTCATGACATCGACATCATCCCCGTCGATCTTGGTACTCCACACTAGCAGTTGGTGGTGGTGGTATCTCATTCTCGGACCCTTGACTAAACCTAACCAGTTTCGATACGATCATTCTACCTCTACCACGTCCTCGCACATTACGACCACGTCCCCTATTACTCATGTCTATAGTCACGATTTATCTGTTTAAGAGATTTTTATGAATTAGCTTTTGTTTCATTGATTACCCATGAATAAGTTTTATGTAAAGTAATTTAGTAGTGGTTCTTTCAGTCATCATAAAGTTTTCAGTTCAATTTCCTACCCTCATTCCACGTATAGGGGTATTCTCGTTATTTCACTACCCGGGGTATTTTCATAATTTAACCTATCGGGGTATTTTAGTAATAAAATAGGGTTAATTCGAAAACCTTTACAAATCGTAGATATTTCCAAAAATTCCAAAAATTGGGGGTGTTTTGGTAATTTCATAAACCAGGGGTATTTTCAAAATTTTCATAATCCAGGGGTATTTTCGTAAAAAAATTTCAAAATATGGTTCCTTGGTGATTTTGTGAAATAAGGGTGCTTTGGTAATTTTGCAATTCGGGGGTATTTTGGTCATTTCACAAATCAGGGGTAATTTAGTAATTTTACAAGTTAGGGATAATTTGGTCATTTCGCAAATCAAGGGTAATTTGGTCTTTTTCCAAATCAGGGGTACTGTGGTAAATTTCAAAACTAAGGTTTAAAGTATTTCGAAACAAAATGGCTAGTCCCTTTCGGGTTTTAATTATTAAATTTAGCCTGTGAATAAGTCGTCTTAGTTAGGATGAACCGTCACTACACACCAGGTAGGATTCGGGTGAAAAGGAGGTGAGTCACTAGGACTGCTTAAATGCCAAGCTCCCCCTGAATCCATTCCTAGACATGCGCACAACGGTTGCCACATCGTTAGCTCAGTGACGTACTCACAAGTTTGTTTAGTGGATCATTATGTCTTATGCAATTTGTGTTGGAGTAAGCTATTCCTAGGGCTCAATGGTTCCTATTCTACTATCCTACGATCCCGAAATACCCATTTCCCCACATATAATTCACACAACAGTCAGAAGTACTTACCTAGGCAGATTGGTGCCGGAGACTCGGTGCCATGCTTCTCAAACCATATATTTTCAAACAAGAACATTTTAGAACCATACTTTAAAATATTTTGGGCCTCGGGCCCACAGCGGAGCCTTTGAACTTGGCTCTAATACCAAAATTGTAACACCCCAAACCCGATCAACTCACCATGACCGAATCTGGCATGTTACAGAGGAAAATGGTTTGAAAACTCATTTGCCGTTCAGTTTGATAGAAAACGTCCATGTTTGTTAGAACCCGGATGTATTATTTTTAATTATTTAAAAACCGTGTGCATTTGAAATTGAGAAGAACCCTAAATTTGGAAATCATCTAAAGTATCTTTGTTATCATTTCATGAATGTCATATTCGATGGTAACTATTGGAAAACTTGAAACGAGGTAAATTTTGGAAAACTTTGGTTATCAGGTTGTTAAAACAAAACAAGTAATTTACTTTGTCATATTTGATAATATATCGAAAGCATGCAAAATAATCCAAAAAAACATAATTTAAAGGCCCTATTACAAACTCAAATACAAACCAAAATTTAAAGTAATACCTAAAGCAAAGTCCATGTAAAATCGAATGTGTTTAATGCATGGCCACCTCGAGTCCATCCGGCTCCTCATCCGCGATCTACGAATCACTTGAAACGATAAGGAGAAGGTGAGTCACCAAGACTCAATTATAATTCCTCCCGGTTAATGCAACATGCTTACACACAAGTCATAACCAAGCAATATATCATGCACCCAAACCTAGCCATCCATAACTCGTTTCTACCCGTGTGGTACCAAACCACCGGTGGTGCTAAACCACTGTGACCCAAAGTCACGATATCCAATAATAATGTGGTGCCAAACCACGGTGACCCAAAGTTATGATTAATCCATTTGTGGGGCCAACCCACGTTGTGATACCAAATCATTTGGCGACAATCCCGTAATATCAAATGTGGGGCCAACCCACTGTGGTGCTAAGCCACTGGGACAAGTCGCTATGAGTTGCCAAACCTCTGGTGACCCAAAGTCACGAAATCAACTGTGGTACCAAACCACTGGAGGTGCCAAACCTCTGGTGTCCCAAAAACACGGATATCAAATCTTTCCCCTCCTCTCATATCACCCATGACAATGCAATAGTTATGCAAATCATGCCATCATGCTTTAATATGAAACATACAACAATTATATCATAGATTATAGTATTAAACCACATATAGCAAAATCATATCGAAACGACTTACCCGAATCCTTACTCATACCCATCAAGGTATCATATCAAGATCTACATAGTTTTTCGGCTTTTAACATATTCATGTTATTAACATATTTACTAAGTTATGAAGTGTAAGTTACACACCTATACTAACGCAAACGTTGAATCCCGAAAGCCCGATCTACTTCACAAGATCTCCTTGTCCTTTTTGCCTTACGAAAACAAATCACAACACCAAAATATGCGAGACTGATCCTCCCCCAAATTTGATTGTTAGAGAATAGAGGTTTAGATCGACTGCTTCAAAATCCCAGAGATCCCCTTCTCAAAACCGATTGAAGAAAAATCGAAGAAGATCCACCCTTGTTTGATATTCGCCAAAGCAACTAAAAGAAAGAAAGGAAATTTTGAACAAGGTTGAGTGGTGAAGGAAGATTCGGCTATGGTTGATAGAAGAGAAATAATTGAGATTTGGCTCAAAAAGAAAAGGAGAGAATAGGAGAAAAGATGATGGGTATTTGGCTTAGGCTTAAAGAAAAAGGGATTAAGAGGTTTCAGCAAGAGAAGAAAATAAAGAAGAGGATGGGGTCTTGAGCAGTTATGAAAAGAAGAAAAAGAAAGGTGGGAGAAAGAGAGGTTCGGCCAAGCACCTTAACTGCCAAAAAGAGAAGGGAAGAAGATATCAAGTGAGGTTTTGGTTCAAAGGAGAAAAGAGAATTCTAAAAGGGTTCTTGTGAAGATTCGGCCAATGCTTTAGAAAGGAAAACGACATGCACCTAAGGTGGTTTCTACTTTTACCTCAATATGGTGTACTAGGGGGAATCGGCAAGGCTCAAAAGGTTGGTTTTCGACTTTTGACTCACCAAGCACACTAGGACTTAGGCTAGCCGAAAATGCACAATAAGGCACCTAAAGAAATTCGGCACTCTCCCTCCTTAGCTTCCCAAACCGAACACTCCTCTGCCAACAAGAGGTCAAAATTCGGCCACTTCCTCAAACTTCTCCTGGCCACTAATCCAAATGAATTTGAATTCCACAAGTTCCTAAATTTTCTCCTTGCCACTCATTTAAATTAATTAACTTATTCCATGCTTATCTGACAGAGTTTGTGCTAAGCACAACTCTTCCCCCTTGGCATCAAAATAATAAGCAGAAAGTGAGATTTCTGCTACTCGACCCTAAGCTCTCCCTTCCTTGCATGTGGCGTCAATCACATGGCCCTAAGTGGCGCCTCCTCGCCACTTTACCAAGCCCAATCTTGTGCTTAACTTCCCCACGAAATATATTTAACCCCTAGCTCCTTCAGCTCCCTTGACTAGCACTTAAAAATAAAATTTTTCCTACAGCTCGGGCCTACCTTTGGCTTATAACTAGCTCTAGAACACCTCAAACAACAACCACACACATGCAAAGAAGTTCAAACACAATAACCCCTACTTAAGGATGTTACAGCCTATATATGCCATATTACAACTATATACATCCTATCAAGAGTACCAAAATAGAATGCCGATAGTGTGATTGAGAAGCTTACGATCCCAGATCCGAGCTAGCTTTACTGACCCTACAAAGTGGAGAAACAAATCACATCGTAAGCTTTCCAAAGCTTAGTAAGTTTAAATTATAAAACAATTAACTCAATGAACCAAGTCAATATACACATTTAACCATCACATAAGTATTTTATCAATAGTACACAAGTTCAACTTATTTCAATACTCATATAGCATTCCATTCTTTCACTTCAAATTTCACCAATCACATAGGTATCATCCTTACCTTGCCAACACTTAGTTAATCACTAATCCAACCATCACATAGATAATGACTCAACTAAGCACAATATCACTCTCAACCACATGCTTAAATAACTATTCATTCAACTCTTAAATCTATCATCAACCACATAGATTCAAACATACCTTGATCAACACGTAGTTACTCACCATTCATACAACTCAATTCCTTGATTTTACCTCTATTTCAACCTTTGCTATTACTCAAATGAATTTGCACACTTAGTGCCAATTTCACAACTGAAGCCTATTTGTCATCACACACTTAGTGCCGATATATTAAGCAGAACTTATATCGGTAACGCACATACAGTGCCATTTCGATGAGCCAAAACTTCTATCATTTCACACATACAGTGCTATTCATTAAAGCCATAGCTTCTATTGTTTCACACACACAGTGCTAGTCGTTAATTATAATCGCACACTTAGTGTCTATTCTTTTATTCAACTTGCCTCGATGTCGCACACACAGTGCCAATTCAATAAGACGAAGCTTTCGTATCATTGCACACACAGTCCTATTCATTTCTTATAATCACACACTTAGTGCCTTAATACAAAACCAAACTCAATTCGATATCACACACACAGTGCCAATCACAAAGTCAAACTTCTATTATTTCGTACACAAAGTGCTAATCTTCTCGGTTACCCTCCCAAATGCGCACACTTAGTGCCACATAGATTCATTTCTCACATAACATTTATAAATCAATAATATCATAACCATTCATTTCACAACATTTAAACACATCTAAGTACACATATTATATTCAAACTTACCTCGGGTGTCAAAATACTGAAATAGTCGATTAATCGAGCACTTTGTATTTGCCTCGATCTCGATCCGAACCTCTCTATTCTTGGTCTATACACATTTAAATTCAATCCATTTAATCACCAAATCATTCATTTTAATCCAAACACACATATTTAGGGCATTTTACAAAATAGCCCTCACATTTTCACATTTTGACACTTTAGTCACTATCTCACAAAATCATCAAATTTACCAAATTCCACCTAGCACAAGCTTAGTCGAATTTTACTAATGTCCATACAAACACACACATTTCATTTATTTCACATTTTAGTCCCTCAATATACTTTTTTCACAATTTAGCCCAAATTACTCAATTTCATCAAAAATCCAAAGATAAAATATGCTATCCAACACTAAGTCTTCATATTTCACTATCATCTAGCACATAGCTCACACATTCATCAATGGCTCATCACAAAAACATCATCAATTCACAAAATTACAACATGGGTTAGCTAGAGCACAAAGCAACGATTACGTAAACGTAGAAATTATCGAAAATCGACCAAAAACATATCTTGAATTTAGCCTTGTAAGTGCCGAATACTTAGCTCAATTCTTTCTTTTCTTTCTTTAGTTACATTCAGCCAAAGAAGATGATAAAAATGGCCATTTAATTCCTTTTTATTTTTGTTATAATAACATTAACACATAGTTTACCATTTTTCCCTTCCATAAAAAATATAAAACAAATATAAATTAAGGCTAATTTGTCATTTAGCCATCCACTAACTTGAAAATGGTTTATTAACAACATAAGACCTCCTCCTTAAAAAGCCAACAACATCTAAGTACTCACAAATCAGCACACAGCATTTTACTCCTTATGCAATTAAGTTCTTTCTCTTAATTCGACACTAAAATGATTAAATCATCACACAAAATTTTCACGCAGGCTATGTCACCTATCATTCACACAGAAAATATCATTAAAATATTTTTTGACCTCGAATTTGTGGTCTCGAACCACTATTTTGACTAGGGTCTAAACCGAGCTGTTACAAAAAATCAATGAGAATAAGTAATTGAAAGACTCGGTTGAAGATTTGGAATGATGAGGATACTTATGTCATAACATGAGATAAGAAAAGCCTGTGTAAGACCATGTTTGGGACACGAATCGGCACCGAACGTAGATCTTGCGTAAGACCATGTCTGGGACATGGCATCAGCATCGAATACGGCAAGGATATCATGTAAGTCTATGTCAAGACATGGCATTGATAAGTTACTATAAGGCAAGGATTTCATGTAAGTCCATGTCAAGGCATGGCATTGGTGAGTTCATAAGGTAAGGATACCACGTAAGACCACGTCAAGACATGACAATGGTAAGTTTCAAAGGAAACATATAAGGAAGATATCGTATAAGACCATGTCTGGGATATGGCATCGACATCAAGCTAAAGAATCCCGTGTAAGACCATATCTGGGATATGGCATTGGCATCAAGATACATGTTTTACGAGATTGAGTATCCTCCAACACTCCAAGTAATTCAACGGGCAAAAGAGACAAGTATGAAAGAAGTAACAAGAAAGCTAAGTAAGCAAAATTAATACAAGTTAAGTTATTCTAGAATGATAAATAATTCTACATAGGTTAAGGAAGATAATGATTTGATGTTCATGTTGTATTAGCAAAAGTGCTAATTTATGTGATTAAGTGATACGGGTACCCTAATTTAATTACAAGTATGAAATTATAAGGTGGTAAGCGATGAGAAAGAATAAGTAAGAGTAAGTAAGTTCAAGTACTTGAGATTTATGTTGCTTTACTCTTATGATGGATGAGGTTTAATTATAAGCTATTATATTGCTTAGTTAAATCTTCATTCAAACTTACTAAGCTATATGCTTACCTCTCTCCTTTCTTTTTCCATGTAGGTTCGCCAAGTCAGCTCGGGGATCATAGATGTCAAAGCTCGGATCATACTATCATCCACTAATTTGGTATAGTAAAGTTAATTAATTTTGAGTATGGCATGTATAGGAGTTTGATCATTTTGGTCATGTCACAATGTAAGCTAAAAGCTTGGTAGTTAAGATTATGCATTCTTTTGTATATGCCATTAGAAATTGGTCAATATTTTTTAAGTTATATATCCTCTCATGATGTTAAGTTATGCATTTAAGTTTATACAATGGGTGGAATAATTGAGTTGTTTGAGATAATATAAGTGTGTTTATATTTGAGGGTGGCAATTGGCTTGGAAAATAGCTTTATTATTGTCCACGGGTAGACACACGGGTGTGTGTCTAGGTGTGTTGATAGGCCGTGTGTCCCTTGCATTAATTTACAAAATACGACTCGCCTCACGGGCATGTGCCATGGTCGTGTGCTATTAAGAGTATGATGACGTCATAAACAAAGAGCTCCACGGGTAAAGGACAATGGCGTGTCAAGGGCGTGTGAAGGACACGGGTTAAAGACACAGGCGTATACTCAGTCGTGTGAAAAATGTCAGTGTCGACCACAAGTTTCGAACACGGGCATGTCTTAGGGGTACACGGGCATGTCCCTTGGACAACACGGGCGTGTGGCCCTTGTTTAGGCATAAATTTTCAAGGAGTACCAATGTTTCCGATGAATCCTGAAACCGTCTAGATGTATGTTTAAGGCCTCAAAGGCCTATGAAAAGTATCTTATTAGTAAGAAAGAAAAGTTTTAAGATGAAAAGAAATTTTATAGCCCGATAATACATGCTTAAGTAAAGTCAAGTACGGTAATGCCTCGTATCTTATCCTAGCGTCGAGCACTGGTAAGTGGTGTTACAACTTACCATATTTCTTGCCATAGTTCTTGTTTAGATTCAACTAACCTTTATTCATCTCGCACAGTAATTGCATGAAATTGCTCCCTTGGGTTAGTTTCGGTATTGCTTGGAAAACTACCTTGTGGTTGTCCTTATATTTACTTAGCAAGTTGACTAATTTGGTTTTCAAGCCCTTGAATCGATGCTTGTTGATTTTTAAGTGCTGCTTCAGTGTTTTGAAAGTGAGTTTCTGACTCCGAGATGAACTTGATCAACATTTCCTCAAGGTTTGGCTTCTTCTCTTACTGGTAAGGTTATTATTGGAAACTTGGAGGGGGTTGTGCTCTTTGATTTCCTTGACCACCCCAAGAGAAATTAGGATGCTTCCTCTAACCTGCATTATAGGTATTACTATAAGGGTTATTTTGTGTCCTAGAATTATTACCCATATAATTGATTTTTTCATTATCTGTGCTAGGACCATAGGGTAAACATTCTGGATTGTTTATTCTTCCTCTATTCGTATCGTATTTCATCATCGGAAGTACCTACATAGAAACATATAAACCATCAATTTTCTTTTTTAATTGTTCTACCTGATTCGATAACATGGTGACTGCATCTAAGTTCTAAACCCCGGCTGCTTTTATCGGCTTTGTCCTCATAACTTGGGACTAATAATTATTTAGTGACATTTTCTCAATAAATTCATAAGCCACTTCGGGTATTTTATTGTTCAGAGTTCCACAGGCCGGAACATCGATCAATTGCCTAGTTAAGGGATTCAAACCGTTGTAAAAGGTTTGAACCTGTAGCCATAAAGGTAACCCATGGTGAGGGAACCTTCTCAATAAATCCTTTTATCTCTCCCATACATCATATAAGGTCTCTAAGTCGAATTGAATGAAGGAAGAGATATCATTCCTCAACTTAGTTGTCTTAGCCGGTGGGAAGTACTTTAGTAGGAATTTATTGTTCATTTGATCCCATGTAGTGATAGAACCTCGTGGTAAAGAATTCAACTACTATTTGGCTTTGTTCCTCAACAAGAAAGGGAATAACTATAGGTGAATGGCATCGTCAGAAATGCCATTTATCTTGAAAGTATCACAGACTTCCAGAAAATTAGCCAAATGAGTATTTGGATCTTCGTCTTGCAAACCATTGAACTGAGTAAATTATTGTATCATCTAAATAGTGTTTGGCTTCAGTTCGAAATTATTTGTAGCAATAGTGGGTCACACAATACTCAATTCAACCCTAGCTATAGTGGGCTTGGCATAATCATACATAGTACAAGGAACAAGATTTGGATTTGCAGCAACTGTAGAGATAGCTGGTTATTTTGATTATCACCCATCTCCTCAGTAATAATAATGTCCTCTTGCTCGTTTACTATATTCTGGCAACTTTGCCTTGCTTCTCTACGGTTTCTATGAGCAGTACTTTCAATTTCACTGTCAAATAGTAATGGTCCTAACGGGTTTCTTCTAGTCATAAACCAAAGGAACCTGTTAGAAGAAAAATAAAAAAACATTAGAATGTAAAAAATTAAACTAAAAACAAAAACAAAATAAAATTACTAAATTAATAAAAATAAAGTGTTCCTAATATTTTAGTCCCTAGCAACGGTGCCAAAAACTTCATGGTCACTAAACTAACTATAAATACGACAAAAGTAAGTGCACCTATCGAAAAATAGTATAGCTATGGTGAGTAGAGAATATCGTATCCACGAGGATTAAAAATACTAGTAATTACCGTCTTCTTATTATTTAGCCTTCAAATTGAAGTGATTGTTTTTAATCTAAATTTTCTAATCTAATTTAACTAAGAATGCAACAGAGAATGAAATAGGAAAATAATCAAAGATAACCAATGAGATAGACAATACCCAGGAAAGAATCCACCTAGACTTCACCTATTATTATGAATCGAATTAAACGATTTATTCACTTTTCTTGATTCGTAGAAATCCCTAAATTATGTTAATATCTCTTTCGAGAGTAAGAACAACTGACTCTGGGTTGATTAATTGAAATCTCTTTGCAACTAAAACCTCTATCGTCGCATTAACTCGATCTATGGATTCCCCTATTAGATTTGATTCTAATCCGGTCGATTTATGTTGTCCTATTTCTAAGATTGCATGCAACTCCACTCAATTGTGCTAGATCTACTCTTAAACAGGGCCTTTTGCTCTACTGAATTAAGCACTTTAAACATGAATTAATATCCCAGAAATACTAAAAATAGAAATTAGCACACATAATTGAGAACAAGAATTAAGTATTTATCATGTAAATCAAAAATCAAATAATAAGATTCATCATAGGTTTCATCTTCCTTAGGTATCTAGCGAATTTAGTTCATAATCTTGAATGAAAACATTACAAAGTCAGAATAACCACAAGACATAAAGAAACTAAATAAAACTTCGAAAGAAATTAAAAGGAGATCTTAGATCTTGAAGGAGATATGCTTCTGAGTTGATTCCAATGGTGTTCTTCAAGTGTTTTCTTCGATCTTCTTTGATTGCCCCCTTTATGTCTTCTTCTAATTGGTATTTAAAGACTTTAGAATGCTCAGAAAGCCTAAAAATTGGGTCTTTCAGCGATATTTGGGAAGCAGGGTGCGATATCGACACGGGCTAGCACATGGACATGTAGCCAACCCGTGTGACTCACACGGGCGTGTGGCTAGCCCGTGTGGAAATGCCCAGGCTGTGTGGATCCTAAAACAACTCTATTTGTCCAATTTTTTTTTCACTCCTTTCACTCCCAAATGCTCTCCTAAGTATAGACACATGAATTTAAAATATTAGGATTCACTAATTTGCATAATTAATCATCCAAAAATGCATTAATAATGGGATTAAATATGTTACTTTTATAGCTTATCAATTCTCTCGACCCAACCCGATCTACCAAATTTGAATCTCGGGTGTTACGTCCTTCTTATAGATGTAACTGAAAATTTCCTCTTTCTTTTATTCATTGTTGTAAACATGATGTAACATAATTTCTTATTGGCATACATTTACATTTCACCTATGTATAGTCTATTACAGAGTTTCTTATAAAAATACACTTGTGTTATCATCTCAACTTAATAAATTATAAGACTTTCTTACTTTCTCTCTTTAGCTTATTGTATACATCTTGGACTACTACTTATTTATTTAGGCACAGTACTTAAGCTATAAACATATTGAATGTCTACTTAAATGTCTTATGTTTAGGCTTTGACATGCCACTTGTTTCCATCTGTATGCATAATAGCCCAGTGCACTACTTCCTTGACGTAGCCTTGGTATCATCACTTGGTGGTTATTCCTTCACAAACTTGAAAATAAAAACAACTTTAGTAATGGTAGCTCGATATATCAACTCAAAATCACCAAGACGGGGTGAATTGGCCTTAAGAAAATTTGTGAAATCAACAAATAAATATGCAACAATGAACACAATAATTTATAGTGGTTCAGCTTCAATTACCTACTCCACTAACTTAACTTTCCACAACTAAGGATTTTCCCAAATTCAATAATTTGACAACCTTTAAGGACAAGGTTTAACCTTACAATCTCCCTTAAGATTTCTACCCAAAATCTTAAGATTGTAACTCCCTTAAGGTTTCTACTCAAACCTTAAGACTCAACCCTCTCAAAGAGAATAACAAATAGCAAAATAAGAAGTAATCTTTACAAGATTGATGTGTTTGTCAATTAAGCACAAATACAAAGAATTGAATGAATACAATGAAAACTAGCAAATGTTTATAAGAAGAATATGAAAGAATTGAGCATTAAGGTTGTTTTGATTGATCTTTAAGCTTGATGATTTCTCTCGTTATTGTAGGACCTTTGGAACATGATATTTATACCCTCTAATACATTTCTAACCATTGGAGTTGTTGTGAAAGTTAATAGAGCCGTCGGGGATGAAAATACCAGATCATTAAATTCACCTGTAACAAAAGGTATCGATAGTTTTTCTTCGATTGTCAATAATATTAGCATTTAATGTCTGATTCAGTGAGCGTTGAAATTAGTTTACAACGATACTAAACACAAATCATCAATACTTGGTAAAAGGTATCGATGCTTTCCGTGTAAATTGAAAACATAATGTCAATTTGGTATCGATTTTAGAATGGGTATCGATATCTTGAAAACTATCAATACTTGGACAAAAAGTAATGATACTTTTTGGCCTAAAGCAATACTGACTTGTTTAAAAAATAGTTTTAACATGATTGCAAATGTTTAACTTAATTGAAACCATTTTAACTAGATTTTATCATTTTCCAATTATGTTCAACTTTAACTTTTATTCAAAAACACTTTAATTTGTTATATCAAAACATATTATCAAATAAACTTGGTTTAACAATCTCCACATTTTTTATATAACAAAATATTTTGTAAATTTTTTTTTGAATAAATTGCTCCCCTTTATAAAAGTCATTTTAAATCTAAGCTCACCCTATATAAAATTCATTTTCAATTTAAGACTTAAAAAAATAAGGTCAAATTTGACATTCATTTTACTTTGAAAATTTGGTCACTAAATTTGGCATATAGTCAATTAATCATAATCAATCAACCATAAAATTTACCTTTTTCTATGAAATTTACCTCTCTCTTCTTCCCTTTTTGTTATATAAAAAGTACTCAAATAAAGCTTAAGAGGAAAAGAAAGTGGTTAGTCCAAAGATAGATGTAAAAAAAATAAAGAACAAGTGAACTAATATACTAAAAATATTAAGGTGCAATCACATAGAATTTGCATTTGTGTTGCTCACCTTGAAGCAATGCACTTTTGTCTACAAACATAGAACTAAATTTTTACTTTTGGTACCAAATTTATTTTGGGTCCATAAGCATTAGTTTCCAAGATTTTAGTCCCTTTAGGTATCCATTTAGAAATTATATTCTTATCTTTAGTAGTAATGAGTCCTTTACATATTCTATATGATGTTGTGGTCCAACTAAGGTCTTACACTATATGGTCTTCAAAGTGCCATGGACTTTTCCTTTCAAAGATTTATATTTTTATTCTCGACGGTCCCCTTTAGACGACTCCGAAGATAGACACAGACATTTCATGCAAACTCATACTTGACAGACTTATTCACATCTGACTTACTTATGACAGACTCTTTCACAACTGACTTGATCATATAATCAAAACACACATAGACATACTTTACTCATTTAGACACTAACCATTTTTCATATGAATCATTCATGCAAATTCATCAGACATACATTTCACACAGAATCATCACACCATGCACTTTGGGTTATTTTCATGAAAGGTTCTAACAAGCATGATACATTTGCAAGAGTCAATTTAGAGACTCACATTATAACCTTAAAGACAGCTTAAACTTCAGATCTAGCCCTTTTCTTCTTGAATCAACCGCTTAAGCTCTAGATCTTCCGTCCAACTAGATACTATGGCCTCCTCGCCTCTCTAAATAGAGACACTTTGTTAGAGCTTATTCGAGAAACCTTTCACCTCTACTTTAACTCAAACATATCATTTAGCCTTGGTTCTTCAAGTATACTTACAAATCTGCGTTTCTCTAGCAGACAAATTCATGAAATGTACATTGCTAAAAGAGAAATCACTAGCAGGAATCGGGGGTATCCTTTTATCTACTCATCCTCCTCCTTAAAATGGAAGATAACCCCCTTAACTTAACTCGGGTGTCCTTTTAACTTAAATCAAGTTTTGATGGGGACTTGATAAATGTCACGTTAAGACTGAGTGTCTTGCCAAAATCGCACGTCTATAAATAATATAATTTTTTGCCATAACTTTAGAAAATTACTTTTGAACCAGGGGCGAATCCAAAACAATTTTTTAGGGGGCGGATAAAATTTTAATTTTTTATAGTTTATATCTTTATAATTAGTAAATGATTAAATCAAATTTTTATAATTTTAGGGGGGCCAAAGTGCAATTTTACTTTTATTAATTTAAAATTTTTAAAAAATCTTAAGGGCCTAAATAATAATTTTACATTTTAGGGGGTCGGGCCCATGCCAGCCCCTCTGGCTTCGCCCTTGTTTTGAACACCTTTTTTATACATAAGTATATTAATTTTTATAATTTATAGCATGGACACATAAATAAATCATGCCCATACTTTTTAGCTATAACTTTTATAAATAAGTATATTATAATACTTCTTATAGAACCCAATTTATTTTTTATACTATACCTTTTGGCTAACTTTAGAATTTCATTTTGGATTTAGATAATATTATTTTTGCTATAACTTTATAAAATATACACAAATTATTTTTATAATATATATTTTTTAGGATTTATAATATAACTTAAGAAATTTTTGTCATAACCACCACAATCATTCATACTTGTTTATATTTATAATATAGTTTTCATAACTTAAACTTTTATAAAATACTTTTTAAAGTTAAATCATGTATGAGCATTTGGAAAGTCATAGGATAATTAGATTTTGGTATAATTATTCGCGTAATTACTCTAATTCTCACCCAATTGGTCATGAATTAAGTAAAAGTATTAGCTCTGAAATGCTCATTCAAGAAAAGTTCTAAAAAAATTAAATTTAGCTTTAGGTGAAATCAAAGGGTTAATCGAGGATGAATGGGATATTGCGCTGAGCAATTTTTTTTTTTTTTTTTGCTCGTCGAATGAAAATGCTCACTTTTTTTGTTTTTGTTTTTAACTTCGCCACTTTTTATGTGATTAGTATGGTTGAGAATGTTTATTTCCACAAATTAAAGGTTATGGTTATGGTTATGGCTGTGGTGGCATGGTGATTTTAGGGGACGAGATGTAACTCTAGGATAGGACAGTGAAATGTGAGTATGCTTTAGATGTAATTATTTATGATATAAAAGCATGTTTTCCAACCATAAGTTTAGAAGGTGGCTGATTAGGGTTTTCATTTCTCACTTGTTCATCTTTCTCATATAGCTAAATCAGCTTGACTATTAAAAGTCTTGTAAATCAAAGGCTAATCTTTTGTTTATTATTTATTATACATTTGAAACCAAGTATTGATGTTATATTTTGGAATGTTGGCTCTACGTGTAGACCATGCATTATGGTTTTACAAATTATGTTGGAATTTATAGAGAATAATCATTCAATTAAGCTTTATTCCAGTTTAACAAACCAAACATATCGGGAATGAGTTGAGATAAAAAGGGATAAGCTTTATTCCGACAGATCTGTTCTTCTGTTGTCAGTTAATGAAAATGATCATGTTTGCTTGGTAAGAGAGAAAATCGGATCTAAAATGGAGAAACGAACAAAATCATCGAATATTAACCATATGGTATTATAGTAGTAATCAAAATCGGCCGCCAATTTTCTCGGTCAAAATTATCCCAACTTTCTATAATTTCTATTATCATCACCAAAAACAAAAAAGCACCGATTCACCCATGATAAGAGTTAGTATAGAGTTAGTATTCTGTTATGGTCAGTTACGGGTAGTTAGCACAGGCTGTTAGGTGAGTGCTATAAATAGATGTACAGAGATGCAATGTAAGGCAAGATTCATTCAAAAGAATAATGAAATCAGAGTATTCATTCTTTCCAATCTATTAGTTTTCTCCTATCAAGTTCAAGATTTTGTTATCTTCCATACCTCTCTTCAACCCAAAGCATACAATAAGCGAAACCGTAATATGTTCTCTTTGCCATCTCTCAGGAAATCCTCACCATTAATCAAACAAGTGGTTGCTAATCAACGGTCGAAGAGTGTTCGTCCGGTGTTTAACCAATCAAAGGACTCTTCTTCATTTTTGAGCTTGTTGAAGAAACCTTCCTCTGCTGGTGGGTCCACTGCCGCCGGTGACAAAAATAGTGGGGAGACCAACTGTTGAGATCAGTCTCTACTGGGGTTTTGATTGTTGGCTCTACTTTAGGCTTTTGCTACTTTTCTCGGTCTTCTTTTGATAGCAATTCTTGGGTTTCTTTTGCGGATGCCCCTAATGGGGCAACATGGGCCCCTGATAGCGTTGCTGATCAGTTCGAACATGGGATTCCCGACAAGAAATCCAAGTATCTCTTTGGAGGTAGTCTTGTTGAACTGATGATGCATCGATTTTGAATACTTTGCTGGAAATTACGTGATTAATCTTTTCTCTTTTTAAATTAATGTTTCAGAATCATACAGGAGAAGAGTCTTCTTCAATTATGAGAAACGCATAAGGTTGCAAAGTCCCCCTGAAAAGGTTAAAAAAAAAAAAAAAACATTTCCAATGTTGATTACATAATATTTCAATTAGGCAAGTGCTTAGAGATAATTTGAAAACCAAAATATAATGCCATTTAACTAAGAATTGTGTCTATGAATCAGGTGTTCGATTACTTTGCATCATATAGAACTCCGGAAGGAGATGTTCTTATGACACCGGGGGATTTGATGCGGGCACTGGTCCCTGTATTTCCTCCATCGGGATCAAATCATGTTCGAGAGGGTTGTCTGAGAGGGGAATGGGTAAAGCCTGGGGAGTTGCATTGTCCCCCTTCCAAATTTTTCATGCTTTTTGATACCAACAATGATGGACTCATCTCTTTTCCAGAGTAAGTTTCCAACTGTTCCTTCATATCTAATAGTAATACACTATAATTAACTCGTCCATAATCATTTCTCCTCTGTCACACTTGCAGGTACATCTTCTTTGTTACACTTCTTAGCATCCCTGAATCAAGCTTCTCAGTTGCTTTTAAAATGTTCGACCTTGACCATAACGGGTGTGTGTTACTTCTAACAAGGTTCGATGCTCACTTTTTTGACGAAATAATAACAAATAATAATAATTATAATATTTTGATTACAAACAGAGAAATAGATAGGGAAGAATTCAAGAAAGTGATGACATTGATGCGATCGCAAAATAAGCAAGCGGCTCGCCACAGGGATGGACTGAGACTTGGCCTTAAAGTTGCAGAGCCTGTAGAAAATGGGGGCTTGGTAGAGTATTTCTTCGGACAAGATGGCAAGACTTGTCTAAAGCACGACACATTTGTCCAGTTTTTAAGAGATTTACATGAGGAAGTATGTCGCTCAAAACAATCAGTTTGACTTATTACTTGGAATGCAAGCAACTGATTTCTACCTTTGAATGTTGTAGATTTTGAAGTTGGAGTTTTCCCATTACGACTACAAGGTACATGGAACAATATCAGCTAAAGATTTCGCATTGTCGTTGGTGGCCTCTGCTGATATTAGCGACATAAGTAAGCTGCTGGATCGTGTTGATGAAATCGACAAGGAATCACATCTTAAAGATGTGCGGATTACTTTTGAAGAATTCAAAAGTTTTGCTGAGCTACGAAAAAAGCTTCAACCATTTTCGCTAGCGATTTTCAGTTATGGAAAAGTAAATGGGGTGTTAACCAAGAAGGATTTCCAAAGAGCTGCATCCAAAGTATGTATTGCAAACTATCTTACTTCAAGTAAATGGGGTGCTTAGATGTTTCGACATTTTAATTACCTGTTATTCTTTTGTGAATACTAATGGTGCATGTTATTGTGAAACTGTTGAAGGTATGTGAAGTGTCGTTAACTGATAACGTGGTAGACATAATATTCCATGTGTTCGATACAAATCGAGATGGGAGTTTAAGCTCAGATGAGTTTGTGAAAGTAGTACAGAGACGTGAACGGGACGACTCTCAGCCTAAAGCAGAGTCGAAGGGATTGATATCTTGCCTGCTAAGTTGTGCAGCAAAATGATCCAATTCAAAGCTGTTTCCTTTGATTTGTGAGATGATCATCTTACAATGTATTGGAAGATATATGTACTTTACTGAGTCAAACAAGGCAGATCAGTTGCTTCTTGAAAATCAAAACCTATTGTTATGGATATCAGCCAAGGTGAATGAATGGTCATCCGTGGCCTCTCATATATATATATATATATATATATATATATATATTATGGATAATAATAAAAATCTCATTTCATCGTATGCTTTTCTTGAAGTAAATGAATCTCCTCTATATATAATACATGGATAACAGTAGGTGTATATCTTATATTTTCTACGAGTTTTTTTATATATGTAAAAATCATGGATTGTCTTGTAAATTAGTTACTTAGATGAATAAATATAACTTTGCCCATTTTGATATTTTTCTTGTCAAATAAATGGACTCTCTTGGCTGTAATAGTTTCCCTGTTTCAGATAGTGAAATTATTCACTCCCCTTTTCATTAATTTTCATAAAAGAAATGTTTTTATCTCCCCATCATTTAACTATCGATTTTTTATTTTATTCAATTTAAAACCTATACTCACGATATGCGTATTTTTCAATATTTAGCTTCGATCAAAATCTAATTCCATATCCTTTTATTAGGGACCCTATACTTTTTATTCCTAGCATAATTTCTTGATAGATTTTCAATTTATTCATTTTGGTTCATAATGTTACAAAGTTAACTAACAAGCTTATTTAGAATTAAAATTTAGTCATTATCATGATCAAAGCTTAATATCTATCAAATTCAAGTCTAATTCATAAATTTCTCAATAATAGAAACTTATTAAAATTTAACAATTAAACTAATTGATCCATGATCTAGCTAAATCAAGTTTCCATGAACATAAATCGATTAAAATTACATGAAAAATAGTTTGGTTACCTTAGAATTTAGCTTGGTCGAATGCTTAGACTCAACAATGTTGGTTTTCTTGATTTTTGTTCAACTTGAGGGTGAGAAAGATGATGAAATCTTATATTATCTCCATTATCTAAGGTATTTATTAATTAACATTAATTGCTTAATTTAATTAGATTATTGTAATTAATTTACCATTAATTAATTTAAGTGAAATCAAGATTATCATCCACAAACTAAAAGAAAATAATGGTTTAATATCCATTTTAGTCATCTGGATAAATGCTATTTAGATATCTTATGTAACATCCCTTACCCGTAATTCCCGCTGGAACCAGACCTTGGGCATTACTGGATAAAATGACATGATCGCCACTTAGGCTCATCGTGACTACTCTCTTAAGTCACCTCATCAATCTCATTCTCGACTTACAAGACCTCACTCATACACACGAGGCTCTCGAGACTATATCAAAACTTTTTCGAATCTTAAAATTTTCTCCATTTAAACAGGGACTACATGCTCGTGTTAGATGGCACACGCCCATGTGTAGACACACACACCCATGCCACCAACCGTGCATGAAAACTCAAGCATTCTGTCAATGCCCCACGGCTAGAACACACGCTTGTGCCCACCACCCGTGGTGAACATTGACTACTTCACACGACCTTGAGTCTAGGCATACGCCTGTGTGGCTAGTCCGTGGCCTACACTACTCAATTCTTCCAAAGTGACACGGCCAAGGCACACGCTCGTGGACTGGTCGTGTGTCACACATGGCCTAGACACATGCCCGTGTGTCTATCCACATGAACAAGAACTAAGCTATTTTCCAAGTTCTTTTCACTCCTCATTCATACACAACATGCACTCATCCAATCAATTTATAATCAACTCATATTGAAGTACAAACTCACATGGATAACTACATCTTTTCGTATAATAAAATAGCCAACAACTATGGCCTTATACAAAATAGATTATCTATCTAAAGGCCAACACATCTTAGCTATTTACAAAAAAAATCACTAACTTGTTTAGCCTCTATGCATGCCATATACAAAACATTGAGTCTCATGTACCAGAGTGTGCTGATAGTGTGGGCGATCCTCCAATTGATTCACGTATCTCAATTCAACTCTTTTTCTCTATAAAACAAGGGAAAAGAAAAGGAGTAGGCTTTGAGCTTAGTAAGTTTAAACATAAACAATTTAAGCATTCTAGTATAAGCTAAACAACAATTAGAATTATACTACCAAATAAATTGACATCCACAACTATGCTTACTCTTTTTATTCCTTACCACATTTCCAACGCATCATGAGTCACATACTCATAATCATCGACATGCACCCCTGCACTCAATACCACATTTACTCAAAAGTACAGCACATCATTTTATAACACAAATACATCCACACAGCTAAATTACTCAGTGGTTTCGCACTCAACCCACCATAATCAGATAATAAGGTAGTATCGCACATAGCCTATCAAGAGGAAGTCATCGTGGTTTCGCACATAGCCCACTAAATAATATACTTAACTATGGTATCGCACACAACCCATCGTTGTTAAGTATTGAGGTGGTACCGCACTTAGCCCACCATCAAATATTATCACTACACATCCACATATCTACTTACTCATTCATTCATTCATGAAATCTACCACTTTCATTCCACTTGAACCACATAGGTTCTCAATCATTCTCAATCATTCTCATTCATTCTCATTCATGCTACACACTAGTTAGCATTAAGAATGTATAAGTATTGTCGAAACCATTTTTTGAAAATGGGAATCGACTAGGGTTTTGAAAACGAAAATAAAATGGGAGTCTCCATCGATCTTTGTTAGGTTTGATCGAATCACCTTTGTTTTAATAAAACATTTTGATTTACTAAAATGACAATTTTGGTCTACGAGTTTCGAGAAAATAAATTTTGAGAAGGGAATTGTAGTCTCAACCTACTCCACTGGAACTTCAAGAGATAAAAATTCAGGGAGAAGAGATTCGTAACCTTAATCTTCTTTGCTGAAACTTCAAAGAAATAAGGACCGATCCTTAATGTAAACTCAGGGAGAAGGGATTTGTAGCTTCAACCTACTCTACTGGAACTTCGAGGAAATAAGAATTCAGGGAGAAGAGATTCGTAACCTCAATCTTCTCTACTAAAACTTCAAAGAAATAAGGACTGATCCTCAATGTAAACTCAAGGAGAAGGGATTTTTAGCCTCAACCTAGTCCAATGGAACTTCGAGGAGATAAGAATTCAGGAGAAGAGATCCGTAACCTCAATCTTCTCTTCTGAAACTTCAAAGAAATAAGGACTGATCCTCAATGTAAACTCAGGGAGAAGGGATTTGTAGCCTCAACCTACTCCACTGAAACTTAGAGGATATAAAAATTGTGGCTTTCAATCTGTTTCACTACTGCTTAGTGAGATAAGATCTGCGATCTTTAACTGATCTGCTCCACTACTGCCTTGGGAGACAAGATCTACAATCTTTAGCCTACTCCATTACTGCTAGGAGATAGAACTGGTCATCCTTGATCTGCTCCACTATTGTCTCGAGGGAACAAAATCTAAAATCTTCGATATTGCTACACCGTTCTCTCGAGAACCTGTCTTGTAGAATTAGTTTTATGTGTTTATGCTTATGCAAATGATTAGGATGCTATGATCGAAATGACTCAAATGCTCCTAACTACATGTGTTATGAATGATATGAATGCATAAATGTCATGAAAATGATTCCTTTTCAAATGTTTAAGGTGTCATTGTTATTCATCAAGGCTTTATCCTTGATGTATTAGGTTGCCTTCTTGCTCGGCTGGTATTTTGACAGGAAACCCGTAGAAACGATCATATTTCACTCAACCGATTTACCCCACTATAACTTCAAAGTTCACCATGGTACCTCTAGGACCTGGGGCTTGTACCATCTTCAAACCATCTTATCATGATTCAGGGGGATGAAACTTTTCCAATCCATTCCACCGCTATTCAGAGGTATAAGATTTGTTCAATCAACTGATCACTCCCTGGGAAATTTGCCTAGATGTGTATTCATGATATTCGTATAGATGCAGAATATTATTCTTCCTGAGAATGATTCCCCTCTCACGCTTGATTTAATATTGCTCTCTTTTTTCAAGATTGTATTACTGACATATCTTGTCATTTTCTTCAATCACCATTTTTGACAAAATCCGAAGAGATAACCTTAATTTGGACTCAAATATTTCCAACCCTTAAGCTTGGTGAATTCTAAACAATAATCCTATTTCAGACTCTTGTATTATTTAGAAGTTTCCAAAGTAATATGCGAAACTCCTTTTATGAAAGTATTATTAGTCCACTAATCGTTATTTCAATGCAAAATGCTTTAAAAAGATCGTAACAGTGGACAAGAAGGAAATTGATTGGGAGCATAGCTCGAAACAAACAAGTTAATCAAAGCTAGTAAATGCAATCAAGAAGGAAATTTATTAGTAGTGTATTTTGAAAAGAATAAGATAATCACAAATAACAAATTTAAAATGGGTAAAATGGAAACTAGGTGCCCCAGATAACGCAGCCTAAGCTTCTCTGTTCAAACATCTTGAGGACCATTTTGAGCTTAATATATGTTTAGGAGATTCAGGGTACTTTGTCAATGCCCCAAGACGTAACATATTTCCTCATTGTTAATTCAAGCGTAGCAAGACTGCTATATGCCCCACTTTCGAACAAAATTTGAGTCGCCCTTTTCGGGTTTTCAACTCAAATCCCCTTTGGTCTCAAAGCGCCCTTTACGGGTTTTCGCCCTGGCCTCTCTTTTTTTTTTTTGATTTTTTGATTTTGATTTTGATATTTTTTTTGGGTCTCAAGGTGCCCTTTGCGGGTTTTCACCTTGGCCTCGCCCCTTCTTGACTGAACCGGACTGGGCAGATCTTTGATATCCATCTCAGTCAGTACCAATGCTCCTCCAGAACAGGCCTTCTTTACTACATAAGGTCCTTTCTAGTTTGGCATCCTCTTTCCCTGGAAGTTCCTTTTGCATGGGAAAAATCTTCTTCAAAGCCATATCATGAAATTTTCTAGGGCAAACCTTTTTGTTGTAATCGCACATCATCTGACAGTGACAGATAGCTTTTAATATCTTTAAATTCAACTGATCATATCAGGATTAAATCCATTCTACCTCTTCCAACTTTAGTTCTGACAAGACTCAAAAAAAGAATGTCGGCTTCGATAGACAAAATGCTTTTATTCCACAAACTAAGGCATTTTTCTCAACGAAGGTCTTGGTCAATGTTTGATAAGCATAGAGGGTAAATGTAACTTGTTTATGCCAATCTTTACAAGTCTAGGTCATCTTTCTAATGATCCTTGTTTTGTCATTTTTTCGGTATTCTTTCTTTCTTTTTCTCTCTTTTTGTTCTGATGACTATCGACTTTGTAATTTTGGCCTACGAGGCTACTTCTACCCTTTTAGCGAAATAATTAATGCCTACTAGTAGCTTCCGACAAGATCGTCTCAATAAACTCGATGTCCCACATAGATAAGGTCTACGAAGAAATGAATGAGGCACATGAATCTTGTCTTCATACTTTTGGCATTAACGGCATAACTAATGCAATCACTTTCTATGATGGACCAGCAGAATCTAAATCTCATGATTAGCTTGGCTATCATAAAATCATTAGCATGTGATCTTCAAATACCCTTATGAACCTCTTCTAGGATTTCCTTAGCCTTAACAACATACCTATAACACCCCAAACCCGACCCAAAAGTTAGGCCCGAATCTGGTGTGTCACAATGAAGAAAACGTATAAAGGATCTTGTGATTCATACAAAATAGGTGTCATTGAAGAAAACAAGTTTGATTATAAATATTTGATAAAAATATTACTAATTTTGAAGGTTGATTGATAAATTGATAATTGAAATAGTGAGTTTTAAAATCGTGACTTTTGAAAATATCGTTGATAATTCAAAAGAAAATCAGGGTTAAATTATTTGCAAAAGTTTGTATAAAATCCATTTGTTAATCAATTTAGAAAAACCTTTATTTAGAATTTTAGAAAATTCCACTTAAAGTATCTCAAGTAGAATAATAAGCACGACAAAACATAAGCAAAATAAAAATATCCTGAGGCCTTATTACAACTTTAAAACCCAAAATAATAAAAATAACGAAATAGGGCGTAAAATTAATTTACTAAAGTTTGAAACATTTATTTCAAGTATGGCCTCCATCGAGTCATCCATGGGCCCAAGTCCACATCTTGGTACATTACCTACAAGGATTAAGAAAGAAGGGGGGTGAGTTACAAGAACTCAGTGTATAATCCCCTTACCGTTGTCCACTGGGTCTGAACCCATTTAGCAATAACTTGGGCCGGAGCCCATGTAGCATAATCTTGGGCCTAAGCCCACTTATATGTAATAAATAAATGATATGAATGCAACCCATCCCATCCAGCCAATCTCTCCACCCGTATCAACCAATCTCTCTTATGGGGATCAAGACAACCCACCCCGCCACTCTCTCCACCCGTACCAACCAATCTCTCCTGTGGGGATCAAGTCAACCCACCCCGCCAGTCTCTCTAATTTTCAGTCAAGCTACCATTTATAATATTTGTGGCTGAGCCACCAGAATCATATATGGTAATGTAATTGGCATATAGCCTTAATCACGATGGCACAAAGCCATATTTAAATTGGCACATAGCCTTTATCAAAATTTGTGGCAATGCCACCGGTCTACTCTTCTCTTCATTCAAGTTTCCCATCCCATGCAATATGTAAATATGCAACATACATAGTAACTCATGATATTTACAGATACAAACAACAATCATTAACACAGAGATTCATTACAATAATTCGGCCCATTATAACACTTTGCAAATCGGCCCATTAGGGCAATCTATCAAATTGGCCCATTAAGGCAATATATCAATTCGGCCCACTAAACAATATATCAATTCGGCCCATTAAGCAATCTATCAAATCAACCCATTAAGCAATCTATCAAATCGATCCATTAGGGGCATTTTTGTAATTCAGCCCATTAGGGGCAATTTGGTAATTCGGCCCATAAGGGCATTTTCGTAATTCAGTACATAGGGGCATTTCGATAAATTTCACAACACAAAGGTATTTCTATAATTTTTACCCATCGAGGGTATTTTCGTAATTTCGCAACCCCGGACTTAACTACTAATTTGGGGCATAAAAATTGAAACTGTCCATCTGCGTCATATTGACTAAATTGACTATAAATCGCGTTAGGAAACTCGAAATTTAGATCTGTAAATTTTCCTTGAAACTAGACTCATATATCTTCTTACCATAATTTTTCTAGAATTTTTTGCTTAGCCATTTAGTATAGTTTATTCATTAATTATTCCCTTGTTTCACTGACCAACGGTTCTGACCTCTCTTACCTTAAATCGAAATATCTCATTTTACAGTTTTTATATCACTTTGTACAATTTGGAATGATTTTTCCAAAACAGAACAGGGAACCACGAAGTCAATCAGAACCAGTCTCACTAAAATTTAAAAATCTCAAAATATACTAATCCTTTGCTTGCTTTGTTTCTTTTATAAGAAAATAGACTCAATTAGATTTCAATCCATATCTCCTTCACTTTCTAATTCCCTTTCTCCTATTTTTCATGATTTTTCTAAATCACGTCACTGCTGCTAACCAAAATCTATTTTATTGCAAAATATGGTTACCAGTACGAACATACGCACGCCCGAGTAATCACATATGCCGATTTCCAATTTTTCGATCTTTCGACCGAATCAAAAAAGTTTCATGCAAATATTCAGAGAGATGTGAGATTGCACACCATTTCAAACATGTATTTGGAAGGGTACGGGATTACACACCTTATTTGGATCCTAAAGAACCACTCTTCGTTGCCTCTAGAACAATACCAACCAAAAGTTAGCCTCGGATTTCCAAAAGATTTCATACCCAATGTATTCCTTACACTTGAATCACTTACCACTATATCCGAAGGATTAGAAAATAGAATATATCGAGTGATTTCATCCCTAAAACATAACCGATTAGTTGAAACTTCAATCCGATTTGCAACATAGCCAAATAGAGTTATAACAAAAAATCCAAAAATGAACCCTTTACCTTAATGATGATAAATCCGACTTCAATCGGTTGACTTAATACTAGAGAGGAATCGACAAGAATGTTCTTTATGACCACACACTAGAACACGATTCGATCAAAGAAGATGTGTTCAACTCGCAAGATGGAAAAGAGAAGATGATTGAAATTCGGCTATTGATGAGAAAAGAATTAAGAAGATTTCGGCCAAAACAAAAGAGAAAAATGGACAAATGGACTAGGAGATTTCGGCCAAAACAAAAGAGAAAAGAGTTTGGAAAAGAGACACAAATTACTCAAAGAGAAAAATTCCTCTCATGCACTAAAACTTAGCAAAATGATCTTAGTAAAATCGGCTACCCTCTCTCAAACCATGTATCATTTTTACCAAAAGATGAACATTGACCTATTAAAAACTTTCCAGAACATCTTCCCCCTTAAAGGCCAACATGTTCCCTTATCTTTCCTTTTTCTTTTGATTTCTTTCCTTACTCTCAACCTTGCCTTATTTCCTTAGCCACCTTGCCAAAATTAAAAACTTCACCTTACCATATATACCATCTTGGCCGACACTTAGGGAAAGAATACAAAAAAATTAGTCAAAAATTTGCACTTGATAGGATTTGAACCTCTTATCTCCATGTCCTCCACTTGATGCCATAGCCTCCTTGCCATATGCTCATTTATTCTAGCACATTACTCACCTATTTCCATAAGCCTTGATGCCACTTACTATCTCTCCTTAATAGGCTTAAACACAAAATTTTACTAAGGCTCAACTTAAACCCGGAACTTCCTAGAAACCCCGTAACTTTCCAAAATCACCCTCCCAATAAGTTCAACTTAAAATAAAGCCATTCTCTTGCTCTCTAAAAATTTTAAATGCTTTCGTGCTTAAGGCCCAATGGGCCCAATTCTACTAGGCCCAATTTTGGGATGTTACAATACCCATGTCTCAGTAGCCTAGACATATCACGTGAAAACATTCTTGAATTGAAAATAACTCCAGGATGTCTCACATTGTCTTTGTAGTGATCTAGGCTTCCATCTTTATCTCCTCCGTTAGCTCGTAGGGTCTGCTGACACTTCGTAAGGTAGGATCTACCATTCTTAACAAATTAGGGAATAAGTTGCAATCTCTGTCATCTTCAAAGTCCTTAGATCCCTCTAGACACATATCTCACTAAAAAGGGAGTCAGTAACATCGTCGCTCATGTCATAGATATCTGGGGACCCATTGTGGGTACGAAGGTAAATTCTAGATAATAAATGATTCCAAGAATGATTATTTGTTTGGTATGATCATGAATAAAGAATGAAAGAATATTTGAATAGAAATCCAAAGTACAAAATAATCTATAAATAGAATGCATGGAAAAATATTTGCTCAGAAAGATGTATTTTATTGAAATAGAGATTCTGGACGCAAGCCTATTTCACAAAAGGACTCTTATTGCCTTTAGGCTTAAAGCAACAAGCGTGTTCTGAACATTACTCTGAGTAAGCTTTAAATACTACATGAATTTCTTCTGCAATCCTATTGTCCAAAACGCTCTCAGGTTTATATTTCTGCATTTGGCGTGTCATCTAACTTCACACTACCCATGTTGATGAATTTTTTCACCAATTTCTTGAAAGCAAGGTAATTTTCTATCGAATGCCCTGTGATCCCCGCGTGGTACTCACATTGGGCATTTGGGTCATACCATTTTGGGTATAGAGGTTGCATCGATTTCGAGTAGTGGGGCACACGTGCACATCAAATAAAATTTGATACAACTCCTTATACGTCATTGGGATAGACGTAAATTGGAGTTTTTCAGTGTTTTTCCTTGTGCCAGATTCTTTTCTTGATGAACCCTGATACCCAGTAGTCACTGTTTTTGGCTGATTAACTGTAATCGACTTTGAGTACCCCATGCTTGTATTATCCACTTCATTTTCTTTCTTCCTTGTGGCCATTATCTTGTTACTTTCTCTTGCCTCTATCTTCCCACTTTTTATGACATTCTCAATCATTTCTCCAGTTATTACAATGTCCAAGAAGCTCTTTGTAGTGCTCCCTAGCATATGAGTGATAAACGGGGCCTTCAATGTATTAATAAAGAGCATGGTCATCTCTTTCTCTAAGAGTGGTGGTTGGACTTTCGTAGCTATCTCTCTCCACCTCTAGGTATACTGTCTGAAGCTCTCACTTGGCTTTTTTTTCCATATTTTGCAATGCTATTCTATCCGGTGCTATGTCCACCACATGGCCATATTATTTCATAAAAGCCTATGCCAAATCCTTCCATAAATTAATTTGAGCACGGCTTAGCTAGTTGTACCACTTGGCTACAGATCCGATCAAACTATCTTGAAAGTAGTGAATTAACAACTGATCATTATTGACATAACCTGTCATCTTCTGACAAAACATCGTAATGCGAGCTTCAAAGTAGCTGGTCCCATTATATTTCTCAAACTCCGAGTCTTGAACTTCGGTGGGAGTATTAGGTCTGGGACCAAGCTCAAGTCTTTAGCATTAACCCCGCCATGGTAGTTTGCGTTCTTCATCTCCTTAAACTTCTCTTCTAACCATCTACACCAGTCTTCAAGTTGTTTTGACACATATACTCTTGCCTTCTCTGTTTCTGCTAAATCATCTAGGTCGGGGACAGCGGGATTAGTTGGATGATCTCTCGAATTGGAGCTCGAGCCCGTTGGAAAATTCATCAGTGCCGACGTACCGATTTGGTATTGGGACCTAATGGTGATAGGTACCCTTTGTGGGTATGCATCCGATTGTGCTTGGGTGTGTGCTGGGGTGTAACCCGGAGGATAGGGAGGTTCTTCATTGTCATTGCCAAGATTGGTTATAGGGATTTTTCCTTTGTCGGGACCTCTGGCCAATAGCTGGGCCAATTGATTCATCATATTTCTTTGGGATACCAGTATCTGATTCCTCATGTCTTGTTGTATTTTGGCTAATTGCTCTTGCATCAGTGTGTACAATTGATCTTGCATATCCCTTTTCATTTGTTCTAGTCTTTCCATTCTTTGATCCATTGCTTTTGTCTTGCTGCGGGTATTGTAGCGATATGTAGTTGGTGGGTTTTCATTGGTTTCCAGGGTAACTGAAATAATTTTACCCTATTAGGGTTCTTTTGTGAAAATCTAATGCAAATGATGCAATGTAATGTAGATGCATGGAATGAATGCAAAAGAAAGAAAGGTGTTGATTCTGAATTCAATTCCATTAGAACAACTTTTCTAGAAAACAAATTTCTTTACATAAAACGAATTACATATACGGGCTTTCCCTCGTACTCCCGGTGAAGACATCAATCTTCTCCTTCATATCTGGACGATGTGGTCGAATCTTGCTAATTTTCCCAAAGATGTCTCTATTGTCTCCTTTTTGCTTGATCCATGTTGCGACCCGTTGCTCACTTATCCCCGTAATGCTTATTAACTCCTTTTAAAAGAGTTGAGACGTGATGGCCCTCGAATAATCCTTGTTGGCTTGAATCCTCGGGCAATGAAACAAAGTCTTGTCTTCCTTCGTGGACTATTAGTCTTCTTTCGTTGTGTTTACTTGGACCCTATTCAGACGACCGTACTATATTCCACTATATCAAGAAGTTCGTTTTCCTATGAAAAGCTCTTCTATTTAACAACTGAATATGAACCAACACCTCCTTTCTAAGATGATGCGTTGCGATGCAATCAATGCAGTGATAAACAAAACAATACACGTTAGCACAAGAAAAATAAACAACAAAATAGATTACCTAAATGGGTGACCACTCCTACCTAAGGCGGGCTTTTAAGGCTCACTATATGCGGTTTGGTTCTAAAGTAAGGGTACTTGAACCAGCAGATTCCTCGATCTTCACCCATTATAGGTTCATATAGACCAAGTTCAATTTAGGGGGATACATTTCCCTACGGCCATGCGGAGATGAAAATCTCACGAAGACATAGGTACGGATGTATCTCGAAAGCAGTCCACTAGCCCACGCGGAGGTGAAAACCTCACGAAGGCATAGCTTCTCACTCCCACTTAAAAGGGGTAAGATCGGTCGATCTATGTGATGCAACATGCAAAGATAAATCAACAGGCTTAACACATTATGATAAATTTCACAAAAATGACGGATGCAACAAAAAAGCGTGAATTCAAA
Organism: Gossypium rotundifolium; assembly: GCA_025506655.1. Lineage (NCBI taxonomy): Eukaryota > Viridiplantae > Streptophyta > Magnoliopsida > Malvales > Malvaceae > Gossypium > Gossypium rotundifolium. Next base: position 128,772,097 of record CP106729.1, on the reverse strand, counting down.
TCATATTTTCAAATTTCGACAAAAGACAAAAATTAATCAATTTATGGCTGTCTCTATAATTGACGTCCCCATTAGAGTTGCTAGGCTTTCAAAACCATTTTTTGAAAATGGGAATCGACTAGGGTTTTGAAAACAAAAATAAAACAGGAGTCGCCATCGATCTTTGTTAGGTGTGATCGAATCGCCTTTGTTTTAATAAAATGTTTTGATTTACTAAAACGACATTTTTGGTCTACGAATTTTGAGAAAACGGGTTCGGGAGTCGATTACGTGTGAGGAAGGATTAACACCCTCGTTACGTCCAAAATTGGTACCAAATCGATTAATTAATGTCTTAATGTCGAAAGTTGAAAATTTGAAAAAGATTTTAGAAATACGACATCTTTTAAAAATATTTGAATTTACTCGAATTGGATATTAAGATTCTCTCGCTCCAAAGGAATAAAATATCACATCCAGCATGTTAGGACACGACAATTTAAATCCTCGAATCCAAGATCATCTCATGATTCCCGGGACTCATGCATTGAAAATATCAAAAGGTTATTCGATTATTTGGCCAAACGAAAAATCAAAACCCAGCACGTTAGGACACGACTTCTCAAATTTTCAATCATAGAATATTGCCTTATTTTAAGAAATCTTTTCCCGAGGTAACAAAATGTCACATCCAATACGTTAGGACACAACATCTCGAATCTTCAAGAAATAACTTTCTTTTTATTTAATAATTATTTATTTTAAAAGGATATTTTTCTATTTAGGTTAAACAAGAAAAATTGAAACCTAGTAAATTAGGGCACGATTTCTAATTTCTAAATACTGAAATATTGATTATTTTAAAACTTGATGTATCGGCTAAAAGGTTAATGTGATAAGTAGTAATGTGAAAATATGATGTTGCATGTGTGGAAAGAATAATGATATGAAATTCAAAATAAAATGAGCAAGATAATATATATAACATAAACTTGAGTAAATAAATAAAGAAATGTAATAATAATATTAAAAGGGTAACGATACTATATTAGTATGAACAATATATATACATAATACTAGTGATAAAAGAGAATAATAAAACTATAATAATGAAAATAATAATAGTAATAACAATAATAAATAATAGATATAATAATAACGTATACAAAAAACAAATACAATGAGATAATGATATTAGAAATAAAGTGAATAATAATGGTGAGTATAATAATAATAATAACAAAAATACATATGATAGATAATAAAATAGTAAAACTAATGTTAAGAATAATATTTAAAATAATTATTAAATATAACATAATAACATTAAAATAATAATGGTACAAATTAAGATTAAAACCAACAATAATAAATATAATAGTAATAACATAAATAATAATACATATAATAACAATAATAATATTAAAAGCAATTAATTTAATAGTAAAGTAGTCAAAATAATCGAAAAGGACCAAAATCGAATTAAAAGCGAACTATTGGGGTAAATCTATAATAAAAATAAAAGGGAAAGGATCTACTCGAAACGCACGGATAACATGGGGGACTAAATTGGGAAATAGCCCTTTCCCTCCAAAACGTGTGGCATTGGTGAGGACCCGATTGAAAACCAAATAAACTTTCGGGCAAAATCAAAAGGACCGAAAACTTGATTGAAAAATCATGAAAGGGCGGAGGGGTTAAAAGTGCAATTAGCCCCTCCGATGAAAAACACGTGGATCCTAGGAGCGGGTCGGGTCCGTGCACGGGTCAGGGCTAAACGACGTCGTTTTGGTGTGTAAAGCTTAAGCCCAAAATGACACCATTTTGAAGGGCTATATAAGTAAAAAATTTGAGAGAAAAATCATTTGTAGCCCATTCTCAAAAAAAAAAAAAAAAAAGATTCCTTCTCAAAAAAACCCTTTCCATTTTCCCAAATCAGGTGAATTTCACCATCTACCGATCGCCATTCATTGTCGTCTGGCGGTGGTAGGGGCTAAAAAGGTAAAATTTAAAAAAAAAATTCTTTAATATATATGTATATACATATATGTATATGTTTTTGCATAAAAAAATAAAAAAGGAAAAGGAGGAAGAGGTTCGAAAATTGGGAAAAAAAAATAAAAATAAAAAGATGTAATCACCTTCTTAATGATCCGATTTTGTTGTTCCTTTTAGCCTTAGATGCCTATTGCTCTTGATTTGGTAATGTTTTAAAGATTTTGAATGCTGGTATAAAAATCTGTTTCTTGTATTGGTAAAATGGCCCAATCTTACAATGAGTTTTTTATCGGCTTTTATAGCCCAAATTTTTAAACATTTTATTGCTTGCTATCCTTTCTCTTTTAATCCTTACAGGTGCAAGAGGCGGTGGCAACATGATAGGTCAGTGGAGCAGAGGGTCAGACACCCTAGGTGCGGCGCACCTAGGGTTTGTTATTTTGTTTTGTGTTTTTTTTTTGGGCTAGTTGGTTTTGGGTTCTGTTTTGGGTTTTAATTGTTTTGGGCCTTGGTTGTTTTTATTGGTTTTGTTTCTGGTTTAGGGTATTTCTGACGAGCCCGGGCGAATTTAGGCTTATACAAGTATAATCGCATTGATTACGCATAAACTTACCTCAGCACTCAAAAGTATAGAGACGTGCAATTTAGTCCACCACCTTGCTCTTGCCTCGGTTTCAATATGGGCTTCGTCTTTCTTAATCTGTAATGATAAATCAACTCATTCAATACACACATTGACTAAATTGACCATTGTCTCATACTTTAGCAAAATTATCATTTTGCCCTTAAACTTTCTCATATGTACACTTTTTCCCCAAGGCTCGTAAAGTGATTTTCATTCAACTTTCTTGCCTTTCATGCTTAGCCGAATCATTTACTCAACTAAAGCAATCATCAATTCTTACTAAATCACACATGTGTGACCAAACTCATGACTTTCACAAACAAGCCCCTACATGCATTTTTCATGGAAATCACTTAGCAAAAGATGTTTCTACTACATCAAGCTTTCATATTCTTCCATAAAACATCAAAATACATGCATGTCATACATGAGTACATTTTTGAACATCCATCTTAGCTCAACATATAGCTAAAAATAGCTTTCTCAAGCTACTAGGACTTCAAAAAATGAAGAATATCAAAAACGGAGCTAGAATACACTTACTAGCTAGCTTGAAAAGTTGAAGAGCCCTAACAATGACTTCTCTCAATTTTTGGTAGCTTGGAGAAGAAGATGGATGAAATTCTATCATCTTTTCCCATTTTAATCATTTAATTGCCAAATGACCAAAATGCCCTTTTTGACAAACTTTCTATTTTAAATCATCCATGCCTAATTTTGTCCAAAAATAAGAAATTGGGAAATTGCTCTTTAAGGACCTCTAATTGATATTCTAAAGCTATTTCATACAAATAACTTCTAGAATCTCACATTTTGCAACTTTTGCGATTTAATCCTTTTGGACAATTCAACCGTAATTTCACAAAATTGCTTCATGAAACTTTCACACTAACATACAAACATGGCATAAACCTCAAGAACTCATACATATAACTCGAATTTGTGGTCTCGCACCACTAGTCTGACTAGGCCCTAAATTGAGATGTTACAACTCTCCCCCTTTAGAGATTTTTGCCCTCGAAAATCTTACCAGTAAAGAGGTTTGGATGTTGCTCTCTCATAGTTTCTTTCGGTTTCCATGTAACCCCTTCCATGCCGTGTTTTTGCCACAACACTTTCACTAGGGCTATGTTCTTATTCCTCAACTGTTTCACTTCTCGAGCCAAGATCTTAATCGGCTCCTCTTCATAAGACATATCCGATCTTATCTCAATTTCTATCTAAGGAATCACATGTGAAGGATCGGAACGATACCTCGCAATATTGACACATGGAACACATTATGTATCTTTTCCAACTCTACCAGCAAAGCCAACCGATAAGCTACTGGCCCAACTCTGTCTGTAATCTCATACGGTCCTATGAATCTTGGACTCAATTTCCCTTTTTCGTCCACATCTCATGATCTTCTTCCACGGGGACACTTTCAAAAACACTTTGTCACCCACCTTAAACTCAATTTCTTTTCTTTTCAAATCCACGTATGACTTCTGTCAGTCCGAACCAGCTATCAGACCATCACAGATCACTTTCACTTTCTCATCAGTTTCTTTCACTAGATCGACCCCACGGATTCGCTTCTCACCAAGCTCGATCCAATACAAAAGAGTTTGACACTTATGACCATACAAGGCCTCAAACGAAGCCATCCATATACCCAACTGATAACTGTTGTTGTAGGAAAACTCAACCAAAGGTAGATATCTCTCCCCACTACCTTCGAATTCTAACACACAGCATCGAAGCATATCTTCAAGGACTTGAATCACTCTTTCAGACTACCCATTAGTTTGCGAATGGAATACAATATAGAAATCTAAACTTATACCCATGGCTTCTTGCAACTTCTTCCAAAACCTCGAAGTAAACCTCAGATCTCTGTCCGATATTATAGACACAAGCATACCATGTAATCTCACTATCTCTGCCACAATCAATCCAGCTATCTTATCCAGTGAGTAATCAACATGTACTAGAATAAAATGAGCCGACTTCATCAATCTGTCCACAAGAACCCACACAACATTTTTATTTTTCGGAGTCAAAAGTAACCCCGTCACAAAATCCATGGTAACCCGATCCATTTCCATTCGGGTACTATCATTGCCGAAAACAATCTCGAAGGTACTTGATGCTCAACTTTCCCATAATAACAAATCAAATATTTTTCCACAGACTCTAAAATGTCTCTTTTCATACCCGACCACTAATAAAACTTTCTCAAGTCATTGTACATTTCGTACTGCCCAGGTGTACAAACAAATAACCACTATGTGCCTCAAGCAAAACCTTTTGGATTAACTCTTCATCTCTTGGTACACAAATTCTGTCATGGTACAACAAACAATCATTCGAGCCCACTCGAAAATCAGAATCACTTCCTGATTCGCACTTAACTCTCTTAGCTTGCATCTTACTATTATTTCTCTGAGCCTCACATAACTATTGAACAAATAGTGTCTTAGCTCTCAGCTCTACCAAAATATCACCATCATCAGACAATGCTAAACTCGTGCTCATAACTCTTAAAGCACACAAGGATTTCCTACTCAGGGCCTCCACAACCACATTTGTTAAGCCTAACAAACTCGCACTCATATTCTGCGACTGACATTCTTTCTTGCTTCAACTCAAGGAATTCCTTCCTTTTCTGACCAGTAAATCGCTGGCTTATATACTTCTTCCAGAACTCTTCCAGAAAGAAATCCCATGTCACACGCTCTTTCGAGACCACTAGCTTTAACTTCTTCCACCAATGGTATGACGAATCCTTTAGCAAAGATATGACACACTTCAGGTTCTCTTCTGGTGTACATGAGAGTTCATCGAATACTCTCATTGAGTTCTCCAACCAGAACTCTGCTCTCTCAAGCTCATCATCTACCTTAGCTCTAAACTCCTCAGCCCCATGTTTCCTAATCTTATCCATCTGGGTTTCGATATCCTCACTAAATCTATACCTTAAGGAGCTACTGGAATTGGCTGAGGTATAGGAGGAGGTAGAGGAGGTTGAGCATTAGGGATTGCTTGAACATAATCCAAGTACTAATTACTCATCATTTGGAGAAAGGCTTTTCGAGCCTCATCTCCTTGACCCCTAGTCTTGGGTCCACTCAGACAAAGTGCGCCCCTAGCGCAGAGCCCAGACATTAACTCCTTCATCAACAGTCGATGGATCAAAATCCATATACTAGATCAAACAAAATTTAAAATCATCAGAAGCCACCACACCATCCTTGTACACTTATGGCATGTATAGCTAGAGTCTTACACCCGCTACGGTAGTCCTAGAACCGACTAAACCATAGCTCTGATACCACTAAATATAACACCCCTTAACCGTAATTCCCGTCAGAGCCGCGCCTGAGGCATTATTGGATAAAAACCACATGATCGCCACTCAGGCTCATCGTGACTACTCTCTTAAGTTACCTCATCAACCTCATTCTCAATTTACGAGACTAACTCATACATACGAGGCTCTCGAGACTATATCAAAACTTTTTTGAATATTAAAATTTTCTCCATCTCAACAGGGACTACATGCCCGTGTGTAGACGCACACGCCCATGATCACCAATCGTGCATGAAAACTCAAGCATTCTGTCAATACCTCACGGCTAGATCACACGCCCGTGCCCACCACCCGTGGTGAACACTGACTACTTCACTCGGCCTTGAGTCTAGGCATATGCCCGTGTGGCTAGCTGTAGCCTACACTACTCAATTCTACCAAAGTGACACGGCCAAGGCACACGCTTGTGGACTGGCTGTGTGTCACACATGGCCTAGACACATGCCCGTGTGTCTATCCATATGAACAAGAATTAAGCTATTTGCCAAGTTCTTTCCAGTCCTCATTTATACACAACATGCACTCATCGAATCCATCTATAATCAACTCATATTGAAGTACAAACTCACATGGATAACTACATCTTTTCATATAATAAAAAAGCTAACAACTATGGAATTATACAAAATAGATTATCCATCTAAAGGCCAACACATATTAGCCATTTACAACAAAATTCACTAACTTGTCTAGCCTCTATACATGCCATATACAAAACATTGAGTCTCATGTACAAGAGTTTGCGATAGTGTGGCGATCCTCCAATTGATTCACGTATCTCAATTCAACTCTTTTGCTCTATAAAACAAGGAAAATAAAATGAGTAAGCTTTGAGCTTAGTAAGTTTACATATAAATAATTTAAGCATTCTAGTATAAGCTAAACAACAATTAGCATTATACTACCAAATAAATTGACATCCACAACTATGCTTACTCTTTTATTCCTTACCACATTTCCAACACATCATGAGTCACATACTCATAATCATCGACAAGCACCCTGCACTCAATACCACATTTACTCAAAGTTGTAACACCCCAAACTCGACCCAAACGTTATGACCGAATTTGGTATGCTACTGAGAAAACATTTTGAAAAATCCTTTAAGCCATTTTAAATTTTGATAAAAGATATTGTTTTGGTTTAATAATTTATTAAGCCGAGTTGTTACTGATTCATGTGTGCCCGATGGCACAATAAAACATTTTTATGTATTAATTTGAGAAAACATGTGTATCCATTTTCAAGTCATTAAGTTATTAAACAAATTATTCAAAAGCAGATAAAATAACCAAAATATAATCCTAGTAGGCCTTATTACAATTTAAGCAAAATAACCAACAATAAAATAAAAGTAGTTCATAAATCATTTAATCCAAATGTTCACTTTGCATGGCCACCTCGAGTTCTTCCTCCTTATCCGTGATCTACGAGTCACCTAAAATTTAAAGGAGAAGGTGAGTCACCAAGACTCGATGAATAATCCCTCTCCGAGTAAATGCCACATTCTTACACAAATTATAACAAGCAACATATATGTATTATGCACCCAACCTAGCCATCCATAACTCCTTTTCTACCCTGTGGTACCAAACCACGGGTGGTGCCAAACCACTGGTGACTTAAAGTCACATATGTGATACCAAATCACTTGGAGATACTAAATCTCGGTGTCCGAAGACACAAATCGAATGATGGGGCCAACCCATCGTGTGATACCAAATCACCGGCGTCAATTCCATATCTCAAAGTGGGGCCAACCCACGGTGGTGCTAAGCCACGAGGACGAGGCAGCTATGAGGTGCCAAACCTCGGAGGTACCAAACCTCCGTGACCGTAGCTATTTAACATACATATATACAAATATGAATCAAGTTATAAGTGTGTAAGATACACACCTTTTACCAACGCAAGAACTATCTTCCAAAAATTCGATCTATCGCACTAGATCACTTTGTCCCTACAATCGGCCAATACTAAAATTATTAACAAAGGCCATTCGGCCAAACCACAATACTTTAATTCCAAAACTTTAGTCTTTTCAAAAGAATGATGAATCAACTAAAATCCTTACCCTTTGACTTACCAACCTTTGATTGCTAGAGAGAGACAGGACTTAAATCAATTGCTTCCAAAGTCCCAAAGAGACTATCTTTCAAAATCGATTGAATAGAAATCAAACAAAATCTACCCTTGAATATTCGACCAAAACAAGGACTAAAAGAGAGGAAGAAGGTTTGGTTATGGTTGATTTGAAAAAGAAAAGAAGAAATAAGAATGGAAGTAGATGTTTTATCTTTGAACAAATGAAAAAGAAAATGGTATTTGAGATGGAGAAATATTCGACCAAGAGAGTGAAAAGAAAATGTTTATAAACCAATGTCAAAAAGAAAAGAAAAGAGAGATGGGGGAGAGATGAGATTCAGCCAACACCTTTTTGCCTAAAAGAAAAGTTCACAAAAATCCAATGTTGTTACGGTTTCAAGAGAAAAATGAAAGGAAGAGAATAGCACTTTTGGTTCAACAAAATAAAGGCTAAAACACAAACATATTTTGCACAAAAGTGCACAATAATAATCGGCCAAAAGAAAGAGTTTTTGGAGAGGAAAAGCAAAATGCAAAAAGATGCACAAAAGAGGAATTGGCCAAATATTCCCCCCTAAACCACCTAACAAAAATTAGGCCACCCACCTAGACACCCATGCCGTCCACATACATGCACTAAAGCCTAGGATTACTTTCCAAAACATCCTCCCTATTCCATGCCTTTGTCCCCTCATCATACCATAATCTTAAGAATCTTATCCCTACTTTCAAGCTTTCCTTAAACATATATTCAACTTACCAAAAGATGAAAGTCCAACCTATCATAAACATAAGTTGACTGTCCATAAATGCTATGATGAAATAAAAATCCTCAAAATGCTTTCCTTGATACTCAAACCACTAACCTCAAGCAACCTCTCAAGACCCTTAACCATCTTGCCACTTATTCCTCTTGTGCTTTAAATGAACACTTAATTTAACTTAAGTGTCATGCTCACTTAATCCTACTTCATTAAATAAGCCATACTAAAATTTATTCTAGCTTCCTAAATAAAAACAAGCCTTCACAAGACTATGCTATCACACAAAATTCCTACCCAAGCCAACACAAAATAATACTCAAATTTCCTAAGGCTCAAGGCCCAATCCTACTAGACCAAATTTCAGGATGTTACAAATCTACCCTCCTTAAAGAAATTTCATCCTCGAAATTACTTACTATCGTCCAATCGTGTAGCCTTAACTCATCACCCTACGCTACTGTTGCGCACTCTGATCTTAAGGATCTATCATACTTTCTAGAAACATTCCTTACGTCCATAATCCAAGTCCCATACACTTTATTAGCTACATAAGAGCGAACTAACGTAACCACAAACAAGACAATTAAGGGTATTTCGGAAATAAGAAACTTACCCGTTGTCATATCTGGCACATCTTCCTCCTCGCGACGACCAACTGCATAAACCAACCTTGGTTGCCTCGCCTCTATACCTTCAGTACCTCGGCCACGCCCGTTACCATTTCCTCTAGCTGCACCTCGACCCCTCTGTGGTGGTCCTTCATTTCTAACCTGAGCACGATTCGACCCTCCGGGTGATTCTTAGCTAACTTCGAGGACAATCCCTTACGGTGATCCAACGATCCACATTCAAAGCACCCTCTACTTCCACCAAACATTCTCCCGGTGGGATTTCCGCATCTAGCACACTTGAGGTGGCCTTGAGTAGGCTTTATGGCTCTTCGATTCCCTAAATCTAGCCCTCTTCTCCACATTCTTGCCCGATCCAGGCGATCCAAAGCCTCTCTTCTGTTTATTCTTTTCGTGATTCTGTCTTACGGACTCCTTGACCCCTTTGGCTACTTTAGCCTTTTCCACCAAAATAGCAAGCTCACGCTCTTCTGTGGAGCAATTAGCAGTCTCAAGTCATCTCTCAGTCCGTCTTCAAAGCGGACACACCGATCATGCTTCGTTGACACAATTCCCTGAGCATAACGGCTCAGTCTCAAGAATTTCGCTTCATATTCTGACACAGACTTATTTCCTTGTACCAACCCTAGAAAAGCTTTCCTCTGAGCATTAGTGTAGCTGGTGCCCACATATTTCTTCCGAAAAGCAGCTTTGAAGTAATCCCATGTAAGATCATCTGCGTAGCACTATCTCGAACCGTGAGCCACCATCGATATGACTCATCCTTGAGAAGCGACCTTCGCCTTCGGTTTCTCCTCATTTGTCAAATCTATCTCATCCATGATTCTTTCGATCGATTCAAGCCAATACTCGATCGTGATTAGGCGCTACACCGAATCGCCTCGGAAAAATTTAGCTCAGTTAGCTCGAAGTCTCTCGGTGCCGATTTGAGCTCCTCCACCTCCACCCATTCCGCCTACCCTTTCCAGAACCCGCAAGATCGCTTGTGACACACTGCGTCATCACCCGTCGATCCTGCTTCTTGGCTCCAAAAGTTGAGGTGGTGGTGGTATATCGTTCTCGGATCCCCGACCGACCGACAGTTACGATACGGTCATCCTACCCTTCCGCGTCCACGGCGGCCACGTCCTCTAAAGCTCATTCTAACTATCGTGCTTTCAATTTGATTAGAACAATTTTATGGATTAGTAATTTGTTTCACTTGGCTATTCGCGAAGAAGTTTTATGGAAAGCTCAATAGGGATTCTTTTGATCAATCAAGGTTTTAAGTTCTCTATCCTAGTTCACAGAGAAGAACATCCATTCCTAATACCTTCCATACTTATTCACTCTTCTGACATTTACATCTGCTTTCTATCTGGGGTATTTTGTCATTTTCCTATAAGGGTATTTTCGTAATAAATCGAAGAAATTTTAAAACTTTTGTAATTCGAACATTTTAAATTTCCAAAACTAGAGGTTCTTTGCAAAATTTCTCAAATTAAAGGTATGGCAAAATTTTAGAAACCGGGGTATTTTGGTAATTTTGTCAATCGGGGTAATTTTGTAAATTCAAAAGTCAGTGTATATATTTTGAAATATAAGATTTTCGGTTACTTTTGCAAAGTAAGAAGATTTTATTGAAATCGAGGTAATTCGGTAATTCTAGAACCAAGGGCACTTTCGTAATTTTGCCACTAGGGGTATTTTGGTAATTTTGGTAAACCGAGAATATTTTGAAGATTTTTCTTTCAAAATAAATTTTTCCTAATAGCTAGAGAGTACTTAAACAATTTTAAAACTCGAGTTTTCATGAAAACATGGCTAATCCTTTTCGGGTTTTATTTATTGTTTCTTTTATGGTAAGTCCTCTTGGTTAGGGTGAACCAAAGCTACGCACTGTAGGATTCTGCGAAGAGGAGGTGAGTCACAAGGACTGCTTAAATACCAAGCTCTTCTGAATCCAATCCTAGACATGCGCACCAAGGTTACCACACCCTAACTCGACGACTTGGTCACGGGTTGGTTTTAGTTAGGCCATTAAAGTCTTATGAGTTTTGTTGGGGTGGACTAGTCCTGGTTCAACACCTATCATACTAACTACGTTCCCTACCTACCCTTCTACAATAATAATCCATAGAAAAGTTAGAGGTACTTACAGGTGGATTGGTGCGGGAGACTCGGTGCCATGCTTATTCAAAACCAAAATATTTCAAATAGGCTACTAAAAACATTTTTAGCCTTGGGCCCCACAATAGAAACTTTGAATTGGGCTCGATACCAATTTGTAACACCCCAAACTCGACCCAAACGTTATAACCGAATTTGGTATGCTCTGAGAAAACATTTTTGAAAAATCCCTTTAAGCCGTTTTAAATTTTTGATAAAAGATATTGTTTTGGTTTAATAATTTATTAAGTCGAGGTTATTCTGATTCATGTGTGCCGATGGCACAATAAAACATTTTTGCGTATTAATTTGAGAAAACATGTGTATCCATTTTCAAGTCATTAAGTTATTAAACAAATTATTCAAAACAGATAAAATAACCAAAATATAATCCTAGTAGGCCTTATTACAATTTAAGCAAAATAACCAACAATAAAAAAAGTAGTTCATAAATCATTTAATCCAAATGTTCCTTTGCATGGCCACCTCGAGTTCTTAGGCTCCTTATCCGTGATCTACGAGTCACCTGAAAATTTAAAGGAGAAGGTGAGTCACCAAGACTCAGTGCATAATCCCTCTCCCGAGTAAATGCCACATTCTTACACAAATTATAACAAGCAACATATATGTATTATGCACCCAACCTAGCCATCCATAACTCCTTTTCTACCCCGTGTGTACCAAACCACTGGTGGTGCCAAACCACTGGTGACTTAAAGTCACATATGTGATACCAAATCACTTGGAGATACCAAATCTCTGGTGTCCGAAGACACAAATCGAATGATGGGGCCAACCCATCGTGTGATACCAAATCACTGGCGTCAATCCCATATCTCAAAGTGGGGCCAACCCACGGTGGTGCTAAGCCACGTGGACGAGACGCTATGAGGTGCCAAACCTCGGAGGTACCAAACCTCCGTGACCGTAGTCACAATGTGTTACTGAAAACACCGGTGTCCGTCGACCACGAATATCACGCCCCTCCACTCATTTGATCCCACATGAATCAATAATATAAACAAATCATGTCAATATACCTTGATATGAATCATATAACAAAATCTCATAAATCGTAGATCATGATTTCAATCCTCATGTATTAACAACATATCAAAACGGACTTACCCGAATCCTCATTCATACCATCATGGTATCATCTCAAAAACTCATCATTTCGGCTTTAACAACATGAATAGTTATTTAACATACATATATACAAATATGAATCAAGTTATAAGTGTGTAAGATACACACCTTTTACCAACGCAAGAACTATCTTCCAAAAATCTGATCTATCGCACTAGATCACTTTGTCCCTACAATCGGCCAATACTAAAAATTATTAACAAAGGCCATTTGGCCAAACCACAATACTTTAATTCCAAAAACTTTAGTCTTTTCAAAAGAATGATGAATCAACTAAAATCCTTACCCCTTTGACTTACCAACCTTTGATTGCTAGAGAGAGATAGGACTTAAATCAATTGCTTCCAAAGTCCCAAAGAGCCTATCTTTCAAAATTGATTGAATAGAAATCAAAGAAAATCTACCCTTGAATATTCGGCCAAAACAAGGACTAAAAGAGAGGAAGAAGGACCGTAGATAGTGGCGAGATTTGAAGAGAAGGTTGAAATAGGGAGCCGGAAGAGGCAATGAGACAACAATACCCTCAATTGTTTAGTTAGAAAATTTGAGGACGAAATTTTGTTTAAGAAGCGAATCTGTAACATCCTCGAATAAGGGCCTATGCATTTCCAGTTTAATTGTATGAAATGACAAGTTTCAAGTACTATGAATAAATTTTGATACTTTTGAAACCTAGAAATGCATGAAAATGGAAATGAAAATAGAGATGGAAATGAAAATGGAAATGGAAATGAAAATGAACATTTTGGAAATTTAGACATTTTGGAAACTTAGACATTTTGGAAACCTAAGTAAATTAGGAAAGTGAACATTTTGGAAACCAAGCCAAAATAGGAAACTAAACATTTTGGTAACCAAACCAAAATAGGAAACTAAACATTTGGAAACCAAACCAAAATAGGAAACTAAACATTTTGGAAACTTGGAAAATACAGAGTATGCGAAAATTTTAGGAAACTTAAAATTGACCCCGAATGTCGAAATTAAGAGCCCAAGGGGAACTTAGGGTCAGTGACCCTAAAAATATAAAGTACATGAAGTTTGACCCAATAACGGACTTGGAAATGTGGCTTAAAGATGCCACCTAAGGCCTTAGGAAATGGCCCAAATGCAAGAGGTTTTTGGGCCTAAATTTGAGTCATCTAGGAAGCAAATAAAAGAAATTTTATTTTACTTCCATAAGTGGGGAGTTGGACGGCACAAGGTAAGCTAAGAAGAGGAGTTTTTATTCAATAGAACTTTTGGCTAATTAGGAGATTTGATGGAATTTCATAGTTGATAAAATTAAAACTTATCACAAATGAAGAGTTGGATGATTTAGGGACTCTAAGGCTAATAGTTTCGCCAAAGAGAGAAAAGTAAAGAGCCATTCTCTTCTTCAACCTCTTGTCAAACCTCCTAATCAAAGTAACAACAACTTTTTCTTTTCTTTAGCGAATCCTCCTTGTCAAAATTCTTCCATCTCTTTTCCTTTCTTTTTCTTTTCTTCTACTATCCCTCCACAAAAGCCAAAACTTCGAGATCCCAAATAGTGCCATCGTCGAATATTAAAAGAGATCATCTGGGATTCGAAAACAAGGTAAGTACATCAACATGCATTCGGCAAAAAGGTCCCTTCCATAATTGAATAATAGTTCAAATCTAACAAGTGATTTCGGCAGGAATTAAAAATAAAGATCAACTTCGGGATTTGAGAACTTCAAGGTAAGTAAGTCTATACATTCGGCCAAGGCCAAATCTTAGTCAATTAGATCAAATTGATCAAAAACTAACCTATTCGGAGATCTAGGTGTTGGCCGATTACAAGGATAAAGGGAAGGTGAAGTTTCGGGATTTAAAAATCCATAAGGTAAGCATTTGTAAGTATTCGGCCAAGGTTGTGTGATTACATAAATAAGATCTAAAATTATTAAAAAGCCGAAAAACTAATTTTTGTAAAGATTTAAGGTTGGTCGAATATCAAGTGAAGGAAAACAAAGTTTCCGGGATTTGAATAAACATCAAATCGGCATCAAAGGTAAGCCTCTTTACAAATCCTACTAGGATTTGGATATTATAGCCCAAAATAGAATTTATGCTAAGTAATACGTGATAAACCAAATGTAGGAATTTAGGATCTAAACATTAGATCTTGCTTTCGGAATCTCAAGGAACCGCTAAACAAATCAGGTGTGTATTCCACACTATTCTTAATAGTTTTATGGTTTAAATATGTTATATATGTTAATGTGAAAGTGAAAGAAAGTGGTTAAAGTGCCATATTGTGGTACAAAGTATTCAGGTACGTTTTCCTACTTCTACTAGGATTTCGGGAAAAAAATGTTTTACAAGTGAAAAGTGATGTGAAAAGTGAAATAAAAATATGTTATGCATGATATTTATTATTTGGGGCATTTGGGTCAATTGAAGAAGGGAAGTGAATGTGATGACTTGGTCTCACTAAGTGGTAACTTGTTACATTACGATGAATGTGACGACTTGGTCTCACTAAGTGAATGTGATGACTTGGTCTCACTAAGTGGTAACCGGTTACATTACGATGGTGGCTATGCCACAATATTATCGATGGGCGATGAGCACGCCGATTGCATGACGCCTTCGATGGAGTGTAGCGGAAGGAGGTTGACTTAGTAGTCCCCACGGTGTCAAAGGTTGGTACGGTGGAGTGTAGCGGATGGCATATAGGTTTGGGTTCAGTTTGCATCATTACCTTGAAATTGTTATATGCATATGATTTTTATAGTGTGCCTATTTCTATTATGTTTAGTGTTGGTTACACACCGAGTCTATCGACTCACCCGTTGTGGGAATATGTTTGGTGATGAGCGGTAATGGACCGGACTGGCAGAACTTGTGGTGGCCATGATCGACATGAAGTTCAGATTTAATTTGAATTATTTTTTAAATCTTTGTACAATTTATTATTTTGGGTTTCATTTTATGTAATAAGGCCGCATGACAATTTTATTTCTACTATAATTACTATGTTATGAATTTAAATCTTGTACAATTTATTATTTTGGGTTTCATTTTATGTAATAAGGTCACATGACAAATTTTTATTTCTACTATAATTACTATGTTATGAATTTAGGGCTTTATAAAGTAAGCCCACTTAATATGAAATAAGTTTAAATAATTTGTCACTTGAAACAAATGGGTTTTTGTTATAAAAAATAAATTTGTTTTCAACTCAAGCCCAACCCACAACAAACTATCTTCCAAAACTCATAGTTTTCAAAACAATCGAATGAATTTGAACCGGGTTACTTCGAGGAACATACCAGATCCAGTCCATTCTCGTGGGCCGGGTTTGGGGTGTTTCACGACGTACCGGTTTGGTATTGGGACCTGATGGTGACAGGTACCCTTTGTGGGTATGCATCTAATTGCACTTGGGTGTGTGCTGGGGTGTAACCTGGGGGATAGGGAGGTTCTTCATTGTCATTGCCAAGATTGGTTATAGGGATTTTTCCTTTGTCGGGACCTCTGGCCAATAGCTGGGCCAATTGATTCATCATATTTCTTTGGGATACCAGCATCTGATTCCTTATGTCTTGTTGTATTTTGGCTAATTTCTCTTGCATCTGTGTGTGCAATTGATCTTGCATATCCCTTTGCATTTGTTCTAGTCTTTCCATTCTTTGATCCATTGCTTTTGTCTTGCTGCGGGTATAGTAGCGATATGTAGTTGATGGGTTTTCATTGGTTTCCAGGGTAACTGAAATAATTTTACCCTATTAGGGTTCTTTTGTGAAAATCTAATGCAAATGATGCAATGTAATGTAGATGCATGGAATGAATGCAAAAGAAAGAAAGATTGATTCGAATTCAATTCCATTAGAACAACTTTTCTAAAAACAAATTTCTTTACATAAAATCGAATTACATATTACGGCCTTTCCTCGTACTCCGGTGAAGACATCAATCTTCTCCTTCATATCTGGACGATGTGGTCAAATCTTGCTAATTTTCCCAAAGATGTCTCTATTGTCTCCTTTTTCCTTGATCCATGTTGCGACCCGTTGCTCACTTATCCCCGTAATGCTTATTAACTCCTTTTAAAAGAGTTGAGACGTGATGGCTCTCAAATAATCCTTGTTGGCTTGAATCCTTGGGCAATGAAACAAAGTCTTGTTTTCCTTCGCAGACTATTAGTCTTCTTTCGTTGTGTTTACTTGGACCCTATTCGGACGACTGTACTATATTCCACTATATCAAGAAGTTCATTTTCCTATGAAAAGCTCTTCTATTTAACAACTGAATATGAATCAACACCTCCTTTCTAAGATGATGCGTTGCGATGCAATGCAATGCAATGATAAACAAAACAATACACGTTAACACAAGAAAAATAAACAACAAAATAGATTACCTAAATGGGTGACCACTTCTACCTAAGGCAGGCTTTTAAGGCTCACTATATGCGGTTTGGTTCTAAAGAAAGGGTACTTGAACTAGCAGATTCCTCGATCTTCACCCATTATAGGTTCATATAGACCGAGTTCAATTTAGGGGGATACATTTCCCTACGGCCATGCGGAGATGAAAATCTCACGAAGACATATGTACGGATGTATCCCGAAAGCAGTCCACTAGCCCATGCGGAGGTGAAAACCTCACGAAGGCATAGCTTCTCACTCCCACTTAAAAGGGGTAAGATCGGTCGATCTATGTGATGCAACATGCAAAGATAAATCAACAGGCCTAACACATTATGATAAATTTCACAAAAATGATGGATGCAACAAAAAAACGTGAATTCAAATCATATTTTCAAATTTTGACAAAAGACAAAAATTAATCAATTTATGGCCTGTCTCTATAATTGACGTCCCCATTAGAGTTGCGGGCTTTCAAAACCATTTTTAAAAATGGGAATCGACTAGGGTTTTGAAAACAAAATAAAGCGGAGTCGCCATCGATCTTTGTTAGGTGTGATCGAATCGCCTTTGTTTTAATAAAATGTTTTGATTTACTAAAACGATATTTTGGTCTACAATTTCGAGAAAACGGGTTCGGAGTGATTCACGTGTGAGGAAGGATTAACACCCTCGTTACGCCCAAAATTGGTACCAAATCGATTAATTAATGTCTTAATGTCGAAAGTTGAAAATTTGAAAAAGATTTTAAAAATACGACATCTTTTAAAAATATTTGAATTTACTCGAATTGGATATTAAGATTCTCTCGCTCCAAAGGAATAAAATATCACATCCAGCATGTTAGGACACAACAATTTAAATCCTCGAATCCAAGATCATCTCATGATTCCCGGGACTCATGCATTGAAAATATAAAAAGGATATTCGATTATTTGGCCAAACGAAAAATCAAAACCCAGCACGTTAGGGCACGACTTCTCAGATTTTCAATCACAGAATATTGCCTTATTTTAAGAAATCTTTTCTCGAGGTAACAAAATGTCACATCCAATACGTTAGGACACAACATCTCGAATCTTCAAGAAATAATTTTCTTTTTATTTAATAATTATTTATTTTAAAAGGATATTTTTCTATTTAGGTTAAACAAGAAAAATCGAAACCTAGTAAATTAGGGCACGATTTCTCAAATTTCTAAATACGAAATATTGATTATTTTAAAACTTGATGTATCGGCTAAAAGGTTAATGTGATAAGTAGTAATGTGAAAATACGATCTTTGCATGTGTGGAAAGAATAATGATATGAAATTCAAAATAAAATAAGCAAGATAATATATATAACATAAACTTGAGTAAATAAATAAAGAAATGTAATAATAATATTAAAAGGGTAACGATACTATATTAGTATGAACAATATATATACATAATACTAGTGATAAAAGAGAATAATAAAACTATAATAATGAAAATAATAATAGTAATAACAATAATAAATAATAGATATAATAATAACGTATACAAAAAACATATACAATGAGATAATGATATTAGAAATAAAGTGAATAATAATGGTGAGTATAATAATAATAATAACAAAAATACATATGATAGATAATAAAATAGTAAAACTAATGTTAAGAATAATATTTAAAACAATTATTAAATATAACATAATAACATTAAAATAATAATGGTACAAATTAAGATTAAAACCAACAATAATAAATATAATAGTAATAACATAAATAATAATACATATAATAACAATAATAATATTAAAAACAATTAATTTAATAATCGAAAAAGGACCAAAATCGAATTAAAAGTGAACTATTGGGGTAAATCTATAATAAAAATAAAAGGGAAAGGATCTACTCGAAACGCGCGGATAACATGGGGGACTAAATTGGGAAATAGCCCTTTCCCTCCAAAACGCGTGGCATTGGTGAGGACCCGATTGAAAACCAAATAAACTTTCGGGCAAAATTAAAAGGACCGAAAACTTGATTGCAAAATCATGAAAGGGCAGAGGGGTTAAAAGTGCAATTAGCCCCTCCGATGAAAAACACGTGGATCCTTGGAGCGGGTCGGGTCCGTGCACGGGTCAGGGCTAAACGACGTCGTTTTGGTGTGTAAAGCTTAAGCCCAAAATGACATCATTTTGAAGGGCTATATAAGTAAAAAATTTGAGAGAAAAATCATTTGTAGCCCATTCTCAAAAAAAAAAAAAAAAAAAAAAGAGATTCCTTCTCAAAAAACCCTCTCCATTTTCCCAACCGCCGAATTTCATTAAATACCGATCGCCATTTGTCGTCTTGGCAGTGGTAGGGATAAAAAGGTAAAATTTTAAAAAAATTCTTTAATATATATGTATATACGTATATGTATATGTTTATGCATAAAAAATTAAAAAAGGAAAAGGAGGAAGAGGTTCAAAATTGGAAAAAAATAAAATAAAAGATGTAATCACCTTCTTAATGATCCGATTTTGTTGTTCCTTTTAGCCTTAGATGCCTATTGCTCTTGATTTGGTAATGTTTTAAAGATTTTGAATGCTGGTATAAAAATCTGTTTCTTGTATTGGTAAAATGGCCCAATCTTACAATGAGTTTTTTATCGGCTTTTATAGCCCAAATTTTTAAACATTTTATTGCTTGCTATCCTTTCTCTTTTAATCCTTACAGGTGCAAGTGGCAGTGGCAACATGATAGGTCAGTGGAGCAGAGGGTCAGACACCCTAGGTGCGGCGCACCTAGGGTTTGTTATTTTGTTTTGTGTTTTTTTTTTTGGGCTAGTTGGTTTTGGGTTCATTTTGGGTTTTAATTGTTTTGGGCCTTGGTTGTTTTTATTGGTTTTGTTTCGGTTTAGGGTATTTCGACGAGCCCATGAATTTAGGCTTATACAAGTATAATCGCATTGATTACGCATAAACTTACCTCAAGACTCAAAAGTATAGAGACGTGCAATTTAGTCCACCACCTTGCTCTTGCCTCGGTTTCAATCTGGCTTCGTCTTTCTTAATCAGAATGATAAATCAACTCATTCAATACACACATTGACTAAATTGACCATTGTCTCATACTTTAGCAAAATTATCATTTTGCCCTTAAACTTTCTCATATGTACACTTTTTCCCCAAGGCTCGTAAAGTGATTTTCATTCAACTTTCTTGCCTTTCATGCTTAGTCAATCATTTACTCAACTAAAGCAATCATCAATTCTTACTAAATCACACATGTATGACCAAACTCATGACTTTCACAAACAAGCCCCTACATGCATTTTTCATGGAAATCACTTAGCAAAAGATGTTTCTACTACATCAAGCTTTCATATTCTTCCATAAAACATCAAAATACATGCATGTCATACATGAGTACATTTTTGAACATCCATCTTAGCTCAACATATAGCTAAAAATAGCATTCTCAAGCTAATAGGACTTCAAAAAATGAAGAATATCAAAAACGGAGCTAGAATACACTTACTAGCTAGCTTGAAAAGTTGAAGAGCCCTAACAATGACTTCTCTCAATTTTCGGCAGCTTGGAGAAAAAGATGGATGAAATTCTATCATCTTTTCCCATTTTAATCATTTAATTGCCAAATGACCAAAATGCCCTTTTTGACAAACTTTCTATTTTAACTCATCCATGCCCAATTTTGTCCAAAAATAAGAAATTGGGAAATTGCTCTTTAAGGACCTCTAATTGATATTCTAAAGCTATTTCATACAAATAACTTCTAAAATCTCGCATTTTGCAACTTTTGCGATTTAATCCTTTTGGACAATTCAACCGCAATTTCACAAAATTGCTTCATGAAACTTTCACACTAACATACAAACATGGCATAAACCTCAAAAACTCATACATATAACTCGAATTTGTGGTCTCGTACCACTATTCTGACTAGACCCTAAATTGAGATGTTACAACTCTCCCCTCTTTAGAGATTTTTGCCCTCGAAAATCTTACCATTAAAGAGGTTTGGATGTTGCTCTCTCATAGTTTCTTCTGATTTCCATGTAACCCCTTCCACACCGTGTTTTTGCCACAACACTTTCACTAGGGCTATGTTCTTATTCCTCAACTGTTTCACTTCTTGAGCCAAGATCTTAATCGGCTCCTCTTCATAAGACATATCCGATCTTATCTCAATTTCATCTAAGGAATCACATGTGAAGGATCTAACGATACTGTCATAATATTGACACATGGAACACATTATGTATCTTTTCCAACTCTACCAAAGAAGCCAACCGATAAGCTCTCGCCCAACTCGTCTCGTAATCTCATACGGTCCTATGAATCTTGGACTCAATTTCCCTTTTTCGTCCACATCTCATGATCTTCTTCCACGGGACACTTTCAAAATACTTTGTCACCCACCTTAAACTCAATTTCTTTTCTTTTCAAATCCACGATGACTTCAGTCATCCAACCACTTTCGACCATCACAGATCACTTTCACTTTCTCATCGCTTCTTTCACTAGATCGACCCCACAGATTCGCTTCTCACCAAGCTCGATCCAATACAAAAGAGTTCGACACTTACGACCATACAAGGCCTCAAACGAAGCCATCCGTATACCCAACTGATAACTATTGTTGTAGGAAAACTCAACCAAAGGTAGATATCTCTCCCCACTACCTTCGAATTCTAACACACAGCATCGAAGCATATCTTCAAGGACTTGAATCACTCTTTCAGACTACCCATTAGTTTGCGAATGGAATATAGTACAGAAATCTAATCTTGTACCCATGGCTTCTTGCAACTTCTTTCAAAACCTCGAAGTAAACCTCGGATCTCTATCCGATATTATAGACATAAGCATGCCATGTAATCTCACTATCTCTACCACAATCAATCCGGCTATCTTATCCAGTGAGTAATCAACACGTACTGGAATAAAATGAGCCGACTTCATCAATCTGTCCACAAGAACCCACACAACATTTTTGTTTCTCGGAGTCAAAAGTAACCCCGTCACAAAATCCATGGTAACCCGATCCATTTCCATTCGGGTACCATCATTGCCGGAAACAATCTCGAAGGTACTTGATGCTCAACTTTCCCATAATAACAAATCAAATATTTTGCCAAAAGACTCTAAAATGTCTCTTTTCAACCTACTAATAAAACTTTCTCAAGTCATTGTACATTTCAATGCTATGTATAAACAAATAACCACTATGTGCCTCAAGTAAAACCTTTTGGATTAACTCTTCATCTCTTGGTACACAAATTCTGTCATGGTACAACAAACAATCATTCGAGCCCACTCGAAAATCAGAATCACTTCCTGATTCGCACTTAACTCTCTTAGCATGCATCTTACTATCATTTCTCTGAGCCTCACATAACTATTGAACAAATAGTGTCTTAGCTCTCAGCTCTGCCAAAATATCACCATCATCAGACAATGCTAAACTCGTGCTCATAACTCTTAGAGCACACAAGGATTTCCTATTCAGGGCCTCCACAACCACATTTGTTATGCCTAACAAACTCGCACTCATATTCTGTGACTGACATTCTTTCTTGCTTCAACTCAAGGAATTCTTTCCTTTTTTGACCAGTAAATCGCTGGCTTATATACTTCTTCCAGAACTCTTCTAGAAAGAAATCCCACGTCACACGCTCTTTCGAGACCACTAGCTTCAACTTCTTCCACCAATGGTATGATTTAACCTTTAGCAAAGATACGACACACTTCGTGTTCTCTTCTGGTGTACATGAGAGTTCATCGAATACTCTCCTTGAGTTCTCCAACCACTAACTCTCAAGCAAGCTCATCATCTACCACCTTAACCATGTTTCCTAATTTTATCCATCTTGTTTTGATATCCTCACTAAATCTATACCTTAAGTGTCATGGAATTGGTGAGGTATAGGAGGAGGTAGAGGAGGTTGAGCATTAGGGATTGCTTGAACATAATCCAAGTACTAATTACTCATCATTTGGAGAAAGGCTTTCCGAGCCTCATCTCCTTGACTCCTAGTCTTGGGTCCACTTTGCACAGGCACGGTCCCTAGCGCAGGAGCCGGCGTATTACAGACATATTACTAACTCCTTCATCAACAGTCGATGGATTAGAATCCATATACTAGATCAAACGAAATTTAAAATCATCAGAAGCCACAACACCATCCTTGTACACTTATGGCATGTATAGCTAGAGTCTTACACCCACTACGGTAGTCCTAGAATCGACTAAACCATAGCTCTGATACCACTAAATGTAACAGCCCTTACCCGTAATTCCCGTCGGAGCCGCGCCTGAGGCATTATTGGATAAAAACCACATGATCGCCACTCAAGCTCATCGTGACTACTCTCTTAAGTTACCTCATCAACCTCATTCTCGACTTACGAGACCTAACTCATACATACGAGGCTCTCGAGACTATGTTGAAACTTTTTTGAATCTTAAAATTTTCTCCATCTCAACAGGGACTACATGCCCGTGTGTAGACGCACACGCCTATGATCACCAACCGTGCATGAAAACTTAAGCATTCTGTCAATACACCATGGCTAGATCACACGCCCGTGCCCACCACCCGTGGTGAACACTGACTACTTCACACGGCCTTGAGTCTAGGCATATGCCCGTGTGGCTAGCTGTAGCCTACACTACTCAATTCTGCCAAAGTGATACGGCCAAGGGACACGCTCGTGGACTGGCTGTGTGTCACACATGGCCTAGACACATGCCCGTGTGTCTATCCACATGAACAAGAATTAAGCTATTTGCCAAGTTCTTTCCACTCCTCATTCATACACAACATGCACTCATCTAATCCATCTATAATCAACTCATATTGAAGTACAAACTCACATGGATAACTACATCTTTTCATATAATAAAATAGCTAACAACTATGGAATTATACAAAATAGATTATCCATCTAAAGGCCAACACATCTTAGCCATTTACAACAAAATTCACTAACTTGTCTAGCCTCTATACATGCCATATACAAAACATTGAGTCTCATGTACAAGAGTTTGCTGATAGTGTGGGCGATCCTCCAATTGATTCACGTATCTCAATTCAACTCTTTTGCTCTATAAAACAAGGGAAAATAAAATGAGTAAGCTTTGAGCTTAGTAAGTTTACATATAAACAATTTAAGCATTCTAGTATAAGCTAAACAACAATTAGCATTATACTACCAAATAAATTGACATCCACAACTATGCTTACTCTTTTTATTCCTTACCACATTTCCAACACATCATGAGTCACATACTCATAATCATCGACAAGCACCCCTGCACTCAATACCACATTTACTCAAAAGTACAACACATCATTTTATAACACTAATACATCCATACAGCTAAATTACTCAGTGGTTTCATACTCAACCCACCACAATCAGATAATAAGGTAGTATTGCACATAGCCTACCAAGAGGAAATCATAGTGGTTTCGCATATAACCCACTAAATAATATACTTAACTATGGTATCGCACAACCCATCGTTGTTAAGTATTGAGGTGGTATCGCACTTAGCCCACATCAAATTTTATCACTACACATCCACATATCTACTTACTCATTCATCCATGATATCTACCACATTCATTCCACTTAAACCACATAGGTTCTCAATCATTCTCATTCATTCTCATTCATGCTACACACTAGTTAACATTAAGAATGTATAAGTATAATCGCATTGATTACGCATAAACTTACCTCAGCACTCAAAAGTATAGAGACGTGTAATTTAGTCCACCACCTTGCTCTTACCTCGATTTCAATCCGGGCTTCGTCTTTCTTGATCTATAATGATAAATCAAATCATTTAGTACACACATTGACTAAATTGACCATTATCTCATTGTAACACCCCAAACACGGCCCATGCGTTATGACCGAATCTGATGTGTCACATGAGGAAAATGTATAAAATCCTTGTGATTCGTACTAAAATAGATATTGATTTGTTATAAACAAGAAAACAAATTTGATTTGAAATATTTGATAAAATACGGAGAAAACAAGTTTGGATGTAAATATTTGATAAAATACAACTATTTTTGAGAGGTTGATTGATGAATCAAAAATCAAGGTAGTGAACTTTAAAACCGTGACTTTTAAAAAAATGTCATCGGTAATTTGAAAGAAAGTCCGAGTTAAAATCATTTGTAAAAGTTTATTATAAAATCCATTTATTAATCAACTTTGGAAAAACCGTTGGTTATGCTTTTAGAAAAATCCCCATTTTAAAAATAATTCAAGCAACATAATAAATACGTCCAAACATAAAGCAAATTAAAGTTTACCCCAGAGGCCTTATTATAACTTGAAAACCCGAAATAGTAAAGGTAACGAAATAATACGGAAAAGTAGTTTACTAATGTTTACAAACATCATTTATGAAGTATGGCCTCCACCGAGTCATCCATGGCCCCAAGTCCTCGTCACTGAACGTTACCTACAAGGATTAAGAAAAGAAAGGGGGTGAGTTACAAGAACTCAGTGTATAATCCCCTTACCGTTTTTCACTGGGCTTGAACCCGTTTAGCAAAAATTTGGGCCTAAGCCCATATAACAATAACTTGGGCCGAAGCCCATTTATAATAACTTGGGCCAAAGCCCATAAAACATAATCTTGGGCCGAAACCCATTTACAAAACATAATATATCAAATGAATCAAATGAATGTAATGCAATTCCCAAACCAAACCTAGTAATCCATCCGCTACACACCACCAGTACCAACCAACACACTTGTGGGGATCAAGTCAACCCACCCCGCCAATACACCAATCGCAGGCATTAAGCCATTTATAACAAATTTAATTGTAGACAAGCCACCGAATAGAATATACATGGCATTACCACTATATAGATTCCTGGTAGAGCCACCAAATATGTGGCAGAGCCACCAGAACTTCTCTTTAATATTATCCCATCCCATGAAAAATCATGTATATAATGCATAACAAATCATGATTTTTACAATATAACGACAATAATTTATTCAAAAAAAGTTCGGCCCATTAACACTTTGCAAATCGGCCCTTTAAGGCAAATTATTAAATTGGCCCATTAAGCAATATATCAATTCGCCCATTAAGCAATATATCAATTCGGCCCATTAGGGGCATTTTCGTAATTCAATAATTTTTTGCAATCCAGACTTGACTACTAATTTGGGCATAAAAATTTAAACTGTCCAACTGCGTCGTACTAACTAAATTGACTATAACTTGAGTTAGAAATCTTGAAATCTAAATCCGTAAATTTTCCTTGAAACTAGACTATCTTCTTACTACAATTTTTCCAAAATTTTTTGCTTAACCATTTAGTACAATTTATTCCTTAAAGTTTCCCTTGTTTCACTGTCCAAGATTCTGACCTCTCTTACCTTAATTTCAAATATCTCATTGTATGGTTTTCATATATTTCTCCCACTTGTTCCTAATGAAAATAGGCTCACTAAGGAATCTATACATATAAATTATAACCCATAATTCACTTTTTACAATTTTGAATGATTTTTCCAAGACAGAATAGGGAACCACGAAATCAATTAGAACCAATCTCACTAAAATTAAAATATCACAGAATATAAAATTCCTCTTCCTCCTTTGTTTCTTTCATATAAAACTAGACACAGTGAGCTTTAATTCTATATCTTATTCACTTTCAAATTTCCTTTCTCCTATTTTTCGTGATTTTTCAAAATCACATCACTGCTACTAATCAAAAACTGTTTCATTGCAAAATATGGTTTCTACTACGAACATAGGCATGCCCATATGGTCACAGATGCCGGTTTCTGATTTTTCGATCTTTCCACCGAATTACAAAACATTTCATGCAAATATTCAAAGAGGTGTGAGATTACATACCATTTCAAACATGTATTCAGATGGAGTACGAGATTACACACCTTGATTAGGATTCCCTAAAGAACCACTCTTCGTTGCCCCCTAAAAATAAAATCGATCAAAAGATAGCCTCGATTTCTTAAAGTTTCCAAAAGCCCAAAAGTACTCACTCACAAGAGTCACTTACCACAATCGCGATCTTTCCCTACTAGATTCTAAAATCCAGCCTTGCACCTTGGCTATTGCAACGAGTCCCAATCAACTTTCGAAACCAAGGCTAAGAGAAAGATAAGTAGCAGCAAGGATGGCTTGATTTGGCCTTCATCAAAAGAGAATAAGAGGAGTTTAAAATAACAACAAGTGGCTAGGTTCAGCTTAGCCAAGAGATGAGAGTTTTGGCTTAGCCAAGTCAAGAGAAGAAAGAACAAACAACATGAATAAGAAGAAAGAACCTTTACCTTAATAATAGGGATGAACCGAAATGAAGAACACGGTTTGGCACTAGTAATAAGACAACAAAGAAGGATCGGTAGTTTTGGTTTTCAAGAGAAGATGAGTGAAAAATAATTGGTCACAAAAGCTACGTGTTTTCGGCAAGACAAGAAAGAAAAGAGAAAATGTCCACTATTGTCTTGAAGTTGCGGCAATGGGAGGAGAAGTTGGAAGAATGAACACAAAGGATGCCAAAAGGAATTAGACCTAACAAGAACCAAAACTATCAAAATGCTCCCATCAAAATTCGGCTACCCTCTCCCTTTTCCAAACCATTATCATCTTTACCAAAAGATGAACATAGACCAAATAAAATGTAACATCCCAAAATTGGGCCCAATGGGCTTTGGGCGTAGGAATGCTTAAAATTTTTGAGAAACAAGAGAACGGCATTATTTCAAGTTGGACTTATTAGGAACGTGATTTTGGAAAGTTATGGGGTTCTATGAAGTTCCGGGATCAAGTTAGGCAATAAGTAAATTTTTATGTTTAAGCCTTCTAAGAAGAGATGGTAAGGAGCATCAAGACTTAAGGAAATAAGTGTGCATTTTACTAGCACAAGGAGTTTATTGGTAAAGGTGGAAAGTGGCATGTGGAGTGTATTAATGGTCTGAGGTTTGAATCCCATCTATTGCAAACTTTTGGATTTATTTTTGTGCTTCTCATCCATGTGTCGGTCAAGGTTTTAATAAGGAAAGTTGGACTTTTTATTTTTGGCAAGATGGCTAAGAAGAATAGGAAAGAATGAAGGTGAGGAAAGAAATCAAGAGAAAGGGGAAACTAAGGGGAACAAGTGGCCTTTTTCAAGGGAAGTGTTATGGAAAGTGTGGTTGGCCAATTATGACCAATATGGCCATGTATGTGGGCGGTTTTGTGGGTAAGAGAGGTAGCTAAAATTTCCTTGGTGATTTGGTAAAGCTTTAGCGCTTGTTTTGGTCAAATTCCTTTAGCATCAATTGTGTCATTTTCTCCAAATTTCTATCCTCTTTGCCGAATCCTCCTAGCACTTTTGTTCATTTTATTCTCTTTTATTTGGTCAAAACATTCATCTCTTGTTCATTCCCCTGTTGATAGCCGAAACTGTAACATCCCAAAATTGGGCTTAGTAGGATTGGGCCCAATGGGCCTTGGTTGTAGGAATGTTTAAAATTTTGAGAATACGAGAATTGCATTATTGCAAATTGGACTTATTAGTTAAGTGAATTTGGAAGGTTACAAGGTTTTTATGAAGTCTCAGGTTTAATTGGGCCTTAGGAAAAATTGGGTATTTTAGCACCTTAAGGAGAGATGGTAAGTAGCTTCAAAGCTTATAGAAATAAATAAGTAACGTGCTTGCATAAATGAGCTATTGGTAAAGAGGTTATGGCATCAAGTGAAGTACCTTGAGGAAGAGGTTCAAATCCTTTGTGTGTAATTTTGACTAATATTTTGCACTCTTTCCTTAAGTGTCGGCCAAGAGGTATTTATGGCAAGTTTGACTTCTTTATTTTTGGTATGGTGGCTAAAGAATTAAGGAAAGGTTGAAGTTGGGGAAAGGAATCAAAAGGAAAAGGCAAGTAAGGGGAACAAGTGGCTTATTTCATGGAGAATGCTATGGAAAGTATGGTTGGCAAAAATTTGACCCTTATGACTATGCATGTGGACGGTTTTGGGGGTAGATAGGTAGCTGAAATTTTACTTTGGCATTTGGTAGGGTCTTGGTATTGTTTTGACCAAAAATCACATTTGCAACTTTAGTGTCATCTTCTCCCAATTTGCTATTCTCTTTGCCGAAATCTTCTAGCACAATAGTGCATTTTTCTTCTCTTTGGATTGGTTTCATATTCACCTTTTGCCCATCTTCCTTGATAGCCGAATATCAACATACAATTTCCTCCATAACAAAACTTTCATCTTTTCTCTATTTCTTCTTCTCATCCATATTAACATCTATTTCTTGATCAATTGATAAGTATTCTTCTCAATATTTTATTTTCTTTGGTTTTGATGGTCATTTTGACCTAGACCATCACCTTACTTTCCCTCATTCAAATCATTTTCTTCCTCGTAGAGATATAGTGGAAGGTCGAAACTTGGATTTTTGAAGTCATCGATAATCGCTAGAAATCGGATCCAATATTAATAAGGTAAGGAGTTCTTATGGATTATTGATATTATTCAATATTCGATTGGTTGCTAACGGAGTAATAATGTGAAATAATCGACTACATGTTTTAGGGACAAATCACTCGATATATTCTACCTTCGGACATAGTGGTAAGTGATTCAAGTGTAAGTGATACAAAATCTTTTGGAAATCGAGGCTAACTTTTGGTTGGTATTGTTCTAGGTCAACGATGAGTGGTTCGTTAGGAAATCAAAATCAGGTGTGTAATCTCGTACCTTTCGTATACATATCTGAAATGGTGTGTAATCTCACACTTCTTGGAAAGTTTGTATGAAATATTCTATGAATCAGTCAAAATACTAAAGAAAACCGAAGATCGGCATCCGTGATCACTCGGGCGTGCGTATGATCGTAATGGTAAATGTATTTTGTAATAAATCAGTTTCAGTTAGAAGCAGTGACATGTTTTTGAAAAAATCATGAAAAATGGAAGAAACGAAATTAGAAAGTGAATGAGATGTAAAATAAAATCTTACCGTGTCTATTTTGATAAGGAAGAAATGGAGAAGGAAAAGGAATTTTATATTCTGAGATATGTTAATTTTAGTAAGACTGGTTCTGAATGATTTTGTGGTTCCCTGATCTGTCTTGGAAAAATCGTATAAAATTGTACAAAGTGAATTAAGAGTTATAGTTTATATGTAAAGATTTATTAGTGAGTCTATTTTCAATAGAAACAAGTGAGAACAACATATGAAAACTGTACAGTGAGATATTTAAATTTTGGGTAAGAGAGGTCAGAATTGTTAGACAGTGAAATAAGGGAAACTTTAAGGAATAAACTGTACTAAATGGTTAAGACAAAAATTCTGAAAAAATTTTAGTAAGAAGATATATGAGTTTCAAGGAAAATTTACAGATTTAGATTTCAAGATTCCTAACCGAAGTTATAGTTAATTTAGTTAGTACGACGCAGATGGACAGTTTAAATTGTTATGCCCAAATTAGTAGTTAAGTCTGGATTGCGAAATTACCGAATTACCCTTAGTGGGTAAATTGTCGAATTACGAAAATGCCTCTAAAGGGCCAAAATATGGAAATGCCCCTAATGGGCCGATTTGCAAAAGTGTTAATGGGCCAATATGATATTTTGATAAATGGGCCAATCTGATATTTTGATAAATGGGCCAATATGTTATTTTGATAAATGGGCCAATCTGATATTTTGCTAAATGGGCCAATTTGATTTTGCTAAATGGGCTAATCTGATATTTTTCTATATGGACCTAATTGATAATTTGTTATAATGAGCCGTACTTTTGTAATAAATATCCGAATAAATTATTGTGATTTGTTATGCATTATATACATGATTTGCATGGGATGGGATAATGATGAAGAGAAGTTCTGGTAGCTATGCTAGATAAATCGTGGCTCGCCACAAATCAAAAAATGGCAATGCCATGTAAATTACGTTAATTGGTGGCTTGTCCGAAATTTGATATAAATGGCTTAATGCCTACGTTTGGTGTGTTGGCGGGTGGGTTGACTAAAGATCACCCATGTGTGTTGGTTGGTACGGTGGTGTGTAGCGGATGGAAAACTAGGATTTGGTTAGGTAATTGCAAATCATATGCATATTATATATGATACATTTATATTGTTGTAAGCGGGCTTTGGCCCAATTAATTGCTTAATGGGATTTTGGCCCAATGAACAATGGTAAGTGGATTATACATCGAGTTCTTGTAACTCACCCCTTCTTTTAACCCTTGTAGGTAATGCTCATGGATTTGAGGACTTGGAGCCATGGATGACTCAGTGGAAGCCATGCTTTGGAAATAACATTTTCGAATATTAGTAAACTACCTTTCCGATTTATTTGATTACTTTTAATGTTTCGGGTTTTAAAGTTGTAAGAAGGCCTTTGGACTATTTTTATTTTGCTTTATGTTTGGGATATTTTATTATTCTTCTTAAATTGTTTAAAAAGGAATTTTTCTAAAAATATAAATAATGGTTTTCAAAATTGATTAATAAATGGATTTTATAGCAAACTTTTACAAATAATTTAACTCAGATTCTCTTTCAAAATTTCAACGTCATTTTCAAAAGTCCTGATTTTGAAGTCCACTACTTCGATTTTCGACTCATCAACCAACCTCTCAAAAATACTTGTATTTTATCTACGTTTCCGCAATGTTTTCAAAATGCTTCTGCAACTCTATTTCCAAACGTCATATTTTCGTAAATTGTTATTTCAAATATGTTTTCGCAACCAAAAAGGTTTTTAAAGATAATTACGTTTTCAAGTAGATAACAATTGCTTAAGTGTTTTGGGTTTTAACAAAGAGGCTGTAATTCTCAAACAAGTTTTTAACAATTGCAATGATGGTTTTGAAAAGAAAAAAAAAACACTTCCATGTGACACGCTAGATTCGGGCCTAACTTCTAGGCCGGGTTTGGGGTGTTATAGAAACTACCAAAGCACTTTTCTCCATCCATTCTTTTTCTTTTGACCATTTCATCAACCTTTTCTTCTTCTTTAATCAACATCACTTTGTGATCACATCTTCTTGTTCGATTTTCTCTATAGTCGAACATATTATCATCCTATTTCTTCATCATTTCATTTTTTATCGTGTGGGAAAACCTCATCTTGATCGAATAGGTAAGTAGTAGTTTTCTCTTTGTCAAAACTTTGTTTCATTCAATTTTTTTCCTTAATATATCATGTGTTCTTCTTTCTCTCTCTCGTTGGGTCTGAGTTACATTCTTTTTGTGATATGACCATCGTTGGGCTTAGGACTTTCAACAAGGTGAAGGAGCACAAGTGATTTGCATTAATCAAATTGTTATCGTCGAATCGTCAAGTAAGTGGAGTAAGAACGTTGTTATAAGATTTGTTTTGGCCAAAGGTGGGATAATTGCTAACAACTCTTTCGCTCACCAAATATTATTAGGATGAGATTTCAGTAGCCAAAGGGTAGGATCGAGGGAGATCACATTCGTGGTAAGTGGAGTTAGCCAAATAAAGTGTTTCTAGTTATGATTATCAAAGTAGAGACTAACCTTCTATCAACTATCATTATAGGTGTTGAAATCGGTAGAAAGCACAACTCGTAATTAAGGTGTGTAATTCCGTACCTTCCGTATACTTCAGAAATGGTGTTTTACTTTGGAACTTTAGATTTTCGTTCAATTTACTATTTTGGGTTTTATGTTGTCATAAGGCCTCTAGAGTATTTTATTATTTGCTTTATGTTTGATATACTTTTTATTTTACTTAAATTATTTTAAATGGAATTTTCTAAAAACTTAAATAAAGGTTCTTCAAAATCGATTAACAAATGGATTTCATAATAAAATTTTACAAATATTTTTAACATGAAAATCTTTTTCAATTTTCAACGTCATTTTCAAAAGACACGTTTTATAAGATTATTTGTTCAAATCTAATGATTTATCAATCAATCTTCGAGGTTAGTAGTATTTTATCAAATGTCTCAAATCAAACTTGTTTTTCTTGATTTTAACAAAATTTATTTTAGTATGAATCACAAATCCTTTATACGTTTTCTTCAATGTGATACACTAGATTTGGGCCTAACTTCTCGGCCGTGTTTGGGGTGTTAAATTTTATAATATCAGAGCCCAGTTTCAAAACTCGACCATGGTTTGGGTTCAAAAACGTTTTCCAAAGTAGTTTGAATGTTAAATCAAAAATGCATGTTCTAAAGGAAGTATGGCACCACAGTATCCGGCACCAAGTCAAGTAAGTGTATGTTATTATTGTATGATTATAATGATTATGATATGACTGTAGGAATACTCTAGAACTTCTAGTTTTAGGTATCGAAACTATAGAGATTGATACTATAGGATGCATTTTTGCGAAAACAACCCTACTTTCTATACTCCATAAAACATTGTTTAATAAACACTGAAATAGCTTAATGATTCATAAAACTCTTAATCAGATTAAATCGACTTAGTCAATATGAGCGCTAGAGGATGTGGACACGGTAGACGTGGCCATGGTAGAGGCCGAGGACTAGAGTTATGTCTGAGGCGTCGGGACATATGCTTGAAATAGACGCACCTGCATCACCTGTAATTGAAGCTAGGTCACACGATCGTACGAGAGAGGATGGCACACTTCCTCAAGCAATGTCACGAGTTTTAGAAAGAGTTGCTGAGGCAAGAACTGGGACGGAAGCTCGTGGGTCGATATCAGAGCGACTTAGATCGAATGGAACTGAGGTTTTTAGGGGTATCTTGGGTATAGCCCCAAATGTAGCAGAGTACTGGGTTGAGGTGGTGGAGCGAATCATGGACGATTTGGATTTCATCACCGAGCAAAAATTGAAAAGAGTGGTGTCTTTGCTAAGAGACGAGGCGTATCAATAGTGGCTCACTGTTCAGGAAGGCACTC
Source organism: Gossypium rotundifolium (assembly GCA_025506655.1). NCBI lineage: Eukaryota > Viridiplantae > Streptophyta > Magnoliopsida > Malvales > Malvaceae > Gossypium > Gossypium rotundifolium. The sequence continues at coordinate 128,738,077 of CP106729.1, read as the reverse complement.
AGGTCGATCACATTACCTAGAAATTCTTCAAGATCGCATTCCAAGGAATGTCAAGGCTAGCTATGTGGATGCCCGAAGGAAGGAGTTCCTGAATCTAGTTCAAGGAGGTAAATCTGTGGCAGTATATGAGGCAGAATTTTTACATTTGAGTCGTTATGCCCGAGGAATAGTGCTGACTGATTATGAATGCTATGTGCGATTTGAAGATGGATTGCACAATGAATTACGAGTATTGATTTCCCCACAAAAGGAGAGAAATTTTGCCACACTTGTGGAAAAAACTAAAATAGCCGAGGAGGTTAAATACTTAGAGTGGCAAAACCGAGACAAGGATAGGAGCAAGAGTAAGAGAGACTCTGGGTACTCAGGTCCTAATAGAGGTTTTCAGAAGAGGCCCAGGAATGAGGAGCCAGCTCAAGTGAGAGTACAAGCTGCTACCAATCAATTACAGCCATGTGCTAATTGTGGGAGACTTCACTCGGGTGAATGCTGAAAGAGAACCAGTGGTTGTTTCAAATGTGGTTCCAAGGATCATCGGTTTAAGGATTGTTCTCAATAGCCTGCACATACTCAGGGGGTTCGTAATGATTTTGTGTATCCAGCTAGAGGCGCTCAGCAGCCACCGAGAGGCCGTGGCCAGGTCGAGGTGGTAATGGTGCTGGAAGAGGTTAGGAGATGCTTGAGATGCAGGTCTAAGGAGCATAAGGCTCGGGATTGTTTCATCACCATTATATCAGGTATGTTTTGGTTGGATGTGATGATTGAATGTAGAAAATTTTAGGTATAAGTGGTAGTTAACTGCTTGCTTCTATGGTTAGATGTTTGGTTGTGTGGAAGAGGATTTAAGATTATGTTAAAAGTACATTAGTGTTATTAAGATTAGAGTGCACAACAGAAGCATAATGGTGTGATTTTGAGCGATGTGTTTAGTAGTAGGGCAGAAATTTTGAGGACGAAATTTTTTAAGGAGGGTAGAATTGTAACATCTCGAAATTGGGCCTAGAAGAATTGGGCCCAATGGGCTTTGGGCGTAGGAATGTTTAAAATTTTTGGGAAACAAGAGAACGACATTATTTCAAGTTGGACTTATTAGGAATGTGATTTTGGAAAGTTATGGGGTTCTATGAAGTTCTGGGTTCAAGTTAGGCAATAAGTAAATTTTTATGTTTAAGCCTTCTAAGAAGAGATGGTAAGGGGCATCAAGACTTAAGGAAATAAGTGTGCATTTTGCTAGCACAAGGAGTTTATTGGTAAAGGTGGAAAGTGGCATGTGGAGTGTATTAATGGTCTGAGGTTCGAATCCCATCTATTGCAAACTTTTGGATTTATTTTTGTGCTTCTCATCCATGTGTCGGTCAAGGTTTTAATAAGGAAAGTTGGACTTTTTATTTTTGGCAAGATGGCTAAGGAGAATTGGAAAGAATGAAGGTGAGGAAAGAAATCAAGAGAAAGGGGAAAGTAAGGGGAACAAGTGGCCTTTTTCAAGGAAAGTATTATGGAAAGTGTGGTTGGCCAATTTTGACCATTATGGCCATGTATGTGGATAGTTTTGTGGGTAAGAGAGGTAGCTGAAATTTCCTTGGTGATTTGGTAAAGCTTTAGTGCTTGTTTTGGTCAAATTCCTTTAGCATCAATTGTGTCATTTTATCCAAATTGCTATCCTCTTTGCCGAATCCTCCTAGCACTTTTGTGTATTTTCTTCTCTTTTGTTTGGTCAAAACATTCATCTCTTGTTCATTCCCCTTTTGATAGTCAAAACTACCAAAGCACTTTTCTCCATCCATTCTTTTTCTTTTGACCATTTCATCTACCTTTTCTCCATCTTTAATCAACACCACTTTGTGATCACATCTTCTTGTTCAATTTCCTCTATAGTCAAACCCATTATCATCCTATTTCTTCATCATTTCATTTTTTACCGTGTGGGAAAACCTCATCTTGATCGAATCGGTAAGTAATAGTTTTCTCTTTGTCAATAACTTTGTTTCATTTGATTTTTCCTTAATAAATCGTGTGTTCTTCTTTCTCTCTCTCGTTGGGTCTGAGTTACATTCTTTTCTATGATATGGCCATCGTTGGGCTTAGGACTTTCAACAAGGTGAAGGAGCACAAGTGATTTGCATTAATCAAATCGTTATTGTCGACTCGTCAAGTAAGTGGAGTAAGGATGTTGTTATAAGATTTGTTTTGGCCAAAGGTGGGGTAATTGCTAACAACTCTTTCTATCACCAAATGTTGTTAGGACGGGATTTCAGTAGCCAAAGGGTAGGATCGAGGGAGATCACATTTGTGGTAAGTGGAGTTAGCCATGTAAAGTGTTTCTAGTTACGATTATCAAAGTAGAGACTAACCTTCTATCAACTATCATTATAGGTGTTGAAATCAGTAGAAAGCACAACTCATAATTAAGGTGTGTAATTCTGTACCTTCCGTATACTTCAGAAATGGTGTTTTACTTTGGAACTTTAGATTTCTATTTTCGTTCACTTTACTATTTTGGGTTTTATGTTGTAATAAGGCATCTGGAGTATTTTATTATTTGCTTTATGTTTGATATACTTATTATTTTACTTAAATTATTTTAAATGGGAATTTTCTAAAACTTAAATAAAGGTTTTCCAAAATCGATTAACAAATGGATTTCATAATAAAATTTTTACAAATATTTTTGACACGAAAATCTTCTTCTAATTTTCAACGTCGTTTTCAAAAGTTACGTTTTATAAGATTATTAGTTCAAATCTAACGATTTATCAATCAATCTTCGAGGTTAGTAATATTTTATCAAATGTCTCAAATCAAATTTGTTTTTCTTGATTTTAACAAAACTTATTTTAGTACGAATCACAAATCCTTTATACGTTTTCTTCAATGTAACGCACCAGATTTGGGCCTAACTTCTGGGCCGGGTTTGGGGTGTTACATAAAACCTTTCCAAAATATCCCTCACGAAAAATGCCAACATGTTCTCTATTCCTTCCCTTTTCTTTTACTCCTTTCCTTCCATTTTTCCTTACCATATTTCCTTAGCCACCTTGCCAAAATTAAAAAGCCCACCTTACCAAAAATACACCCATGGCCGACACTTAGGGAAGGAATACAAAAAAATAGTCAAATTTTTGCATTTGATGGGATTTGAACCTCTTCTTTCCATGGCCTCCACTTAATGCCATAACCTCCTTGCCATATGCTCATTTATGCTAGCACATTACTCACCTATTGTAACATCCTGAAAAGAGCCTATGCATTTTTCGGTTTAATTGTCCATAATGACATGTCTTATGCGTTATGAATAAATTTTGAATATTTTTGGAAACCTGAGAATGTATGAGAATGTTACGTTAAAAAGAGGAAAGTTGATATTTTGGAAACCTAGGTAAACTAGGAAAGTAAACATTTTGGAAACCTAAGCAAAATAGGAAAGTGAACATTTTGGAAACCTAAGTAAAATAGGAAAGTGAACATTTTGGAAACCTAAGTGAAATAGGAAAGTGAACATTTTGGAAACCTAAGCAATTAGGAAAGTGAACATTTTTGGAAACTTGGAAATGTAAGGAAATGTCATGTTTAAAGAGCCGAACGAAAATTTTTGGAAACTTAGAAATGACTTAGAAATGTCGAGTTTTAAAGTTAAAGAGGAAATTAAGGCAAGGTGGCCTTAAGAGAAAAGTATGTGAAATTTGACACAAACAGGCTTGGAAAAGTGGCTCAAGATACCACTTAGGTCCTCTGGAAATGGCGCCACATGCAAGGGTGTTGGGCCTGAGTTCGAGTCACATGGGAAGCAAATAAAAGAAGTTTTATTTTGCTTCCGTATACCGAGGTGGACGACAACAAGGCTCTTAAAAGGGAGTTTTATTCTCTTTAAAATTGACTAAATAGGGATAAATGATGATTTATCTTAAGTATTTTTAAAGAGATAAATAAGGGATTTATTTATCATTATTCCCATGAGATAAAGGTTGGATTAAACTCTTTTATTTTATGATAATTAAAGGATAAAGCTATCAAATAGAAGAGTGGTGGCCAAGTAAGGATTCCTTAGATGATAATTTCGTCTATAAAAGGAAGGAAGGAGGGCTACTCATTAATTTTCTTCCTTCTCTCTCTCTCTCTGAAAGTCTTAGGGTTCTCTTCTCTTCTCTTCTCTTTTCTTTTGTCTAGTCAATTCCCTAGCCTCCTCTCTCTTTTATTCAAAACCAAAACACAATCCAACCTAGTCAATTCTTCATAGCACCAAAAGTCAAATTTCGCCAAAGTCTAATCTTTGTTGTGATGTAAGGGTGTTGCCGATTTCATCCAAAAGGTAAGATCAACTATTATTTGATTTTCAATCTCTCTTTAGCCGAAATATAGGAATCTAACTCCTTTAGAATTCCATGGCCAAAATTTGGAAGGTTTTCTTCGGGATCTAGTAGTTGTCGACTACAAGGAGAAGTACAACGAAGTTTCGAGATTTCTAAGACTCAAGGTAAGTCATATGAATATTTGGCCATAGGCCATTTAAAGATGATTAAGTGTTAGAAATCAATCTAACATGTGCTTATAGGATTTTCGACAGCAGTAAGGAAGCAAGGATATATTTCGGGATTTGAATAATCATCAAATTGGCATCAAAGGTAATTTTTTTTTTTTGAATACAAATCCTACTAGGATTTGGTATTATAGCTGAATAGGATTTATGCTAAGTAATAAGTGGTAAATCAAATGTAAGGATTAAGGATCTAAACATTAGATCAAGCTTTTCGAATCTCAAGGAATTGCTGTTTAATCGGTGTGTACCCACACTAACTTTTAATATGTTATATGGCAAATATTTAATATATGAATGTATAAGAATGTGAATGTGGTTAAAGTACCCTAATGTGGTACAAAGTACTGTGCGCTTCCTACTCCTACTAGGATTACTAAATATGTTATATTTTAACATGTGAAAAGTGACTTGAATGTGAATTTAAGTATGATATGCATGATATGAAATATATGGGGCATTCAAGTTATATGAGAAAGGGAAGTGAATGTGATGACTTGGTCTCACTATCTGAATGTGGTGACTTGGTCACATTATCTCGAATGTGGTAACCCGGTTACATTATCTGAACGTGGTGTCTCATGACACAATTATTTAATCTGGTGGCTATGCCATGAATTTTATATGGACGATGAGCATGTCGACTGCAGCGACTACCTTCGATGGAGTGTAGCGGAAGGAGGGTTGACTTATTAGTCCCCACGGTTGCGAGTTAGTACGGGATGTGTAGCGGATGGCATCTAGGTTTGGGTTTGGGTTGCATTATTATTTTATCAAGATATGAATGTGCATGTGATATGTTATGGTATGCCCGATCTATTAAATTTTAGTGTTGTTCGCACATTGAGTCATTGACTCACCCGTTGTGAGAACATTTTTCGTAATGAGTAGTGATGGATCGGGACGGTAGAACTTGTGGTGGCCATGCTCGATTGAAGTCTTATTCAATATGGACTCTTTATTTTATTTAAGTATTTAAGAATTTTATTTTGGGTTTTACTTGATGTAATAAGGCCATAGTTTTATTTCTTTATTTTCATTTTCAATTGTTATTTTCACTTAATTATTATCAATTAAAGTTTGAGTAAATTTATTTTTTGTAAAATAAACCCTAATTGTTTTGTCACCTTAATTAATTGGATTTCAATATAAGATAAAACTGATTTTTTTTTCCATACAAGCCCAACCCAAAACAACGTTTTCTTAATAATCGCACAAGTTTTTTTTCCAACGAACAAAAGAATTTGAAACCGGTTTACTTAAGGAACATACCAGATCCGGACCAGGCTCGTGGGCCGAGTGTGGGGTGTTTCAGTTTGGTATCAGAGCCCAGTTTTAAACTCTCGGCTTGTGGGCTAAGGCCCAAGACGTTTTCAAATCGAGCCCAAATAAGTTTTATAAAGTATCTTATGAGATAAGCAGGTTTTTCTGGCATGGCCCACTAAGTCTCCAACCCATGATCCACCGGTAAGTACTTGACTTACAAGTGATTTGAATATGTGAAATGTATGGGCTTTTATGGCAACGTAGATTAGTCTGATAAGTATTTGAACCCTAGGACTAGTGTACCTCAACAATTACATAAGACTTTAATACACAATTAAACAAACCTGTGTCTAAGCCACCGAGTTAGGGTGTGGCAACCGTCGTGCGCATGTCTAGGATTGGTTTCAGTGGGAGCTTGGTATTTAAGCAGTCCTAGTGACTCACCTCCTCTCCACTCGAATCCTACCCGGTGCGTAGCCTCGGTTCACTCTAACCAAGAGGACTTATACATGGGCTAAACCCCTAACTAAAACCCGAAAGGGACTAGCCGTATTTTTATGGAAACCCTAGTTTTAAAATTTCTAAATTACCCTCTTGACTTGAAAAATATTATTTTTATAAATTTTCCTGAAATATTTCTGATTTACAAATTTACTAAAATACCCCTAGTGGTAAAATTACAAAATGCCCTTGGTTTATAAAAATGTCTAAAATACCCACAGTTTTAATCAACATTATTTTATAACAAGTTCAAAAAAAAAAAAAACTAATTTGCAAATGAGCAAAAATACCTTGATTTTGGAAGAACTACAAAATTGCCCTAACTTACAAAATTACCAAAATGACCTTGATTTCCAAAATTTTTGCAACTTCATCGTTTTGGAAAATAAATTTCAAAAAGAACCCTAAAAGTTTTGTAAATTTTGAAATATCCTGAATTATTAAACTTTACAAATTTACCTCGTTTATTACCAAATTACCCCGAAATTAAAATTATCGAAATACCCTAGAATTTCCAAATTTACCAAAGAACCCCGGACTATAAAATTTTCAAATACTTTTTGACAAAATTATCAAGGAACTTATTTGACAAATTACGAAAATATCCTCAGAGGACAAATTACGCAAATACCCCTAGGTAGTGGAAAACAACAACAATGAAAACTACAACATATCTCGAATGAACGAAGGTTTATAATTGTTTGATGGATGTATGAATGAATGAAAAGACTGTGTGCATGTGTGAATACTGAAAGAACCACTCCTAAATTCCTTTTATAAAATTTCTTGCGGGTAATCAAGTGAAACAAAAGTACTAATTCATAAAACTTTCTCAAATCAGATTAAAGCATACGATTAGATATGAATTCTAGAGGACGCGTCATCGTGAGACGCGATAGAGGAAGAATGACTAGGTCAGAACCCGTTGGATCGGGTCAAGGGTCTGATAATGAGGTACCACCGCCCCCACCACTCCCAGCTATTGGTGTGAAGCAGCAAGCTCAGACGGGGGAAGATGCTGTGTCGCAGGCTGTGCTGCGAGTTCTTGAGTTGGTGGCTGGTGCAGGAGGAAATTCGGGAGCTCGAAAGTCTGTACCCGAGCGACTCCGAGCCAACGGAGCTGAGGTGTTCCGTGGAGTATCCGGTGTGGCACCCAGTACAGCTGAATACTGGTTGGAAGCAACCGAGTGTATTATGGATGAGCTCGATCTGACCCGGAGGAGAAGTTGAAAGGAATGATGGCACTGTTATGTGATGAAGCGTACCAATGGTGGTTAACTGTCCGGGATGGTGCCACGGCTGAGGATCTGACCTAGGAGTATGCTAAGGAGGCATATCAGAAAAAGTATGTCGGCACACGGTATATTGATGAGCAAAGGAAAGCTTTTCTGGGGCTGGTTCAAGGGAACAAGTCAGTAGCAGTGTATGAAGCTGAATTTCTGAGGTTAAGTCGATATACTCGAGGAGTAGTGGCTACAGAGCATGAGCGCTGTGTGCGGTTCGAAGACGGTCTAAGGGATGATCTCAGGTTATTGATAGCTCTACATCAGGAACGGGAGTTTTTCGCGTTGGTTGAAAAGGCTAAGGTAGCTGAGGGAATCAAGGACTCGGTTAAGCAGAGCTCTGATAGGAATAGACCCAAGAGGGGTTATGGGTCGTCAGGATCATCGGGAAATGTATAGAAAAGGCCCAGAGCTGATGGGCCGAGGGGTCAACAAGTTGGTACCAGAGGGCAGTATCGTCCTTGTGAGCATTGTGGAAAGAAGTATTTAGGGGAGTGCTGGAAAAAGACGGGAGGATGTTTTAGGTGTGGGTCCAAGGACCATATACTCAAGGATTGTCCTAAGAAACTAGATGAAAGTCGATCAGTAGCTCAGAATGTTAATCAGGCTGGTAGAGGAGGACAGCAGCCTCAACGAGGTCGTGGTTCGAATAACAGAGGTAATGGTACTGGCAGAGGACGTGGAACACAAGGAAGAGGTGCTGCTAATACTGAGGCAAGGCAATCGAGTTTGGTTTATGCGGTTCACCGAAGGGAGGATGGAGACGCATCGGACATCATAATCGGTACGTTCTTTATTTATGGCAAGCCTTATCATGCCTTAATTGATGTGGGATCGACCCATTCTTATGTTGCCTGTAGTGTAGTTGAAACACTAGGCATAGGATCTGAACTTTCTGATAGGCAGATGACTGTAGTAAGCCCATTTGGCCAAACTGTAGTGGTGGATAAGATCTTTCGGAGTGTACCCCTAGAAATTCAGGGAGTGAGCTTTTGGGCTGACTTAATGGAGTTACCCTTCGGAGAATTTGACCTCATACTTGGTATGGATTGGTTAGTAGAACACCGAGCCGTGTTGGATTGTGCGGCTAAACGAATGGAACTAAGGACCCCTGAGGATGAGGTGGTCATTATGATAGGAGAAAGAAGAAACTACCTGTCTAACTTAGTTTCAGCGTTGAAGGCTAAGAAAATGGTTAGGAAAGGGTACAAGGCATTTCTGGCTTTCGTCAGTGCTGTAGACGCAAAAGAAGGGGGAGTTAGTAGAGTTAGAACAGTAAAGGACTTTGAGGACGTATTTTTGGAGGAATTACCAGGAATACCCCCAGATAGGGAGGTAGAATTTGGAATAGATTTGCTACCAGGAACAGCTCCTGTGTCAATCGCTCCATACCGAATGGCGCCAAAAGAGTTGGTTGAGCTCAAGGCTCAAATCCAGGAATTACTTGACCGTGGGTTTATCCGGCCCAGTGTGTCTCCGTGGGGAGCACCAGTCCTTTTTGTGAAGAAGAAAGACGGAACTATGCGTATGTGCATAGACTACCGTCAATTGAATAAGCTGACCATCAAGAACAAGTATCCTTTGCCTAGTATTGGTGACTTGTTCGATCAGCTTAAGGGGGCAGCAGTGTTTTTAAAGATTGACTTAAGGTCGGGATATCATCAGCTGAAGGTGAAGAAGGCGGATATCCATAAGACAGGCTTTAGGACAAGATACGACCACTATAAGTTTATGGTAATGCCATTCGAGTTGGCAAATGCCCCAGCCGCATTCATGGATATGATGAATTGGGTGTTTCAACCTTACTTGGATAGGTTCGTCATAGTGTTCATCGACGACATCCTCGTATACTCTAAGACTGAAGAGGAGCATGATGAGCATCTCTGAGTTGTGCTGCAAGTGTTATGGGAGAAGAAGCTCTATGCCAAATTTAGCAAGTGTGAATTTTATCTTAGGGAAGTTGCGTTCTTAGGGCATGTGGTATCCGCGGAGGGAATAAGAGTGGATCCTAGGAAGATCAAAGCGGTGTTGGATTGGAAACCACCTAGGTCCGTGGCTGAGATCCGAAGTTTCTTAGGTTTGGTAGGCTATTGCAGAAGGTTTGTGGAAGGGTTCTCGTCTATAGCCGCGCCTTTGACAAAGTTGTTGAGGAAGGAAGTATCCTTTGTGTGGTCAGATAAGCAGTAGGAGAGCTTTGAGAAGCTTAAGAAGGTTTTAACGGAAGCTCCAGTATTGATTTAGCCAGAGGCAGGAAAGGAGTTTACGGTATATTGTGACGCTTCCCATATAGGTTTGGGTTGCGTGTTGATGCAAGATGGAAAGCTTACGCATCCCGACAGTTAAGGCCACATGAGGTTAACTACCCAACCCATGACTTGGAATTGGCAGCGGTGGTTTTCGCCCTTAAGGTGTTGAGGCACTATCTCTATGGAGAAAGGTCCGTGATCTACACAGACCACAAGAGCCTTAAGTATTTGTTGACTCAGAAGGAGTTGAACTTGAGGCAGCGAAGGTGGGTGGAGTTATTGAAGGATTATGATTGCTCGATAGAGTACCACCTGGACAAGGCGAATGTTGTAGCTGATGCCCTAAGTTGGAAGGTGGTGTCAGATCTTAGGGCAATGTTCACCCATTTAAGTTCGTATGAGGATGGAAGCCTGTTGGCTGAGTTGCAAGTCAAACCCACATGGCTGAATGAGGTGAAAAGGGGACAGTTGACTGAAAAGGACCTAAGTGCTAAGTTACAGCAAGTACTGAGAATGGAGAGTTAGAGGATTATGACGTTAATGATGAAGGAGTATTGTGCTACAAAGGAAAAGTCTCAGATGTCAGAAGGGCGAGGAGTTAAGACAGAGGATTCTTCGGAAGTGCATAGTAGCCCTTATGCTATACATCCGGAGGCACTAAGTTGTCTGAGATCTAAGAGAACAATTTTGGTGGCCTGATCTTAAGCGGAAGTTCTTGAATTTGTGGGAAAATGTTTGACGTGTCGACAAGTTAAGGCTGAACGCCAAGTTCCATCGGGATTGCTTCAGCCAATTGAGATTCTGCAGTAGAAGTGGGAAAGAATTACCATGGACTTCGTTAGTGGGCTTCCCCTTATGCCTACTAAGAAGGACTTGGTATGGGTAATAGTGGACCGTTTGACTAAGTCTGCACATTTCATCTCGGTAAGAGTGGATTATTCCCTTTAGAAGTTAGCCAAGCTATATGTGGCAGAAATCGTGAGACTACATGGAGTGCCAGTGTCAATTATTTCAGATAGAAACCCAAGGTTCATGTCCCAATTTTGGAGGGCACTTCATCAAGCTTTAGGCACCAAGTTGGACTTCACTACGGCTTTTCATCCACAATCAGACGGGCAGTCGGAACGGGTTATACAAGTGTTGGAGGATATATTGAGAGGCTGTGTGATGGATTTCTGAGGAAGTTGGGAAGATTACTTGCCTTTAGCTGAGTTCGCCTACAACAACAGCTATCAGGCTAGCATTCGGATGGCACCATATGAAGCATTGTATGGTCGAAAGTGTCGAACTCCTACTTGTTGGACTGAGTTAGGAGAACGTCGAGTTTTGGGTCCAGAGTTAGTGGCAGAAACTGAAGAAAAGGTTGAGATAATCAGGGCACGGTTAAAGGAAGCCTCTGATAGGCAGAAGTCGTACGCAGATCTTAAGAGGAAAGAAATAGAGTTTGAAGTAGGAGACCAAGTGTTTCTGAAGGTTTCGCCTTGGAAGAAGGTGATGAGGTTTGGCCACAAAGGGAAGTTAAGCCCAAGGTTTATAGGGCCCTATCGAGTGTTGAAACGAGTTGGACCAGTGGCCTATCAGTTAGAGTTGCCACCAGAGTTGCAGCAGATGCACGACGTATTTCATGTATCCATGCTACGTCGTTACCGTTCGGATCTGTCTCTTGTGGTACCAGTTGAAGAAGTGGAGATAAAGCCAGACTTATCCTACGAGGAAGAGCTGATTCATATATTGGAGCGTGATGTGAAAGTGCTATAGAGGAAGTCAGTTCCTCTAGTCAAAGTGTTATGGCGTAATCATGGATCGGAGGAAGCTTTGTGGGAACTAGAGGAGGCAATGCGACAGTAATACCCTCAATTATTTTAGCTAGGAAATTTCGAGGACGAAATTATTTTAAGGGGGTAGAATTGTAACATCCTGCAAAGGGCCTATGCATTTTTGGTTTAATTGTACATAATGACATGTCTTATGCGTTATGAATAAATTTTGAATATTTTTGGAAACCTGAGAATGTATGGGAATGTTACGTTAAAAAGAGGAAAGTTGATATTTTGGAAACCTAAGTAAACTAGGAAAGTAAACATTTTGGAAACCTAAGCAAAATAGGAAAGTGAACATTTTGGAAACCTAAGCAAAATAGGAAAGTGAACATTTTGGAAATCTAAGTAAAATAGGAAAATGAACATTTTGGAAACCTAAGTGAAATAGGAAAGTGAACATTTTGGAAACCTAAGCAATTAGGAAATTGAACATTTCTGGAAACTTGGAAATGTAAGGAAATGTCATGTTTAAAGAGCCGAACGAAAATTTTGGAAACTTAGAAATGACTTAGAAATGTCGAGTTTTAAAGTTAAAGAGGAAATTAAGGCAAGGTGGCCTTAAGAGAAAAAGTATGTGAAATTTGACACACAAACAGGCTTGGAAAAGTGCTCAAGATACCACTTAGGGCCTCTGGAAATGGCGCCACATGCAAGGGTGTTGGGCCTGAGTTCGAGTCACATGTGAAGAAAATAAAAGAAGTTTTATTTTTGCTTCCAGAAGCACAGAGGTGGGCGGCAACAAGGCTCTTAAAAAGGGAGTTTTATTCTCTTTAAAATTCGGCTAAATAGGGATAAATGATGATTTATCTTAAGTATTTTTAAAGAGATAAATAAGGGATTTATTTATCATTATTCCCATGAGATAAAGGTTGGATTAAACTCTTTTATTTTATGATAATTAAAGGATAAAGCTATCAAATAGAAGAGTGGTGGCCAAGTAAGGATTCCTTAGATGATAATTTAGTCTATAAAAGGAAGGAAGGAGGGCTACTCATTAATTTTCTTCCTTCTCTCTCTCTCTGAGAAATTCTTAGGGTTCTCTTCTCTTCTCTTCTCTTTCTTTTGTCTATCCAAATTCCCTAGCCTCCTCTCTCTTTATTCAAAACCAAAAACACAATCCAACCTAGCCAATTCTTCATAGCACCAAAAGTCAAATTTCGCCAAAGCCGAATCTTTGTTGTGACAGAAGGGTGTTGCCGATTTCATCCAAAAAGGTAAGATCAACTATTATTTGACTTTCAATCTCTCTTTAGCCAAAATATAGGAATCTAACTCCTTTAGAATTCCATGGCCGAAATTTGGAAGGTTTTCTTCGGGATCTAGTAGTTGTCGACTATAAGGAGAAGTACAACGAAGTTTCGGGATTTCTAAGATTCAAGGTAAGTCATATGAATATTCGCCATAGGCCATTTAAAGATGATTAAGTGTTAGAAATCAATCTAACATGTGCTTATAGGATTTTCGACGAAGAAGGGAAGCAAGGTTCTATTTCGGATTTGAATAATCATCAAATCGGCATCAAAGGTAAGTTTTTTTAATACAAATCCTACTAGGATTTGGTATTATAATAGAATAGGATTTATGCTAAGTAATAAGTGGTAAATCAAATGTAGGGATTAAGGATCTAAACATTAGATCAAGCTTTTGGAATCTCAAGGAATTGCTAAGCGAATCGGTGTGTACCTACACTAACTTTTAATATGTTATATGGCAAATATTTAATATATGAATGTATAAGAATGTGAATGTGGCTAAAGTAACCTAATGTGGTACAAAGTACTCAGGTACGTTTCCTACTCCTGCTAGGATTACGAACTATGTTATATTTTAACATGTGAAAAGTGACATGAATGTGAATTTAAGTATGATATGCATGATATGAAATATATGGGGCATTCGAGCTATATGAGAAAGGGGAAGTGAATGTGACGACTTCGGTCTCACTATCTGAATGTGGTGACTTCGGTCACATTATCTGAATGTGGTAACTTCGGTTACATTATCTGAACGTGGTGTCTCATGACACAATTATTTAATCTGGTGGCTATGCCACAAATTTTATATGGGCGATGAGCATGTCGACTGCAGCGACTGCCTTCGATGGAGTGTAGCAGAAAGAGGGTTGACTTATTAGTCCCCACGGTGTGCAGGTTGGTACGGGGATGTGTAGCGGATGGCATCTAGGTTTGGGTTGCATCATTATTTTATCTGTATATGAATGTGCATGTGATATGTTATGGTATGCCTGATCTATTAAATTTTAGTGTTGTCTGCACATTGAGTCTGTTGACTCACCCCGTTGTAGGAACATTTTTCAGGTAATGAGCAGTGATGGACCGGGATGGCAGAACTTGTGGTGGCCATGCTTAGATTGAAGTCTTATTCAATATGGACTCTTTATTTTATTTAAGTATTTAAGAATTTTATTTTGGGTTTTACTTGATGTAATAAGGCTATAGTTTTATTTCTTTATTTTCATTTTCAATTATTATGTTCACGAATTATTATCAATTAAAGTTTGAGTAAATTTATTTTTTGTAAAATAAAACCTAATTGTTTTGTCACCTTAATTAATTGGATTTCAATATAAGATAAAACTGATTTTTTTTTTCCACACAAGCCCAACCCAAAACAACGTTTTCTTAATAATCGCACAAGTTTTTTCCAAGGAACAAAAGAATTTGAAACTGGTTTACTTAAGGAACATACCAGATCCGGACCAGGCTCGTGGGTCGGGTGTGGGGTGTTTCACCTATTTCCATAAGCCTTGATGCCACTTACTATCTCTCCTTACTATGCTTAAACACAAATTTTTACTAAGGCCCAACTTAAACTCGAAACTTCCTAGAAACCCCGTAACTTTCCAAAATCGCCTTCCTAATAAGTCCAACTTGAAATAATATCGTTCTCTTATTCTCAAAAATTTTAAACACTCCTACGCCCAAGGCCCATTGGGCCCAATTCTACTAGGCCCAAATTCGGGTCGTTACACTCAGACTTTAGCAAAATTACCATTTTGCCCCTAAACTTTCTCATATTTACACTTTTTCCCAAAGGCTCGTAAAGTGATTTTCATTCAACTTTCTAGCCTTTCATGCTTAGCCAAATCATTTACTCAACTAAAGCAATCATCAATTCTTACTAAATCACACATGTATGACCAAGCTTAAGACTTTCACAAACAAGTCCCTACATGCATTTTGCATGGAAATCACTTAGCAAAAGATGTTTCTACTACATCAACCTTTCATATTTTTCCATAAAACATCAAAATACATGCATGTAATACATGGGTACATTTTTGAACATCCATTTTAGCTCAACATATAGCTAAAAATAGCTTCATCATGCTACTAGGACTTCAAAAATATGAAGAATATCAAAAACGGAGCTAGAATACACTTACTAGCTAGCTTGAAAAGTTGAAGAGCCCTAACAATGGCTTCTCTCAATTTTTGGCAGCTTGGAGAAGAAGATGGATGAAATTCTATCATCTTTTCCCATTTTAATCATTTAATTGCCAAATGACCAAAATGCCCTTTTTAACAAACTTTCTATTTTAACTCATCCATGCCCAATTGTCCAAAATAAGAAATTGGTAAAATTACTCTTTAAGGACCTCCAATTGATATTATAAAGCTATTTCATACAAATAACTTCTAGAATCTCACATTTTGCAACTTTTGCAATTTAGTCCTTTTGGACAATTCAACCGCAATTTCACAAAATTGCTTCATGAAACTTTCACACTAACATGCAAACATGGCATAAACCTCAAAAACTCATACATATAACTAGGATTTGTGGTCTCGCACCACTATTCTGACTAGACCCTAAATCGGGGTGTTACATCTTACTTAATTAAAATTCAATAGTAATTGGATTTTTATAATTTTCTCTGAGCTTTAAGTAACTACTTTTTTAGCTAAACTACTTAATTGAACTTTATTATATTTTCATATTAACTTCGTAAATATTCGTATTTTATATTTACATACATAATTTATGAAAACGATCTTTCCAAACCACATTTTCAACATCGCTAAAATTAAAATCGTTATATCATTATTTTTTGAGAATGTATTCATAATAATTGCATATTTATATTGAAATTTTATTAATATGAAAATTAATTAATAATAATTTTCATATTAAATTATAAAGTGAAATAGATTTTTAAAAAACATTAATTTAATATAAAATATTTTAATAATATAATTATATATGCATAATAAATAAATATTATCCATTAATTATTAAAGTCTATAAAATTAAAATGTAATGATAATCTAATAACATATTATATAACTATTATCAAACCGATATACTATATTAGTATATTTCTAATACATAATATTATAATATATTATAATGTATTAGTATTACTAATACACAAAATAATTATATAATATATAACTATTACTAAAAATATTAATACATGTATAACTATTATTATAATATAGATTGTAATAGTATTACATGATATTATAATTGATAAACTAGCTTTATTTGATGAATTGTTTTGATATAATGAATAAAAATGTTTTTGAACAAAGAATTGATAATGTTCAAAGTATAAACCTATTTCAAGTCCTCCAAATACTTTAGAAAATGCTTTGAACACTTAGAAAAATTTTGGACAAATACAATTTTAACTCATGTGAAAAACTACTCCCTAAACAACAAGTATCAATATCTATAAAAGTATTAATGCCATTTCAAGCTTTGAAGTTCAAAAATATTGAGAAAAAAATCATAAGTGTCAATACTTATCAGTAAATATCGATACCTAGACATTGTTTATCGATACATTGACTGATATCAATACAGATTTTTCATTTTGGTTTTGAATATTTTTGAACAAACAAAAAAGATATCGATACCTATAAAAAATTATTGATACCTTTCATCAGATATCGATAAATTTCCCTTGGTATTGATGAAAACTAGGCTAATGGTCACTAAATTGATGCATTAAATGCTAACAGTATCAATACCTTTCAAAAAGTATCAATACATGTTGCATGTGACATTAATGCACTAGTTTCTTACATCTTATTGACTATTCATTTCTACACAACCACAACGGTTGGAAATCAATTTGAGGCTATAAATACTAGCTTCCAAATTTTCAACAACAAAAAGTGAGATTACAATAGATCAAGTGCTTCAAGATACATCAAAATTCCATTATCAATCACTTTGTGCTTCAATTCTTTATCTACTTCTTGTAAACACTTGTGAACATTCATTGTCTTTTCTATCTACTCAAGTGTTTTTCTTGTATTTGTGTTTAATTGGCAAACATCCTAATCTTATGATGATTATTTCTTTGTTTGATTATTTGTTTCTCTTTAAGAAGGTTTGTGTCTTAAAATTTGGTTAGAAATCTTAAGGGAGTTATAAGCTTAAACATTGTCCTCAAATGTTAGACAAATTAGTAAATTTGGAAAATCCTTGGTTGTGGAAAGCTAAGGTAGTGGAGTAGACAATTGGGGCCGAACCACTATAAATCGTAGCGTTCATTATTTCATAGTCTTTTCTTTTGCTTCCATAAATTTTAAAAGGCCAATTCACCCTCTCTTGACTATTTCTAGTGATCAATCGAGCTAATAATAATGTTTAATTATTGATGCATACATATAAATTATTAATATATTATATACTATATTATATAATATAACATTATATAATATAGTAGGAGGTCTAACTTTCAAATGTACGAAAAGTATATGAACTTAGAGTATATTTCAACTAGTATAATAATAAACAATAATACATGTGCTTCGTGCGAGATGGATTCAAGTCAATCTTGACTTTCAACTGAATGATCTTCTCGTTATCCTCGTACCCTAAATTGCGTTGAGTGTGGGCTTGAGCAACACTAACCAAAATACATAAAAAAAAGATTTAATTACTTTTAGTAGGAAAATAATTTTTCTTTATAAAATCCAGTAAATATCATAAGTCTTTAGAAAGTAGAATTTATTCTTAGTTAATAAATTCTCATCACTTTCTGGTAGAATAACGATAACTCAATAATCTATGAGTTTCTTTTAGGTCAATCGGTGCTATCTATTTATTGGGAGAGCAACAAGAATCCTAGTTGAACAAGCTATTGATAAATAATATTATTTAAATATAAAACACACTCTCCGTCTAATTGTGAGAGAGGGGTAGCACACCTTATTTAATATAACTAGAGTTGCAACTCCTCACATGTTGTAGGAAGGAAATTTGAGTCTCTCATGTATTGGATCTAATTATATGTGTTCCTTAGACTTTTGTCCGAACACTTTATAATTTAATTCAACCCATTTATTTTATACTTCTGAAATTATATATTATTTATAAATTAATTTAATTAATTAAATTAACTAAGTTAATTTATCAATTAAATAATTTTCTTAATTTAATTCTAATTACATTAAAGCCATTACAACTTTCTTTGTAAAAAATATACGAGGACATATATTTAATTTCCTTATTCAATGATTCATAATGACTAATTAATTTAATCTCATTGTCAAACTTCAATTATTTAATTATAATTAATTAAATAATAATTAAAAAATTTTGAATTAATTCTCAAGTATTTTTGAACTTAGCGAAAAAACACATTCATTTGTGAATGCAATCTATTTATCTGTAACATCCTGGAACTGGGCCTAGTAGGATTGGGTCCAATGGGCCTTGGGGGTAGTAGCGTTTAAAATTTTTGAGAACAAGAGAATGGTACTAAGGCAAGTTGGACCTATTAGGTGAGTGATTTTGGAAGGTTAGGGGGCTTTTATGAAGTCCCGGGTTAAAGTTAGGCCATAGGAAAAATTTTGGTTTTAGGTGAAAAAAACCATGGGAGTTGGTAGGTAGGCTTTAAGAATAAAATGTGGGGAAAAATGACATGTGGAGTGTGTGGTGTAGTGGCGAAGTGATGCCACATAAGAGGCAAGTGGGTGACGCCACAAGGAGAGAAGGAGGTCCAAGGTTCAAGTCTTGGCTTTTGCATTTTAGATTTCTTTTTAAAAGGACTATAGAATTTTGTCATAGGGTTATATTTAGTTGCGCATGATTTTAGACACAAGAAAGTGAGTGGTCTAGTGGCAAGGCGTCATTAAGGGTGCAAGGGAGCTTGGGTTCGAATCTCATGACAAGCAAAGGAGTATTTATTTTACGAATTGGACGAGAAGAGTTTGAGTTGGATTTAAACTCTGCTAACGGAGGGATCCGACATCGAGGATAGTCGCTAATAGTAGCGAAGGAAGGGCTACTAGAACGTGAGGTACACGGTAAGGTTACGGTGAGGTTTCAGTTTTTGATAAGTGTATATTAAGTTATGATTAATCGTTAGGTGATGTCGATTTTAGGTTCGTGACTAAGGGGTTTAGAGCACGTGAGGTTAGCAGGTGTGTACAAACACAACACACACGATATCGGTAATGCTGAAAAGCTGAAAAGCCGAAAGTGGCTAAATGGTCCTGGTGGGCATTGAGGCTAAGTTTGATGAAATGGTTTGGTTGGTCATACGAATTGAATTAGTCATGCATGATACATGAATTGGATTTGTTTTGGGCCTAATAGGCCATATGATGAGGTTTGGGCCTAATGGGCCGTAAGGGAGTGATTTGGGCTTGATGGGCTTATGGGGACGTAGACATGTATGTTAGGGTTTATGGACCTTAGGTCTAGTTTGAACAACTCTTAAATTCCAGAAGACTTAATTTTTCTAATTAAACATGTATGTGAACAAGTCGCTGGGTTAGTATGTGGCAACAGGCATACGCATGTCTAGGATTGGATCTAGGGAGAGCTTGGTACTTAAGCAGCCCTAGTGGCCCACCTCCTCTTTTGTGGAATCCTACCTGGTGCGTAGTGTCTGTTCACTTTAGCCGCGAGGACTTGTTGATGGGCCAAAGTTCATAACTAAAATCCGAGAGGGACCAATTACCCTTATATTTGTTAAATTACTAAAATACCCTTATATTGGTAAAGTACCAAAATACCCATATTTTGTAAAATTACCAAAATACCCTTAATTTGTGAAATTACTAAAATACTCCCAATTTACGAAATTATCGAAATAACCCCGATTTATGATATTACCAAAATACCCCAAATTACAAAATTACCAAAATACCCACGATTTGCAAAATTATCGAAATCGCTCGATTTCTAAAATTACCAAAATACCCTCGATTTACGAAATTACCAAAATACCCTCGATTTGCAAAATTATCAAAATACCCTGGTTTGCAAAATTATCGAAATACCCCTAATTTATGAAATTACCAAAATACCCCCAATTTGTGAAATTACTGAAATACCCTTAGTGGGTAAATTACAAAAATACCCTTGGTGGGTAAATTACCGAATTACCCTTGGTAGGTAAATTAGAAAATACCCTTAGTGGGTAAATTACGAAAATACCCTTGGTAGGTGAATTACGAAAATAGCCTTGGTAGGTAAATTACAAAAATACCCTTAGTAGGTAAATTACGAAAATACCTTTGGTAGGAAAATTACGAAAACACCCTTGGTAGGTAAATTACAGAAATACCCTTAATGTGTAAAATGACCGATATGCCTCTAGAGGGTAAAAATGACGAAAATGCCCCTACATGTTATATGATTATTCTTGTATGTGATTTATGATTGTTATCATATGATTATTATTGTATGTTGCATTCATGTGTTATAATGTTTCATGGGGATGGGATTATTCGAAAGGGAAGTGCAAATAGGATTGCATGGTCGCTGACAACGTGGATCCACCGAAGGCTTTAGCCACCGAGCGACTATGTCTTTGCCGATAAGTTAGTGCCGCAACCATGCTACATAAAGAGTGTAGGGATGGGTGGGTCGATTAAATCCCACAGTGCGTGGGGTTGGACAGAGACTGAGTGTATGGTATGGGCATTAATGCATTGCATATGTGGTTTTATTTGAGATGGGCTCAGGCCCAGATAAATATGTTTTGTGACATTTATGGGTTAAGGCCCAACTGAGGCTTTTATGGGCTAAGGCGCAATTACTACCGTTACTGAAATGGGTTTTGGCCTAAACTGTTGTGATTCATGTTCTTATTGATGAGGGTTATGCAGACTGAGTTTTCGTAAACTCACACCCTCTTTTTAATATTTTTCTCAGGTAATCCTTAGTAAGTGGTTCGACGTGCAAGAGGACTCGGAGGTGGCCACATTACGAGCAGTTTTGGACTCTAGTATTTTACTTATTTTTAACTTGGGTTAATATTTTGTAATAAGGCCTCTCATAAATTCTGGTTTTAGTTTTGGATTTTTAGTTTATTATGTCTTAAATATGCTAAACTTTGTATCAGAATTTTCCAAAACAATATCTGCTTTCAAAATACTACGCTTTCGCGAATAGGTCGTAAACATCACGTTTTCACAAGTCAGTCATTTTAATTAAGTTTTCGCAACAAGCAAAGTTTTTTAGGTAATAACTTTTAATAAATGTCGATTAATAATAAACAAACATAAACCGGGACTTTAGTTTTTAATATCAAGAAAGGTTTTCAAATGGAACCATGGTTTCTAAAAGCACCCCAATGTGACACGCCTGATTCGGCCTAACTTCTTGGCGGGTTTGGGGTGTTACATTTAGTGGTATCGAGCCTAGGTTGCAAAACTTGAATGTGAGATGGGTTTTAGTGTTTATTTTAAAGATGTTTACAAATGATTTTTAAGTAGTTTTGAAAGGTTTTGTGTGGCACACCGAGTCTCCGCGTCGGACTAAGTAAGTTCTCTTATCTGCTTTTAAATCTTATTATTCTTTGTAGGTAGATACTGGGCTTACTTTAGATGATAGACTATACTGAGGCCCGTAAGAGACTAAAAACTATGGTGACCTGGCAATTTCGAAAACAACTCTTAACTACTTCTTCCATAAAACATTTGTTTAATTACTGGAACTATGAGCTAAATTCATAAAATTTATAATTTAGATAATTAGGACTAGAGTGCGCAGCAGAAGCATAGTGGTATATCCGGTATTGTGTGGCTATGAGATAGTTGGAAATTTCAGGGACGAAAGTTCTCTAAGGAGGGTAGATTTGTAACATCTTGGAACTGGGCCTAGTAGGATTAGGCCCAATGTGCCTTGGGTGTAGTAGCGTTTAAAATTTTTGAGAACAAGAGAATGGTACTAAGGCAAGTTAGACCTATTAGGTGAGTGATTTTGGAAGGTTAGGGGCTTTTATGAAGTCCCGGGTTAAAGTTAGGCCATAGGAAAAATTTTGGTTTTAGGTGAAAAAAAAACCCTAGGAGTTGGTAGGTAGGCTTTAAGAATAAAATGTGGGGAAAAATGACAAGTGGAGTGTGTGGTGTAGTAGTGAAGTGATGCCACATAAGAGGCAAGGGGGTGACACCACAAGGAGGGAAGGAGGTCTAAGGTTCAAGTCTTAGCTTTTGCATTTTGGATTTCTTTTTAAAAGGACTATAGAATTTTGCCATAGGGTTATATTTAGTTGCGCGTGATTTTAGACACAAGAAAGTGAGTGGTCTAGTGGCAAGGCATCATTAAGGGTGCAAGGGAGCTTGAGTTCGAATCTCATGACAAGTAAGGGAGTATTTATTTTGTAAATTGGACGAGAAGAGTTTGAGTTGGATTTAAACTCTGCTAATGGAGGGATCCGACATCGGTAAGATATAAAGAAGGAAGGTGAGAAGCTAGCTATATATATAGCATTCTATGAGGAGAGTTAATATACCTTGGTGGGCGTTTGGGTGCAGATCTAGAGGATAGTTGCCAATAGTAGCGAAGGAAGGGCTATTAGAACTTGAGGTACACGGTAAGGTTACGGTGAGGTTTCGATTTTCGATAAGTGTATATTAAGTTATGATTAATCGTTAGGCGATGTCGATTGTAGGTTCGTGACTCACTTACCTCAAATCCCGAAGTTGATCTTTATTTCAAATTCCTGCCGAAATCACTTGTTAGATTTGATCTATTATTTAATTATGGAAGGGATCTTTTTGCCGATTGTACATTGATGTACTTACCTCGTTTTGAATCCGGAAGATCCCTTATGCTATTGGCTATGGCACTATTATGGATCTCAAAGTTTTGGCTTTTGTGGATGAATAGTAGAAGAAAAGAAAAGAAAGAAAAAAGATGGAGAGAGTTTTGACAAGGAAAATTCAGCTAAAGAGAAGAGGAAAGATTGTTGCTACTTTCACTAGGAGGTTTGACAAGATGTTGAAGAGAGAGAATGACTCTTTTCTTTTCTCTCTTTGGCGAAACTATTAGCCTTAGAGTCCCTAATTCACCAATTCTTCACTTGTGATAAGTTTTAGTTTTATCAACTATGAAATTCCATCAAATCTCCTAATTAGCCAAGAGTTTTATTGAATAAAACTCCTCTTCCTTGTGTCGTCAACTCTCCACTCATGGAGGCAAAATTTTATTTCTTTTATTTGCTTCCTAGATGACTTGAACTCAGGCCCAAAACCTCTTGCATTTGGGCCATTTCCTAAAGCCTTAGGTGGCATCTTCAGGCCACATTTCCAAGTCCGTTATTGGGTCAAACTTCATGTACTTTATATTTTTAGGGTCACTCGGCCTAAGTTCCCCTTGGGCTCTTAGATTCGACATTCAGGGTCAATTTTAAGTTTCCTAAAATTTTAGCTGACTCTGTATTTTCCAAGTTTCCAAAATGTTTAGTTTCCTATTTTGGCTTGGTTTCCAAAATGTTTAGTTTCCTATTTTGGTTTGGTTTCCAAAATGTTTAGGTTTCCCAAAATGTCTAAGTTTCCAAAAATGTCTAAGTTTCCAAAAGTGTCCATTTCCATTTCCATTTCCATTTTCATTTCCATCTCCATTTTCATTTCCATTTTCATTTTCATTTCCATGCATTCCTAGGTTTCCAAAAGTATCAAAAATTTATTCATAGTACTTGAAACTTGTCATTTCATACAATTAAACTGGAAATGCATAGGCCCTATTTAGGATGTTACATAACTAAGGTATCTAGCTAACTGCTCGGGTAAGCACGTAAGGTATGTTATGTTTTAAATTACTTGAGTTAAGTTAATATTATGGGAATTGTGTTATATATGTTTGAGGCTAAGATTGATGTGTATGAGTATTATATGATTGAATTCAAGTTTGAGCGTAAGATTATGGAAATTAGATTTCAAGTAGAAATGCTAAGAATAAAGGAAATTTTAGTGCGATAACATGGTTGGTATGAATGCAATACCTATACAAAATAGAGCATGTGATTTTTGGTAATATACTTATGGAGCTTCAAGGAGATGTAGGTTGAACAACTCTTAAATTCCATAAGACTTAATTTTTCTAATTAAACATGTCTGTGAACAAGTCATTGGGTTAGGGTGTGGCAACGGCATACGCATGTTCAGGATTGGATCTAGGAGAGCTTGGTACTTGCGACCCTAGTGGCTCACCTCCTCTTTTGTGGAATCCTACCTGGTGCGTAGTGTCTGTTCACTTTATGCGCAAGGACTTGTTGGTGGGCCAAAGTTCATAACTAAAATCCGAGAGGGACCAAATACCCTTTTATTTGTTAAATTACTAAAATACCCTTATATTGGTAAAGTACCAAAATACCCTTATTTTACAAAATTACCAAAATACCCCCAATTTGTAAAATTACCAAAATACCCCCGGTTTGCAAAATTATCGAAATAACCTTGATTTGTGATATTACCAAAATACCGCCAGATTATAAAATTACCAAAATACCCCCGATTTGCAAAATTACTAAAATACCCTCGATTTGTGAAATTACCAAAATACCCTTGATTTACGAAATTACCAAAATACCCCCCATTTGTGAAATTACCGAAATACCCCTGGTTTGCAAAATTACTGAAATACCCCTAATTTACAAAATTACCAAAATACCCCTAGTTTGTGAAATTATTAAAATACCCTTGGTGGGTAAATTATGAAAGTACCCTTGGTGGGTAAATTATCGAATTACCCTTGGTAGGTAAATTACGAAAATAACCTTGGTAGGTAAACTACGAAAATACCCTTGGTGGGCAAATTATGAAAATACCCTTGGTAGGCAAATTACGAAAATAGCCTTGGTAGGTAAATTACGAAAATACCTTTGGTAGGTAAATTACGAAAAGACCCTTGGTAGATAAATTACGAAAATACCCTTGGTAGGTAAATTACGGAAATACCCTCGATGGGTAAAATGACCGATATGCCCTTGGAGGGCAAAAATGATGAAAATGCCCCTACATGTTATATGATTATTCTTGTATGTGATTTATGATTGTTTTCGTATGATTATTATTGTATGTTGCATTCATGTGTTATTATGTTGCATGGGGATGGGATTATTCGAAAGGGGAAGTGCAGATAGGATCGCATGGTCGCTTGACGATCGTGGATCCACCGGCTTTAGCCACCAAGCGACTATCTGCCGCACCGATAAGTTAGTCTTGCAACCAAAGCTACATAAGGAGTGTAGGGATGGGTGGGTCGATTAAATCCCCACATGAGTGCAAGGGTTGGACAAGAGACGAGTGCAAGGCTGGTATGGGCATTAATGCATTGCATATGTGGTTTTATTTGAGATGGGCTTAGGCCCAGATAAATATGTTTTGTGACATTTATGGGTTAAGGCCCAATTGAGGCTTTTATGGGCTAAGGCCCAATTGCCATCAGCATCTTGAAATGGGCTTATTACCAAACTGCTGTGATTCATGTTCTTATTGATGAGGGTTATGCACCCGAGTTTTCGTAAGCTCACACCTTTTTTAATATTTTCTCGTGTAATCCTCGATAAGCGGTTCGACGTGCTAGAGGACTCCTGAGGTGGCCACATTACGAGTAGTTTTGGACTCTAGTATTTTACTTATTTTTAACTTGGGTTAATATTTTGTAATAAGGCCTCTCATAAATTCTGGTTTTAGTTTTGGATTTTTAGTTTATTATGTCTTAAATATGCTAAACTTTGTATCACGATTTTCTAAAATAATATCTGCTTTCAAAATACTACGCTTTCGCGAATAGGTCGTAAACATCACGTTTTCACAAGTCAGTCATTTTAATTAAGTTTTCGTAACAAACAAAGTGTTTTTAGGTAATAACTTTTTAATAAATGTAGATTAATAATAAAGAAACGCAAACTGGGACTTTAGTTTTTAATATCAAGAAAGGTTTTCAAATGGAACCATGGTTTCTCGAAAAGCACCCCAATGTCACACGCCAGATTCGGGCCTAACTTCTTGGCCAATTTTGGAGTGTTACATTATCTTACTTCATCATTTCTATCCATGTGATTTTACATGCAATTCATTTATGGTTTCAATGAGCTAACGAATGGACCAATTGTACATATATAATTGTGGTTCAAATAATTTATAATTAAGTTTAAGATTTTCACCTATTAATTATAAACCGATTTAGTCAATAAGTCATTCCACTAAAGTATCGTGACTGAGCTCTCCCTTATTATATATCATTATGAAAGCTACTTAATAAGTGCTCACCTAATGACCTTGTCATAAATGTGTTACCCTGATAGGATATTTTTAATCTAATCTCTTTGGGATAAATCTATTCCAATATGATCCTATTTTATCTTATGGAACCATTACATCTTCCTTCATGAAATGTCAATTACTATCAAATAGTAATAAAGTCATTTATCACAAAGATAAAAGACCGGTGGTTGCGCTTTACTATTCATCTATCATGTAATGTCGATGAAGGGATATCATTTACCTTTTAGTTGAGTTATGAATTCCATTATTGTGAAATAGTGCTACATACTATAGAAGTCATTATACCCAACACACCAGCTTTATATTCCTTATCTATTTGAACTCAAACTTTTACTTACATTAAAGTATACGAGTCACACATGCATTGTATATCATCCACTCAGGATTAAGGTAAGTCACACAATGACTGTCACAAGTGAATAAATTTATAAACAAATTTAGGATATATCCCACTTGGCTCTTGTATGATGTATTGTTAGTCCAGCCAATCACATTTATGTCTTTATGTTCTGGGAGTCATTCGCTCCATTACTCAAGACAAAACATCTCCCCTATTGAACTTGATAGATGACATATTAGTCTTTCAATCGATTTGCTCGTTTTTTATTAGACTAAGGACTTGTTTAGATTATCTACTAATACAAGTCGTCTTTTCGTATTACGATCCGACCATATAATATTTCTTAGTATTAGTTAAACATTAGATAAATAATGAACCAATATTTACTTCCAATTTGCTTTGCATACAAAACCATTGAGGATAATATACAAAGAAGATTTATGTAACCGATGGATTTTTATTTAACCAATTTGTTTGAAAAATACAAGTATTTATAGATGAAAATACTACACTTAGGGCACTAGATTCCAAAAAAAAAAAAATATATCCTATGAAGTACAAGTGACAAAGGGATTTCCCACTACCTTTGTCACTACCCAACCAAGGAGGAAGCAAACTAGACTAGTGGTTTCCAAGGAGTTTGAATACGTTGTAAGAGCCAATAAATAGAATGGAAAGGTCTATGATATGGTTAAATGAATCATGAAAAGGAATGTTTTGAAGGACAGTTCTTTTGAGACCTTATCTAACTCAAGCCCAAGCTCATCTCCATCTAAAAATATTCCACTCCGTTCAATGTTGAAACCCAGAACCAAGCATCTAAATTTTCTTGATATAACAGCTTAAAGGAACAAGAGAATGAAAGAGGTTGGAGTGCTTGAACTCTTATCTAGTTTTGCTAAGGCTACTAGAAAACAAGAAGAAAGGATTGACTTGAGACAAATCATAGTTGTAATTTAGGTACTTTTTAGAACTTAACGAGGTTGTTTTTAAGTCATGTTATATTTATTTATTGCATTTTCAGTATTAGTAGATTAGATTCAAATTAATGCAAAATAAGCATTTTACTCAATTTTTAGTGTTTCGATGACCCGTTAGGTTAACTTGGGTCTCGAGAATGACTAATAGGTTATTTGAGTGTGTAAGGTTCCATTTCAGGCCAAGGAACATAAAGGATGACAGTCGTGTCGCAACATAGGGGGTCTGTGTCACAACACAGAACTTCGAAACTACTAGGGCTGAAAGAGACTCCACATCGTGATGAGGGCTTCCCTGACGTCATGATTTGGAAATCTTCAGTTGTACCTTAGACAACTAGAAGACGAATATGTGCAAGTGTACACAATCGCAAGAAGTAATAAAGTGGCAAGTAAATATCGAGTTATCGTACCAACAGGGACTGTGAAAAGAATTATTTATGAATGCAATTTAAAACACTTTGGTGAAGAAAATTATTTTGATTTGAGAAGGTGATTAAAAACTAATATTTTTAACTAAGTAAAATAAATAAATAGAAAATAAAAGTTCTAATGCACGATTTCAAAAGACGATTTTAATCAAGTTGACATAATTGTGTTAGATTAATTACATTTCTTAACTTATAATTGTTAAACTCATGTTCATGTTGTTACGAATAAATTCTCGGCAACTCGGTAATTTGCTAACTTATGAACATATTCACCTACCAAAATCCATTTATCTCTTGACTATATCTCTATGTCAATTCAACCAATTAAACAAATTTTAATAAGCAAATGTGTTAATGCACATATATACTTATGAAATCAAAATAATCTCTTGTACATATCTCTATGCCAATTCAAACAATTAATTCAATCTCATAAGCACATAAAAGATCATGTGAGGTAACAATGTATTTCTACCTTGAAATAGTTTAATCACAATAATCTTGCAAGTTATACAAGGATAACGATCGTTAGATATCATTGCTAATTTAACCTCAGCTACCTTAGATGATTAAACATGCATTGATTACATATCGTGTTAATTAATTACAATTTCAATCCATTTAAATAATTAATTCATTAGTTACCTTACAATTTTAATGTAAGAATAACTTAGTTATGGTTTTACTTAATCAAACATCTTACCGAGGCCTACAACAACACAAACACAATTTTAATAAATTAAGTAGACGAAATGCAATCAACCTAACACGAATTAAATTTAATCCATATTAATTAAATTAAACATATCAACATCACAAATATTCATAGACATGCTCATAATAACAACAAAAAAATTAAAAGGATAGGGAACAAGAATCAAATCCGGTGTTTTCTCTGTGGCTTGACTAGTTTGCTCCACTCCTCCTTCTCCACTTGTTCTTGTCGAACTGAAGCTTCTACGAACACTTGAATGCTGCTCCAAATGGTGTTGATTGACTCTTTTTTAATAGGTGAAATTGGTAAGGGAATAAGGGGAAGAAAGTGAAGAACAATGGAAGGGAATGAAGAGAGAAAAATGAGAGAGAAGTGAAGAGATGAGAAGAGTTTGAGATGTGTTTGAAGTGAGCAGCAAATGGGGGTATTTATAGGTTGAGATGGATGCTAAAATTAGAAAAAATCAGTGGCTATAGAGTCCCCCGTGGTCGGCCACATGTGGCAAGTTTGAAGAATTCAAACTTGCTATTTTAAGGTAGGGCAAATTCGTAAAGGCACAAATAATGGAGGGGTTTGAGTGCAATTTGAAGGAGTCTTCAAGGTCCATTTTCAAGTTAAATAATCAGACAAGCAAGCTGATTGGGTCAGCATGTGGGACGGTTTTAGGCTGCCCAAAGGCTCTGTTGGATCGGTTTTCTAGGTTCACTCAATCGGGCCACTTTTCATAATTAATTAATAATAATTTATTTAACCCAAATTAAATTTAGCCTATGCTTCAAGACAATTGAAGCACATGAAAGAAATTGCGACGATGACTTAAAACTTGCGACCATTATTTTCGCATTGAAAATTTGGCGTCACTATTTATTTGGCGAGAAATGTCACATTTATTCGATCATAAAAGTCTAAAGTATTTAATGACTCGAAGGATCTAAATTTGAGACAACGCAGATGGTTGGAATTGTTGAAAGACTATGAGTTGGCGATTGACTACCATCCGGGAAAAGCTAACGTTGTTGCGGATCGTTAAGTCAAAAATCATTGTTTGCTCTTCGTGCAATGAATGCCGAGATAGCTATGTCGGTGATGGTTCGATCATAGTGAGTTACAAGCAAGACCGATGTTTATCCAACAAATTTGTGATGCACAGAAAGTTGACAAGGATTTGATTGTTAGACGAATTGATGTGAAAAGGTGCAGTCGATTTTGATTGATTCAAATGACTATTTGAATTTTAAAAGCCGAATGTGTGTTCCGAAAAACTCAGAGTTGATACAGATGATTCTGAGTGAGGCCCATAGTGGTCAATTATCAATACATCCGGGTAGGACAAAGATGTATAATGATTTGAACAGTTCTATCGGTGGTTGGGCATGAAGCAGGATATATCGAATTTGTTTGAAATGCTTAATTTGTCGACAAGTAAAAGTGAACATCAAGTGCCATCCGGACTACTTTAGCCAATCATGATACCGAATGGAAATGGGATAGAATTACAATGGATTTTGTATCCGGTCTTCCTATGACACCGGGTAAGAAAGATGTCGATCTGGGTTATAGTTGATAGGTCGACTAAATCACTCATTTTGTCTTGGGTTAGTCAGATTTTTCACTCGATAAACTTCTTTGAATTATGCGTGTCGCATGATTGTGAGATTGCATGGTGTCAAGTTCCATTGTTTCGAACGAGACCCAAGATTTACATCACGGTTTTGGAAGAAGTTGCAAGATGCCTTAGGTACTAAACTACATTTTAGTCGACTTTTCATCCAGAATTAAACAAATTTTAATAAGCAAATGTGTTAATGCACATATATACTTATGAAATCAAAATAATCTCTTGTACATATCTCTATGCCAATTCAAACAATTAATTCAATCTCATAAGCACATAAAAGATCATGTGAGGTAACAATGTATTTCTACCTTGAAATAGTTTAATCACAA
The DNA here is from genome assembly GCA_025506655.1 of Gossypium rotundifolium. NCBI lineage: Eukaryota > Viridiplantae > Streptophyta > Magnoliopsida > Malvales > Malvaceae > Gossypium > Gossypium rotundifolium. Next base: position 128,707,516 of record CP106729.1, on the reverse strand, counting down.
TAATCTTGCAAGTTATACAAGGATAACGTATCGTTAGATACTGTTGCTAATTTAACCCTCAGCTACCTTAGATGATTAAACATGCATTGATTACATATCGTGTTAATTAATTACAATTTCAATCCATTTAAATAATTAATTCATTAGTTACCTTACAATTTTAATGTAAGAATAACTTAGTTATGGTTTTACTTAATCAAACATCTTACTTGAGGCCTACAACAACACAAACACAATTTTAATAAATTAAGTAGACGAAATGCAATCAACCTAACACTAATTAAATTTAATCCATATTAATTAAATTAAACATATCAACATCACAAATATTCATAGACATGCTCATAATAACAACAAAAAATTAAAAGGATAGGGAACAAGAATCAAATCCGTGTTTTCTCCGTGGCTTGACTAGTTTGCTCCACTCCTCCTTCTCCACTTGTTCTTGTCGAACCGAAGCTTCTACTTAACACTTGAATGCTGCTCCAAATGGTGTTGATTGACTCTTTTTAATAGGTGAAATTGGTAAGGAATAAGGGAAGAAAGTGAAGAACAATGGAAGGGAATGAAGAGAGAAAATGAGAGAGAAGTGAAGAGATGAGAAGAGTTTGAGATGTGTTTGAAGTGAGCAGCAAATGGGGGTATTTATAGGTTGAGATGGATGCTAAAATTAGAAAAAATCAGTGGCTATAGAGTCCCCCTGTGGCCGGCCACACATGTGGCAAGTTTGAAGAATTCAAACTTGCTATTTTAAGGTAGGGGCAAATTCAGAAAGGCACAAATAATGGAGGGGTTTGAGTGCAATTTGAAGGAGTCTTCAAGGTCCATTTTTCAAGTTAAATAATCAGACAAGCAAGCTGATTGGGTCAGCATGTGGGACGGTTTTAGGCTGCCCAGTGCTCTGTTGGATCGGTTTTCTAGGTTCAGCTCAACTGGGCCACTTTTCATAATTAATTAATAATAATTTATTTAACCCAAATTAAATTGGATTAAAATTAAAATTAATTTATGAATTAATACACATAATTTGGACCGTCTTAGATTGAAAAATTAATTCGCCTTGATGCTTTAAAATTGCTTCTCGGTTTTGTGCTTCTAGTAGTGTCTGCGGAGCCATTTTTTGCCCTTTGTGTGAATCTGTCAAAAATGATCAAAATTAATCAAATTTTATTATAAAATTAAGTAAAATTCAACATGTTAATATTTTAAGTACAATTTATTTATTTTATAATAATTAAATATTTTTGACAAGAATTTTACTAAAAGCGCATGAATTTGAGTTAAAAAGGGCATGAAAAAGTGTGTATATTTTCGTGTTTCCAACGACGACGTTGCGATGAGGGCTTCCCCTACGTCACGGTGACGGAAGAAAAATATGTAAAGATGTGGATGAATTTTGGACAACCATTTAGGGTTATTTTCCCTAATTAAACCCTAATTACTCCAAGGGTATTTTAGGCACATAGCACTCTAATGTTAGCCTATATAAACAACTTTAGAACCTCATTAGAGCGGGGTTTAGATGTAGCTAAACAATTTTATTTCGTTTTAGTTTATTTTGATGTTTCCGTAGTTGGAATATTTTCTATTCCAATGTGAAAACGATTGTGAGCAGAGATTGCTCTGGAACCGCACTTATATATTTATTAATGAGCATTTTCTTTATCCTTTTCTTTTATTCTTTTATTTATTCTTCGTTAACTTGATCAATTAATTGTTTTATGAATATTAGGATAAATTCTTGTGCTTTATTTATATATTGCATGATTTAGTTATGGAACTGATTAATTGATTAGGGAGTAATTAACAGAAGAATGAGGGTTTCCCATACAAATTAGTTGGTATAAATTTATGTGTGTTTAAACCCTAGGATTGACGACCCTAGGAAGTAATCTAGGTTAAACTAGGTCGAGAGATAAGTTTGCTACGTAAATCATAATTTATCCCAGTCAAGAAAATGAGGTCGAGAGATAAGTGAGTATTGGTCGATTGATTAATCAGTAGAGGCTGATGGGTAATATTGGTTAATTAAAAATTAATTCACTAAAAACAACCCAAGTTCTGAAGTTAATTACAACCACTGAAGCAAGTTGATCTTATACCTATTAATCGATCATAGGTTGTGTAACATCCCTTACCCATAATTCCCGCCAGAACTGGGCCTGAGGCATTACTGGATAAAAACCAAATGATCACCACTTAGGCTCATCGTGACTACTCTCTCTTAAGTCACCTCATCAACCTCATTCTCAACTTACGAGGCCTCACTTAAAAACACGAGGCTCTCTAGACTATATCTAAACTTTTTCGAATCTTAAAATTTTCTCTATCTAAACAGGGACTACACGCCCATGTTAGATGGCACACGCTTGTGTGTGTCTACACACGCCCATGTCCACCAACCGTGCATGAAAATTCAAGCATCCTGCCAATGCCCCACGGCTAGAGCACATTTCCGTGCCCACCACCCATGGTGAACACTGACTACTTCACACGGCCTTGAGTCTAGGCACACGCCCGTGTGTAGACACACACACCCATGTCCACCAACTGTGCATGAAAATTCAAGCATTCTGCTAATGCCCCACAGCTAGAGCACACTCTTGTGCCCACCACCCATTGTGAACACTGACTACTTCACACGGCCTTGAGTCTAGGCACATGCCTGAGTGGCTAGCCCGTGGCCTACGCTACTCAAATCTACCAAAGTGACACGGCCAAGGCATACGCCCATGGACTGGTTGTGTGTCACACATGACCTAGACATATGCCCATGTTTCTAACCATATGAACAAGAACTAAGCTATTTTCCAAGTTCTTTTCACTCCTCAATCATACACAACATGCACTCATCCAATCTATCTATAATCAACCCATATTGAAGTAAAATGTCACATGGATAACTACATCTTTTCATATAAAAAAATAGCCAACAACTATGACATTATACAAAATAGATTATCATTCTGAAGTCCAACACATCTTAGCCATTTACAACAAAATTCACTAACTTGTCTAGCCTCTATACATGCCATATACAAAACATTGAGTCTCATGTTCTAGAGTGTGCTGATAGTGTGGGCGATCCTCCAATTGATTCACGTATCTCAATTCAACTCTTTTGCTCTATAAGACAAAGGAAAAGAAAAGGAGTAAGCTTTGAGCTTAGTAAGTTTACACATAAACAATTTAAGCATTCTAGTATAAGCTAAACAACAATTAGCATATCACTACCAAATAAATTGTTATCCACAACTATGCTTACTCTTTTTATTCCTTACCACATTTCCAACACATTATGAGTCACATACTCATAATCATCGACATTCACCCCTGCACTCAATACCACATTTACTCAAAAGTACAACACATCATTTTATCACACTAATACATCCACACAGCTAAATTACTCGGTGGTTTCACACTCATCCCACCACAATCAGATAATAAGGTAGTATCTCACATAGCCTACTAAGAGGAAATCATAGTGGTTTCGCACATAGCCCACTAAATAAGATACTTAACTATGGTATCGCACACATCCCATCGTTGTTAAGTATTAAGGTGGTATCGCACTTAGCCCACCATCAAATATTATCACTACACATCCACATATCTACTTACTCATTCATTCATGATATCTACCACATTCATTCCACTTGAACCACATAGGTTCTCAATCATTCTCATTCATGCTACACACTAGCTAGCATTAAGAATGTATAAGTATAATCACATTGATTACGCATAAACTTACCTTGGCACTCAAAAGTATAGAGACGTGCAATTTAGTCCACCACTTTGCTCTTGCCTCAGTTTTAATCTAGGCTTCGTCTTTCTTGATCTATAATGATAAATCAACTCATTCAATACACACATTGACTAAATTAACCATTATCTCATACTTTAGTGAAATTACCATTTTGCCCCTAAACTTTCTTATATTTACACTTTTACCCCAAAGTTTGTAAAGTGATTTTCATTCAACTTTCTAGCCTTTCATGCCTAGCCGAATCATTTAATCAACTAAAGCAATCATCAATTCTCACTAAACCACACATGTATGACCAAACTCAAGACTTTCACAAACAAGTCCCTACATGCATTTTTCATGGAAATCACTTAGCAAAAGATGTTTCTACTACATCAAGCTTTTATATTCTCCCATAAAACATCAAAATATTGCATGTCATACATGGGTACATTTTTGAACATCCATCCTAGCTCAACATATAGCTAAAAATAGCTTTCTCATGTTACTAAGACTTTAAAAATATGAAAAATATCAAAAACGGGGCTTTGATGCACTTACTAGCAAGCTTGAAATGTTGAAGAGCCCTAACAATGGATTCCTTCAAATTTTGGCAGCTTAGAGAAGAAGATGAATGAATTTTGTCATCTTTTCCCCTTTTTAATCATTTAATTGACAAATGACCAAAATGTCCTTTTTGTCAAACCTTCAAATTTTAACCCATTCATGCCCAATTTTGTCCAAAAATTAGAATTTGGAAAAATTGCTATTTAAGGAGGTCTATTTTATAATCCAAAGCTATTTCATACAAATAGCTTCTAGAATCTCACATTTTGCAACTTTTACAATTTAGTCCTTTTCGACAATTCAACCACAATTTAACAAAATTGCTTCATGAAACTTTCACACTAACATGCAATATGACATAAACCTCAAAACTCATACATATACCTCAAATTTGTAGTCTCGCACCACTATTCTGACTAGGCTCTAAATCGGGATGTTACAGGTTGAGAGCTCACATTGTTGACAATAGGAATAGGAAATTCCATTCGGTTAATTTAGGGTAATTGATTTAATTAGTTTAATAAATACTTTAATTTGGATTCATCCTACTAATTCATAACTCGACTAGATTAGTAATTATTTTATATAATTATTTAATAATAAAAATTTTCCAATATGCAATCCTTAGGTACGATGGCATTGATTAAATTCTACATTTGAATTGGTCTTGGATTTTTCTATATATTTCATTTGGTTTAGTTTGGAAGCTTGTTTTTCGGGATGTTCAACCTTTCATAAATGATAAGAATATTGACAAAAATAGTTTTATTGATCATGGCATTGATTAAATTCTACATAATCTTGGATTTTTGGTTTAGCTTGTTATGTTCAACCTTACATGAAGAAGGCGATGCATGAGTTCTATGCCAACCTAAAACAAGGCATCACAATAGAGACTAATAATTGTTACCACAAGGTCTTTATCTGTGGAGATTGGTACAAGTTTGGTCCTGAATAAATCATAAAAGTGATGAACTGCTACACTTCCAACAACATTGAGCTCGAGGAATCCATTGATTATTTAGTTATAACATTGACCAATCATCTCCACATATCTTGGCTTAAGAAAGGTGCATTATGAGCCTCCTTTTTGAGTCTTGTTTATGCTACTTTATATAATTGCTACACGAAATTAGCTTCCTAATAGCCAAAGAGACTACGTAACCAAGAGGATGGTGTTGGATTTGGTACCTTATGTGTAGTATTTTTGCCTATGTACACTAGTATTTTTTTCGAACAAATTGGTTTAATAAAATTATTCATGAATTACACTAATACCCTTTGTATATTGTCCTCAATGATTTTTACATGCAAAGCAAAATAGAAACAAATATTAGCTCATTGTTTAAATAATGATTAAAAAATGTTAAATGGTATTATGTGGTTTGATTGTAATACATAAAGATAACTTATATTAGTAGATGAACATAAAGATCTCCTTAGTCTAATAAAAAATGAGCAAACTTGTAATGACTTATTTTGGTCAAATCAGAACAGTGGTATCAGAACCACAAATTTGAGGTCAAAATATTTATTTTATTATTATTTTAATGTTTACAACATGATTGAGTGATTGTGTGAAAATTTCGTTAAGAAATTTTATCGTTTGATTAGTCAATTTGATAAAAAGGACTAAATCGCGTAAAGCGTAAAACTTGAGTTCTAATAGCTAAAGGTGTTTAATAGCTATAGAACCTTAAAGGTAAGGTCCTTATATTGTAATTAGACCATCAATTGTGTGAGTGGACTTTTATGGACATTATTTATGTTGTTTTAATGGTTTATTAACAAGGTTAAAATGGTAATTTTATAATAAAGGTTAATTAAATTAAACAAAACATTATTCTCATCTTTTATGCTCATCATCAACCGAAAGTTAGGGCAAAGAAGAATCCATTTATTTTCTCTTCATTCGGCTATGCTATGTTTGCCAATTAAGGTCCAATTTTTGTCCCGTTTTTAATGATTTCTATGTTTTTGAGATCGTTATAGCTAGTACTAGCTAGCCCAGGGACTAATTTGCAAAATTTTTAAAGATTTTGAATGTTTCCATTTATGAATATGTATGAGTTTTGATGATTGATTATATAAACAAGTTTTGTAAAGTGATTTTGAGTAAAAATGCAAACTAGTGATTAATTTGTGAAAATATGAAAATGTGTAGTTAAATGTGTGAATAAATGAAAAATATGGGCTGTTAAAGGCCTTAAGGTAATTCGGCTAAGCATATGTTTGTACTAAATTGCATGAATTTACAATTTTATGTGATAAGGACTAAATTGTAAAATGTGAAACTTTGGGGGTAAAAGTGTAAACGTGCCCAAATGTGTGTTTTAGATTAAATTGAAAAAATTAGTGATTGAATAAGCTGAATTTTTTATTATATAGATCAAGAAAAATAGAATTCAGACCTAGATCGGGAAAACTGAAGGTATCGACTAAATGACTCAATTCGCCATTTTAACATCCAAGGTAAGTTTGTATGTGATAAACATTATTACAATTATGCTTTTAATGCTTTGATATTGCATAAATTGTATATGTGAGAATACGGTCATGTTCGACAACAAAATCGACTGCATTTAGCACTTAGTTTGTGAAATTATAATAGCTTCGGCTAAGTGATAGCACTTAGTGTGCGAAACATCTAGTAAGACACTTAGTGTGCGGAATTATAATAGCTTCGGCTATGCGATGACACTTAGTGTGCGAGACATCGAGTATTTCAACGACATTTCGTGTAAGTATGAACTTGTTATGGATTAATACAGGTATGTATATATATATTATGAGATTAAAATCGAAGAAGTTACAAAGTTTGAATATAAGCATATGAAAGGTTTGTTAGAAATCTTGAATTTCATGATAATATGTTTAGATTGATGATATGTGTTTTATGAATTTTTGAGTAGATTTAGTATGAACTTACTAAGCTTTGTAGCTTCCTTTGTTTATTTTTCCCGTGTTTTATAGTGAATTCAAAACTAGCTCAGATTTGGGGATCGTCAGAGTGTATGTCACACTATCCAACCATCTACTTGGTACTTTTGAGTTGTGTAAATATGGTATTTGGAATGTATAGGCTTGAGTCACTTTGGTTATGTTTTTTTTTTTTTGTATTTATAGGCATGAGATTTGGCTTAATTTAGCTAGTTTGATTATGTATATATAAGTGTGTTTATGGCTTATATTATGAGGTTTGTGAAATTGATATCATGCTTGTGAATTGGAACAAAATAATGTATGTTTGGTAAATTTTTTTAGATATGAACTAATGTTATTTTGTGAAGTGTTTAATGTTACTTAGAAATGGTTGATAAATTGATGATGATTGTGATTAAAGTTTAGGATAAGAAGTGTTAGATGAAATGGTAAGAATTATGGTTGATTTGGTTGTTATGGTTTGAATATTTTGCTTTGTTTTTGTGCCATATGTGTAGGTGGAGGTTTGTACCAAATGTAGTGGCAAAATGGCTTGGTAAATAGCCTATTTTTGTCCACATGGGTAGAGACATGGACGTGTGTCTCAGCCGTGTGTGACACACGGTCAAAGTACATGGCTGTGTGTCCCATGGTGTTGCAAGTGGAAGCAAGTCTGTATGCTCCACATAGGCATGTGATCGACCATGTGGCACAAGTTAGTTTACCTCCCGAATTGGCACACGGCCTAGCACACAGGCGTGTGACTTGGCCATGTTGTATAAGTTAGTATACCTTATAGTTTTGGCACGGCCTAACACACGGCCTAGCACACGAGCTCGTGTGGCCACTTCGAAGGGTTCACGGGCTAGACACACGGGCATGTGGTCGGCCATGTGACCCATGTCAGTATGTATGCCTGTTTTCACATGGCCTGAGACATGGGCGTGTCTACTAGCCGTGTGAGGCATACAGCCTGTTCACACGGGCGTGTGACCCTTGTTTACATAAAAAATTTCTATGTTTCCAGAATTTTCATATCGATATTAGTTTAGTATCACTTCTAAAGCATGTTTAAGTCCTTGTAGGCCCTTATAAGGGACAATGTGATTGTGTTGAATGATTTATGAAAATGAATGCTTATTGTTACATAAATGTATGCTATATGTGTTGTGAATTGATCGATAATACCTGATAACCCTATTTCGCGTTGAATACGGTGAGGGGTGTTACAAAACCGATTGAAAGGCTAATATGTCATCTATCATGTCCAATTTGGGAGATGTTTTGTCTTGAGCATTGGAGCAAATGACTCCTAGAAGATAGAGATATAGATGTGACTAATTAACTAATAAAACATCACACATGACCCAAGTAGAATAAATCTTGAATCCGTTTATGGATTTTTTCACTTGCGACTTTCATAGTGTGGCATTCCTTAATATTGAGTGGATGATGGACAATGTATGCGTGACTCATATATTTTGATGTAAGAAAAAGTTTGAGTTTAAATAGATAATGAACCAAAAGCTAGTGCGTGAGGTATACGACTTCTGCAATATGTAGCATCATTCACAATAATTGAATTCATAGTCTAAGACATGGGTAAATGATATCCTCTCATTGGACTTACATGATAGATGAAAAAAAGTAAATATGGCCACTATAATACCCTACCCGGCATAGTCTTGTTGATGATTTGTATGGGCTGAAAGTTAAGTTAATATTTAAGTCAAGGTAAGACTGACTTATGTTGTATCCATCAGTGTGCTACTTGTTACGCCATTAGTGGGAGACTGTTTGATTTATAGGTAACTCTATTATGGTTCACTTTTCGAAAAGTTTAAGTTGAAGTCTTTATGTTTTGGCATGGAGGTTTTGAGGAACCAACCACTCAATGTTTCTTTTGGAAAGTCTGTATGTTAAGACCTTCTGTTTATGTACTCCAGTAAAGGATTGTGGAATTGTGGATTTGAATATTGTTTGTTTGTGCATGTGTGATTTCTATTCAGTTTTAGTTGCACTTTTACTAGGATCCAGTTAAAAATTTACCAAGGTTTATGATTATTTTACAAGTGATCGATTAGAAAGATAGAGTTGTGCATGAAACAATATAAATAGTATAGCAAATTTCATTAAGATTATCAATGAGTTTCTAGACTATGCTATTCTTTTCTATCTTGTGTACAACATTAAAGTGGTTATCATAGTTAGAGTCCAGGTGAGAATAGGAACTTCGAGCCATGGAAATCTATTATATGAAGTTGTCTATGTGTGAGCATGATCGTAACATGAAATAGATATGGCTTCCTTAGGGGTATGAACTCGGTATCTAGATACGATGAGCCATTGGTAGGACATGTTAGTTGTAAACTAGAATGCCAGGTAATTGTGACCATTGTTAGGGCATGCTAGTTGCAAACCAAATGGGGGATATATGATGGGCTACTGGTAGGACATGATAGTTGTTAACCAGTTTGGTGGCCACTGGTAGGGTATGTTAGTTACTAACCAGTTGGCATGAGTGTTATGTTTGGTAGGGCATGTTAATTTCTAACCAACCTAATGTTATGGGTGGTTCCTAAGGTAGGACATATTAGTCGTTAACCATGGAAAAGAGCCCTAAACTCATAGGAACACGTAGGTGTTCAAAATGATATTTTACATAAGATATGTTATGATATGTGGGATTCGAGGTTCAACCCAAGGAAGATTAAGTAAATAGTAAGTTAATATGTCTCTGTATGTGTTATATGATTTTTTATGTATCTAAAAGAATAAGCTAATACGATTCAGTATATGTTGTGTGATACGTATATCAATCGATTTATAAAAGAATGGTTAATTATTAAGAAGTATGTTATAATTGATGAGTTGAAAATATAGCATATTTATTAAGAATTAATGATTGGTATATTGAATCCACCCTAGTAAGTTTTGAAAGCAGGTATGAAGTTGCCTAAAGGGATGTTTGTGATGCAAAGGAAAGTATGAGAAAAGGTCGTGTTTGGTGAAGAAGCATAAGTTCTGTTAAGGTTATAATTCTCTTTGGAGGAAAGGATATAAGTGTTTGCCCAATGTTATGAAAGAGGGTATGCACCAGATGTGAGAGTTCGCCTAAAAGCTTATACGCCATAGTTAAGTGTTCGCCAATGTGATGAGAACATCCACCCGTGTGTCTCAGCATGTAGAGTTTAGTGTATTAGTTTGTATTATGAGCTTGCAGTGTAATCTATTCTTATCTAAGTGTTGAGTTTTCCTTGCTGGAATTCATTAAGTTCTTCTGAACTTACCCCTTTTCTTTTCCTCATTCCAGGTGGTCTTTCTTTGTAGACTCTTTGAAGGGACTCAGCCAGAAAAATCAATCTCTGCAGTGAGCTCCATTTGTTTTTGTTTTGTAACATGCATATGTTTTGGGGTGGCGTGTAACTCTATTCTAAAACTAATTCTATAATAAATATCTTTCTTATTCAGTTAAAACTTTATAATAAGGATACCCTTTAAGGGATTTGTTAAAGTTTATTAAGTTTTGATTTATGAAATGATTTCCACTTGTGTACACCAAACTATTTTATAAGTAATCGTTACTACTAGTATTGTATATCAAAGATGAGTCTTTAACCAAAGATTTAAATCAATTTACTTTTATCCTACAGTGTATATTGTTTAATAACTTGTGATTTTAAATGTAACATCCTAGAAATAGGGGCTCTGCATTTTACACTATTGCTTGTGTTTGGCTCGTTAAGCATGTAATTTTGGTATGTTTGGGGGCCTGGAGAGGCTCGGGGTCAAGCCAGAGCCTTGGTGAAATTTTTGTTTTTGGGGCTTAAGGGGGGAAAGCTAGTAGGAGCAGGCCTTATGTGTAATTACTTGTAATTGTTGACACAAAGAAGAGTGTGGTGTGATGGCAAGGTGACGCCACTTAAGGAGCAAGGGAGTGGCGTCACAAGGGAGCAGAAGGAGGGAAGGAGTTCGAGTCTCTTCAGTAGCATGTGGGAGCTTTATTTTTTTGTGCTCAAGATGGTGGAGTGTTGGCTTTCGGCTTGGACTCTTCAAGGGTGGTTATTGACTTGGTCAATGATTTTGAATGGAAGGCGTGGAGGAGTTTGTGGAGGAAGACTTGGTCTTCTAGTTCAAATGATGGATGGAGAGTAAAGCAAGGAGCAAAACAAAGGATTTGGTGGGTGGTGGAGTTGTTGGCCGATTGTGGGTAGTGTGTAGGGGAGCATTTCGGTTTAGCTAGTAGGGGTGTGTGAAATTCTCTTGAGGGTTAGACATTTCTTTCTTTGCATATTCGGCTATAGAGTGTGAGGGGTGTCGAATGTTGCAAATTCTTTGGGATTATTTTCTCTTCATCTCCTTTTGCATCTTTGGTCTTGGCCGAATTAGAGAGTGACCATTTGTGTATTTCTTTCTCTCTTCATCTATTTTTCTGTGACTGTCTTTTCTGTTATTCTCTCTTGGCTGAAACTCTCTTCTCCTCTACTTCTTCTCTAGTCGAAACTCTCTTTAGTTCCTCATTATTTCTCTATACTTTTCCCCATCGACAGAACCTTCCCATTCTCGTGAATCGATTCCTACTTCATTTGTTGGTAGCCGAACCTCTTCTCTTGTGATCTCTACGATAGTTGAAACCTTGCAGCTCTTCCATTGACACCTTTTTATTTCTCTCTTTAGCCGAATAGTTCCTTTGGTTCCAAGTGAATCGGTTTCACCTTGCTATTAGATTGTTGAAGGTAATGTCTTCTTTTCACTCTGGTCATAAAAGCCAAATCTTCTTCTCCTTCTATTTCTTTCATCTTCTTTCTCTTTTTTTCTCTAACTCCTCTATCTCCATCTTCACTAACCGAATCTCTATTTCTTTTTCATCTCGAATCAATGCTGCTCGAGTATCCTATGGTGTGAAGGGCTACTTTTCTACCAATTTACTGTGGCTTTTCACCACCAATATCAATACAAGGTAACTTTGTGCAATACCTTTTTCCTTCTCTAAGTCTTCTTTTAAGCCGAATACTTAAAAGGTTATCTTTGACTGCTAGGCCAAACTTCTACTTCTCTCACAACTCATCTCTGATTTGAGAAAAAATCAGTTGTTGTGTGGTTTATCACTTATCAATGTAAGGAATCATTCCTTTTCAAGTTTTCTGCTATTATCTTTGTTGCGTTGCAGTCTGCCTTAATCAAATTTCCTTATTAGCCAATCAGCATTTCTCTCTGAGTATTGATCAAGGCTCTCTTCATGGATGCGAGCGCAAGTCAAACTAAGGAGGGGAGTGGACTCTCTACTCTTAAGTTCAAATGATGTGCTGTGTCGACGGTTTGAGACTTCTTGCCGGGTGTGGTAGAGAGTCGACATCTGCCTGGGATAGGCAAATCTCTATTATCCCGGCTAGTGAGAGTGTCGACGTAGAGAGTCTAGTTTTACGCGTAATCAGGTGTGTAATGCTCACAATCTACTTTATTAATTTACGTTAATATCTGTGTTGGCTGAAAGCCGGAACTATGGTTTAGATAATTGAGATACCCTTGTGGTAAGGTAGGAGGCACCGGGTAAGTTTCGCTATGATCTTACTTTCGAATATATGTATGTATGAATTAATTATTTGTTGTACATTGAAATTATGTTTGCATTCATCTCAATATGATAATATGTTGCATGGGCCTTGGGAAATGATTGGAAGGGGAAGTGTGATTCATTGACTTTTTCACAGTGGTCTGGGACCACGGTGGTTTGGAACCACATATACATTCATTTATCAGTGAATTATCTCAGTGGTCTAGGACTACAATGGGTTGGCCTCACATATACTTATTAGAGATTATCACAGTGGTCTGGGACCACAGTTGGTTGGCCCCATGTATATTTATTTTGTAACTCTGTCACAAGTGGTCTGGGACCACAGTGGCATAATGCCACGGGTGTTTGGCCGATTCAGGTGACCTAGAGGATGGAAAACCAGGTTTGGTTGGGCTACATTGCATACATGTTTAATGTGCTATATTGTGTGGGCTAAGGCTCAGCGTGCATCTGTGAGCTTAAGGCCAGACTACGTCTTAAGGGAATTTACACACTGAGTCTCGGTGACTCACCCCTCTGCTTAATTTTGTAGGTAACCCCTAGTTGCGATTTGGAGCCAAGGCAGACTTGAAGGTGGCCATGCATTGTTTTCTCGTAAACTTTCGTTTCTTATTTAAACTTACTTTTTTATTTTGGGATTTTGGTTATGTAATAAGGCCACTACAACTTTAAATTTGGGAATTACTTTAATACTGTTATTGCATATTTTATGATATGTCAAATATGGAGTTTTCTAAAATAAAAATGCAAACCACCATTTTTTTCCTAAAAAGGTGTTATCAAAGGATAACATTCGAATAACTAATTAATTCAAAGATTTTATTAAAACCGCAACATTGTTTTCAACTATCATGTTTATGAAATCCCTCAAATTCGGCTTTTGAAAAATATAAATAAATTTTTACGATTTTAGTTCATTTTAATATGGATTTAGTAAGAAACTCTTGTGCGACTTTTTAAATTATTTCCAAGATGGAAACACCATTCAAAAAGTTTGCCCAAATTACGATGTTTAGTTAAAATTTTCAAAATTTCTTTCCTGTAACATACCAGACTAGGTCGTAGCGTATTGACCAGGTTTGGGGTGTTACAATTATGGTATCAGAGCCTAGGTTTCAAAAACTCGACTGTGGAAGTGGGTTCAAAACGGTTTTCAAAAATTAGTTTGAAATATGGTTTAGGAAAAAAATATTTACATGTTTTCTGGAAGCATGGCACCCGAGTCTCCGGCATCAATCTGCACTGTAAGTTTTCTAATTTTTGTTTGATTTCTTATGGAAAGACTATATTGTTATTGATAGTTTTAAGAACTTCAACTTTAGAGATTAAGACCTTTAGAATTATTCCTTGCGAAAAAAACCAATTACTTCTAATTCTATTTGCATAAGACTGTTGGGTAATAAACAGTAGAAGAATACTAACTCAAAATTTGTAATCAGAATAGGTTGAATTTTTAGTCATGAGCGCTAGAGGACGTGGACATGGTATCTGCAATGACCATGGTAGAGGTAGGGTATTGAGGTCGAACCCACTAATCGGGATATAGTAGGAAGGTGAAGTGCCAGCATCACCAATAGCGGAAGTGGGGTCTCAGAACCGATTTGGAGGGGACGATGCTTTGTCGCAAGCTATGCTGTGTGTTCTCGAGCGGGTCGCTGGAGCTAGCAAAGGATCAGTAGCTCAAAAATCTATCTCAGAGTGACTTCGAGCTAACGGGGTTAAGATATTCCGGGGTGTTTCTGGTGTGGCTCCTAACGTAGCTGAGTATTGGCTGGAGGCAGTGGAGCGGATTATGGACGATCTTGACTGTATTGCAGATGAAAAGTTGAAAGGAGTAGTGTCCTCCTTCGAGATGAGGCGTACCAATGGTGGCTCACAATAAGGGATAGGGCGTCAGCAGATCGTATTACCTGGGATTTCTTCAAGACAGCATTCTAGGGGAAGTATGTTGGAGCGAGTTACGTGGACGCTTAGAGAAAGGCATTTTTAAACTTGGTCTAGAGGAATAAGTCAGTGGCTGAGTATGAGGAAGAATTCTTGCGTCTAAGCCGATATGCTTGGGGTATCGTCACAACTAATTACGAGCACTATTTCCGATTTGAGGATAGCCTCAGAGATGAGTTGTGGGTAATGATAGCTCTACAACGGGAGAGAGAGTTTGCTATTCTAGTTGAAAAGGCTAAGATAGCCAAAGAGGTGAAGCGATCTGAAAGATAGAATCGGGATAAGGACATGGGTAGAAATAAAAGGAATTTTAGGTTATCAGGGTATGCCGGGAGTTTCCAAAAGTGGCCCAGGTTTGATGGGCTCAGTCGAGTTACGAAGCCTATTGCTATTGGTCGGTCTTAGCAGTGTGCTAGATGTGGGAATTATCATGCGGGGGAGTGCTGGGCAAGAAGTAAAGGATGTTACAGGTGTGGATCTATAGATCATCTGCTCAAGGACTGTCCACAAGAGTCGAGCAGGGCACGACTAGTAGGTCAGGGGTATGTACAGTCTGGAAGAGGTAGGCAGCAACCACCGAGAGGTCGTGATCCTGCTAGAGGAGGAAATGCTTTTGGTCGAGGGCGTGGAGCACCAGGAAGAGGTGCTAGGAATACAGATGCGAGGCAGCCTGGGCTTGTCTATGTAGCTAGATGTTGAGGGAATGGCGATGCACCGGGACGTCAAACCAGGACGTTCTTTATTTTTGGTTTGCCCTATTTAGCACTGATAGATATTGGGTCTACACATTCATATGTTGCTAGTACTATGTTTGGAACTTTGAATATAAAATCCGAGGTTGCTTCTAGAAAGATGACTGTGATTAACCCTTTAGGACAATCAGTAGTGGTGAACAAACTCTTTAGGAATGTGCCTTTAAAAGTACTAGGGATTGTTTTCCCGGCTGACCTGATAGAGTTGCCGTTCGGTGAGTTTGACTTAATTCTAGGCATGGACTAGCTAGTTAAGTACCGAGCAAATTTGGATTGTGCTGCTAAGCACATGGTGTTGAAGACTCCCGAGGATAAGGAGGTGTTAGTGATAGATGAGAGAAGGAGTTACCTGTCC
The DNA here is from genome assembly GCA_025506655.1 of Gossypium rotundifolium. NCBI lineage: Eukaryota > Viridiplantae > Streptophyta > Magnoliopsida > Malvales > Malvaceae > Gossypium > Gossypium rotundifolium. Next base: position 128,691,647 of record CP106729.1, on the reverse strand, counting down.
AATGTGGTGTCTATTTTAAAGGTTGGAAAGGATGGTGCGAAAAGGATGTGGGGCATTCTTAGCTTTTATCAGTGCTTTGGAAGCCAAGGAGTTATTTGTAAGAGATGTCGAACGGTGAAAGAGTTCTCAGATGTTCTTCCAGAAGAGCTTCCAGGGTTACCTCCGGATCGCGAGGTGGAGTTCGACATTGATTTACTTTCGGGAAGAGCTCCGGTGTCCATTGGCCCTTATAGGATGGCACCGATGGAGCTGGTAGAACTTAAAGCTCAGATTCAAGAATGTTGGACTAGGGTTTCATCCGACCAAGTGTGTTACCATGGGGAGCACCGGTGTTATTTGTTAAGAAAAAGGACGGGTCGATGCGGATGTGCATTGACTATAGGCAATTGAACAAATTGACGATTAAGAACAAATACCTGTTGCCTAGGATTGATGATCTGTTCGATCAGCTATGAGGCTTCGATTTTTTTAAAGATAGACTTGAGGTCAGGTTATCATCAACTTAAGGTTAAAGAGGTGGATATTCATAAGACTGCTTTTTGAACTCGTTATGGTCACTATGAGTTCTTAGTGATACCATTCGGGTTGACAAATGCACCAAGCTGCGTTTATGGACATGATGAACCGTGTATTCCAACCCTACCTGGATCGGTTTGTCATCGTGTTCATAGACGATATCTTGGTTTATTCAAAGATCGAAAAGAAGCATGATTCACATCTTCGGATTGTTCTGCAGATTTTGAGAGAGAAGCAACTGTATGCTAAATTTAGCAAGTGTGAGTTCGGTTCGGGGAGTTACTTTTCTAGGGCATGTTGTGTCGGCTGAGGGGATTAGGGTTGATCCCGAAAGATTGAAGCTATTTTGGATTGGAAACCACCGAAGTCAGTGGCAGAAATTTGAAGTGTTCTTGGATTAGCTGGGTACTACAGAAGGTTCATTGAGGGATTCTCGTTGATAGCTGCACCTTTAATCAAGTTGTTACGGAACGGGGTACCATTTGTTTGGGCTGTTAAGCAGCAAGAAAGCTTTGAGAAGCTAAAGAAGATTTTGACTGAGGCACCAGTGTTGATTCAGCTTGAGGCTGGAGAAATGTTCGTAATCTACTATGATGCGTCGCACACAAGGTTAGGAGGTGTGTTGATGCAAGAGAGGAAAGTGGTAGCGTATGCGTCTCAACAATTGAGACCACATGAGGTGAACTATCCCACTCATGATTTAGAATTGGCTGCGATGGTGTTTGCCTTGAAGATTTGGAGACACTACCTGTATGGGGAAAAGTCGATTGTCTACAACGATCATAAGAGCCTAAAATATCTCCCTACCAAGAAGGAATTAAATTTAAGGCAGCGGAGGTGTATTGAATTGTTAAAGGACTATGATTGCTCGATTGAGTATCACCCAGGTAAAGCTAACGTAGTGGCGGATGCGTTAAGCTGTAAGGTGATATCTGATTTAAGGGCAATTTTCGTTCATCTCAAGTTGTATAATGATGGAAGCTTGGTAGCTGAACTTCAAGTGAAGCCTTCATGGGTAAGTCAGATTAAAGAGAAGTAGTTATCAGATGAATTGTTAAGTTCTTGATTTCAGCAAGTGAAAGGTGGTGAGACGGAAGATTTTAGTTTGAACAGTGATGGGGTATTGTGCTTTTATGGAAAGGCGTGTATGCCAAAGTATTCCAAGTTAAGATAGAGGATTTTGCAGGAAGCGCATAGTAGTCCATATGCTATGCATCCTGGTGGGAGTAAAATGTATCGAGTTTTGCGTGAACAATTTTAGTGGCCCGGTCTGAAGCAAGAAGTAATTGAGTTTGTGAGTAAGTGTAATATCCTTAAAATAGGCCTTTGCATTTTGTGTGATTGCATGTAGATAGTATGGTCGTCATGCTAGTTCAGGGTGATTTAAGGGTCCAGGCATGAGCTAAGGGTAGGCTAGAGCCTTAGCAAAAATTTCTTTTTGGGCACTTAGAAGGGGGAGCTGAATGGGGTAGGAGTTAAGGGTGGTTGGTGGTAGGTTTTGACGCAAGAAGAACCTTGGTAAAGTGGCAAAAGGGGCGCCCCTTAAGGCTTAAAGAAGTGACGCCTCAGGGGAGCTGATAGGGACTTGGTTCGACCTGCGGGAATCCCCTTTTGGTTGTTTTTTATGCCAAGGCCAAGAGATGTTGCATTCGATTTGGACTCTGGTGGATGAGCATTGAAGGGGTCAACAGATTCGGATAAGTGAAGGAGAGAAATTTTAGGAGTGTGGTGAATTCAAATTGGTTTGATGGTAGGAAGATATAGGGGACGATACAAGGAGATGCTAGCTGAATTCTTTTGAAGAGTTTGGGGGGAAGAGGACTCTCGATTTTTGCTCTTAGTGAGGGTGTCGAAATTTAGTTGCTAAAGAGTAGTATTTTCGGCATTTAGGTGGGGTTTTCACTTTTCAGTCTAGCCTTTTCCTCTCAATCTCTCTTTTGCCAAAAATTACCTAAGCTTTTCTCCTCTTTTCTTTTCTTTTGACCATAGCCGAAACCCCTTTAGGCTTTTCTCTTCTTTTCTTCTTCTTGTGGTAGCCGAATCCCTACTAGTCTTTTCTCCATCTTTGTCCCAAAGCCGAAACACTACTTCTACCTCTCTTTCATCTTGTTTATTCTTCTTGAAACATCTTGCTAGCCGAAACCCCTTGATTCTCATTACCCTGATTACTCTTCTTTCATTCACTAAAAGCCGAAGACCACTTGGAAGCCGAATCTTCCTCGCTGTGATTGGTTGTGCTGAATCCTGAAAAAAGCCGAAGGTGCGATCATTGTGTGATCAAAGCCTGCTAACTCCAGGATCTAATTGATTTAGGTAGGAACTCCCTTCTTAGTGGTTTTATTAATCGATCTATTGGTTATCTGTTGTTTTAACCTAGTAGGGTGAAAATCCCAAAAACCACATCTCTCGTAGTGGGTTTTGACGAAGCTTTTAATGGATGCAAGAAATATACAAGAAGGAGAGGGAAGTCAACCTTCGGGTTCGATCCCCAAGTTCAAGAAGAGGGCTGTGTCTGTTATTCGTGATTGGCCACCTAGGTGTGGGCCAGCATCTGAGCAAAATAGTAGGCAGATAGCGGTAGTGCCTATCAGCGAGAGTGTCGATGTAGAAAGTATCGTGCTGCGAGTAATTAGGATCCGAACATCTGTGTAAGAGCTTAACATCTTTTGGGATGGGGATTTATACACTGAGTCTCGGTGACTTACCCTTCCGCTTACCTTTTGCGAGATAATTCCTAGATCTCTGATATGGAGCCGGTGGACTCGAGGTGGCCATGCTCAATATTTTGTTTTATTTTGATGTTTATTTGGATTTATTTATTTTTTACTTTAAGTTTGGATTTCAGCTTTGTAATAAGGCCACTTAGATTTTACTTTGGGGTTATTTATTTATTTTAAATTTTTTTAAAATTTTGTGAAACATTAAGGGCATGCCTAGTAAACTGTGAAATAGACGTTTTCAAAACTTGAATAAACTTTTGGGTTTTTATGAAGTTTTACATCGGGTAATTAACAAACAAGGGATAACAATAAGGCAACTCTATTTTGTTGAACTGAGTCTCAAAATGTTTCAACAGTTCACTCAATCCAAACTTGATGTAACACCCCAAACCCGGTCTATGCATTAAGACTAGATTTGGTTTGTTACAGAATCGAGCTATTTTAAATCTTCAATAAGTTGAAAGCTACAATATTAATTACGAGTTTAATAAAATTAGAAGAGTATTTGAATTTGATAAATATTAGAAAATATTAGTTGAAAATCATTGTATTATCAAAACCTTTAGGTAATTTGTTAAAGAGTTAACAATAATAAAATATTTATAAAAGAATTTCATATTCTTGAAAACCCAAATTTATTTTAATAAAAACATCATATAATCATAGCCCATAATTAAAAGTCAAAGTATAGTTTAAAACCAAACACACATAAAATCCATGAATTATTTATAGAGGCCCTTATTATAATATCCCAAAATAGTAAAAATGTTTATTAAAAAGTCCGAGTTTAAATAACCCATATTTTGCGGTATGGCCTCCACAAAGTCATCCTCGGCCCAAGTCCACGTCAATTTCCATTACGAGATGGAAAAATTAAAGGGGTGAGTTACTTAGAACTCGGTGTAAACTCACTTACCACCATTATTGGGCCGGATCGTCAAGATATTATCTTGGGCTTGAGCCCAATTCTGAAATTCAACAATATCATAAAATGAAATAAAATAAATTAAAATGCATGAAAATGAATTTCCCAACCAAACCTAATATCCATCCGCTAACACCCAGCACCAACCATCACACCTGTGGGATCAAGTCAACCCACCCGCCAACACACCAATCGTAGGCATTTAGCCTTTTTATAATTGTGGCAAAGCCACCAACTAGAGCAATAAGCCATATTTATTTTTGTGGCAAGGCCACCGAACTAGAGGCAATAAGCCATATTTATTTTTGTGGCAAGGCCATAGAACTAGAGGCAATAAGCCATATTTATTTTTGTGGCAAGGCCAATTTAACTAGATTTTGGCAGCAGGCCATTCTTCTCTTCATATACCCCACCCATGCAATTATGCGTATATAACAAAATATAGTCATATAACAATTTGTTTTATTTAATCCATAACATTGGCGGGTTTATCATTAAACATTTCATTTGGCCCAAAAAATAATTTAGCAATTTGCCCATTTAGTAGTTTAGTGGGCTTTGGCCCATTTATCAAACTAGAGTATTTTGACCCACTTTATCGAACTAGAGTATTTTGGCCCAATTTATCGAACTAGAGTATTTTGGCCCAATTTATCGAACTAGAGTATTTTGGCCCATTTTCACGAAACATACAATTTACATAATAACAAGTAATTTCTCGAGGGCGTTTTCGTAATTTTCACGATTTAGTCATTTTACGTATTTTCGTCAAAATATCAATTTTACGTTTTCTTGATCTAGTCGTTTTACGATTTTTACTTCCATACCTAAATTGACATCCAACCGAGAAATAGTGTGAAGTTACACACCTTGATCCGAGAGTACTAATCCTTCTCGCTCCTCGGCACCTAAAACATATTTCGATCCGTTAGAACACTATTTCAGTATAAACATACAAAATCGATAATAGATCCAAAATCTTACCCTCTTGATTTGAATCACTTGATTTTCGCTTCTCCTCGTTTATTGGTTCGTTAGTCACCGAGAATCCACCAACGATATAATGGCTCGGAAGTTCGTTACTACTTCAAATAATTGACTCCTTCTAAGATGGTCCGCAACCCGGTGGAAAATCCCTTGATGCAAAACCGCTCTTCGTTTAAATGGGGATTTACAGATCCGCCCCTCTTAACGTGACTAACCACCGCCTTTTCTTCCTATTTTGAAAGTCTTCAAGATCCAAAGGGATATTAGTTAAATCTAAAATAATATCGAATAATACTAGAGGCTTTAAAGGATGTGATTTCCTTACCACAATAAATCGATTCCAACGTTTCTACGATTCTCCGATCACTTGAGTTCGATCTTCCGTTATTGCACTATATAATAACGAATGAAGCGTTATTAGAATGAGCGTTTATTTCGATCCAAAAGGCCTTCATAACACCATTAATATTCGGTCATAACACTAATAATAAATCGAAGCGAAAAGAAGAAGAACCCTTACCTATAATCCACGATCGAAAAGAAGGATTGAGAAAGGTGTTTGTGATGGATGAAGATTTGACTATGTATGATCAAAGAAAAGAAATAAAGATTCTACTAAGGCACTCTAGCATTCAGCCAAGAGAGTGTTTGATGGAGAAACTTTGAATGAGAGGAATTAAAATATGAAAGAAGAGATGGTGATGATGTTGTTTGATTTCAATGAGAAGAGAAGAAAAAGATGGATTTTAGGAGCTAGTACATTCGTATGGTAAAAGAAAAGAGAAAGGATGGCTCTTTTGGTATAGTTGATTTTGGCACTCAAAGAAAAGACACAAAGCAATGGCTAAAGAGATAAAAAAATGACCAATTTGATCACAAAATTTGAGCTTTACCAAATGCACAATTCGCCAAGATGAAAAGTTGAGAAGAAAACAAAATTCTGCACAAGGTGCAAGGAATGACCAAAGAGAAAAAAAATTCTTAGCCAAAACTAACACAAAATTTGGCTCCCTCCCTATACCAAGTTGCCGTCCAACACATGGTCAATTGGCCATGATTTTGTTTCAAAATTTTCCCTTGATATGTGCCTTATGTTCCCCTATCTTTCCTTAAGTGTTTGATTCCATGCCATAAGTTATCTATTTCCTTAATCCTTTGATACACTAACCAAAATAACATGGTCAACACTTACCATATATGTTCTTGGCGACACTTGCTATACATGTGAAGAAAAATTAAAATAAAATTTACCTAGATGCTAAACAAGGATTCAAACCTCTTCCCTCATGCTATAACTCATGCGCCAACACCACCATGCCATGTACTCAACTTATGACACTCATTAACACTTAATTTAACTTAAGTCTTAATGACATTTGCTTCTCTTCAATAAATTCTCAATTATTAAATTTATTCCATATCCAAATTATGCTATACTCCTCTTTAGGACTTCAATAAGCACTAAAATAAAAGAAAGAAATTTTCCTTTAAAATCTAAACACCAATTCATGCAATATATAAACACTCGGATTTTTAGGGTGTTACACTTGATTCTTTTATAAATATACAAAAGTTTTCTTCCCAACTCGAGCGACAAACTGGTTTCCAAAACGTTTTCTTCCCTGTGACATGCCAGATTCGATCGTAGCGTTTTGACCGAGTTTGGGGTGTTACATTTTGGTATCAAAGCCCAGTTCAAAACCTGGGCTGTGAAATGGGTCCAGTAGTGATTTGTTAACTTGAGAAAAATATTTTGGGTTGAGATATGACCTTCGAGTCTACCGACACCCGATCCACCCAGGTAAATATCCTAACCTTTGATGTGATATATATGATGGGTTTAATGGGTTTTATAGGGACATAGATAGGTATGCTAGGGCTTATGGACCTTAGGCCTAGTTACACAAACTCTTAAATTCCATAAAACTTAATTTCCCTAATTAGACATGTCTGTGAACAAGTCATAAGGGTTAGGGTGTGGTAACAGGCATACGCATGTCTAGGATTGGATCCAGGAAGAGCTTGGTATTTAAGCGGTCCTAGTGACTCACCTCCTCTTTTCTGGAATCCTACCTGGTGCGTAGTGACTATTCACCTTAGCCACGAGGACTTGTTGACGGGCCAAAATTCATGATTAAAACCCGAAAGGGACCAATACCCTATTTTTGTAAAATTGCTTATATATCTCTAGTTTTGTAAATTATCCAAAATACCCTATTTGGAAAATTACCAAAGTACCCTTGATTGTAAAATTACTAAATTACCCTTAATTTGTAAAAATTACTGAAATACCCCTAGAATGCAAAAATACCAAAATACCCTTATTTTGTAAAATCACCAAGATACCTTATTTTGAAAAAAATTACGAAAATACCCCTGTAGGTTAAAATTACGAAAATACCCCGGGTAGTGAAATGACAAAAATACCCCTTAGGTGACGAATGTGAGTTCATGGATGTGCTTGTGTGTTTGATGCATGGATGTGGTGCTCTGCTAGATGTTGATTGAATGTGAATTCTAGAATTAGGAAAATACAAACTTAAGGACTTAGCTATGTAGATATAGTTCTAATTCGAAAGAACTACTGTTCAAACTACTTTCCATAAGATTGCCCGTTATTAATCAATGGAAGAAAGAATTATTAATCCATAAAATTTCTAATTAGATAAATCGTGAACGGTAGAATGAACACTCGAGGACGCGAGCGTAATGTGCGTGGTCGTGGTAGCGGTAGGATGACTGTGTCGGAACCAGTAGGTTCTAGTTATGGGTCAGAGAATCAAGTGCCGCCACCGCCAGCGGTGGGCGCTGAGTTTTAAGAGCAAACGGGTGGTGATGACACAGTGTCGCAGGTAACGCTACGGGTTTTGGAGAGAGTGGTGAGAGCAGGCATCGGTACGGGGGCTCAAAAATCTGTGTCCGAACGACTCCGAGCAAGTGGAGCAGAGGTATTTAGGGGTGTTTCGGGTGTAGCTCCCAACACAGTTGAGTACTAGTTAGAGGCGACAGAGTGCATAATGGATGATCTAGATTTCACGACTAAGAAGAAGTTGAAAGGGATAGTGTCTCTTCTCTGGGATGAGTCTTATCAGTGGTGGCTCACGGTCAGGGACGGTGCGATGGTCGATGATATCACTTGGGATTTCGTTAAGGCAGCTTACCAGAGGAAGTATGTTGGGTCTAGTTATATAGATGCGCAGCGTAAGGCATTTTTGAATTTGGTTCAGGGGAGTAAGTTGATATCTGAATACGAGGTAGAATTCTTGCGATTAGCGGTATGCTCGAGTATCGTGGCCACGAAACATGAGCAACTTGTGTTAGGTTTGAGGACGGGCTAAGGGATGAGTCATGGGTGTTGATTGCTCCACAATGAGAGGGAATTTGCCGTTCTTGTGGAAAAGACCAAGATAGGCGAGGAGGTGAAGTAGACCGAGAAACAAAATCGAAATAGGAATAGGGATAAAAGGAGCTTTGGGCCATCGGGTCTCTGGGAGTTCGCAGAAAGGGCTAGATTTGGTGGACCAATCAAGTCGCAAAGCTTCTTCTTCTTTGCTCGATGGCCTACCACGTGTGCTCGATGTGGGAAGTCTCATTTGGGGAATGTTGGATGGGTAATAGAGGTGCTTGAGTGTGGGTCGATGGATCACCGGATAAGGGATTGTCCGTGGAGGCCAGCTAGGACACAGGCTGAGGGTCAAGGACGTACACAATTCAGGAGAAATGGTCAAGAATCTGCAGAAGGGTCGAGGTTCACCGAGGTGGTAATGGTAATGGCGAGGCCGTGGAGCACCGTGTAGGGTGCGAAAATCTTGATGCAAGATAGCTGGTTGGTCTATGCAGCGAGGCGTCGAGAGGAGGGCGACGTACCGGACGTCATAATCGGTACGTTTTTAATTTTTAGGTTACCTTATTCTGCTTTGATTAATGTTGGTTCGACGCACTCATATGTTGCTAGTAGCATAGTGGGAACTTTGAACTTAGCCTATGAGACTTCTGCTAGGGAGATGATGGTAATTAACCCTCTAGGACACTCTGTAGTAGTAAACAAATTGTATAGGGATGTACCCCTAGAACTTCAAGGGGTAGTGTTTTAGGCTGATTTGATGGAACTGCCATTCGGGGAGTTCGATCTGATCTTAGGAATGGATTGGTTAGTAAAGTATCAAGCGAGTTTGGACTATGCAGCTAAGTGCATGGTGCTAAGAACTCTCAAGGGTGAAGAGGTGGTGATAATAGGTAAGAGAAGAGACTACCTATCTTATCTGGTATCCGCTTTGAGGGCTGAAAAAATGGTGAGGAAAGGATGTAAGGCGTTTGTGGCTTATGTTTGTGCCTTAGAGGTCAAGGAATCAACTGTGGGGAATGTCTGAATGGTGAAAGAATTTGCCGGCGTGTTTCCTGAAGAGCTTCTGGGTTTGCCTCCTAATCGCGAAGTGGAGTTTGGTATAGACCTTCTACTAGGAACAGTGCCAGTGTCTATTGCCCCATACAGAATGGCGCCAAAGGAGTTTGTGGAGCTAAAAGTGCAAATTCAGGAATTGCTGGATCGCGATTTTATCCGGCTGAGTGTATCGCCTTGGGGAGCGCCTATGCTTTTTGTTAAGAAGAAGGATTGGTCGATGCGAATGTGCATAGATTACCATCAGCTGAATAGGTTGACGATTAAGAACAAGTATCTGTTGACGAGGATAGATTATTTGTTCGACCAGTTTAGGGGAGCATCAATCTTCTCCAAGATAGATTTGAGGTCGAGGTATCACCAACTTAAGGTCAAGGAGGTGGATATCCATAAGACGATGTTTCGTACTCATTACGGTCACTATGAATTTTTGGTAATGCTGTTTGGGTTGACCAACGCACCAGCAACGTTTATGGATATGATGAATCGGGTGTTTCATCCATATTTGGACCGGTTCATTGTAGTATTTATAGATGATATTCTGGTGTACTCGAAATCAAAGGAGGAGCACGTCGCACATCTTCACATGGTGTTGTAAATTCGAGAGAGGCGATTATTTGCAAAGTTTAGTAAGTGCGAGTTTTGGCTAAGGGAAGTTACCTTCTTGGGTCATGTGGTGTCAGCTGAGAGAATTAGAGTGGACCCTTGGGAGATTGAAGCTGTATTAGAGTGGAAATCACCAAAGTCTGTGGCGAGATTTGGAGTTTTATAGGTGTAGCAGGATATTATAGAAGGTTTGTAGAAGGGTTTTCTTTGGTTGTAGTGTTGTTAACCATGTTTCTAAGGAAAGGAGTTCCGTTTGTGTGGTCGGACAAGCAACAAAAGAGTTTTGAGAAGTTAAAGAGGATTTTGACAGAAGCTCCGATGCTGATTCAGCCTGAAGCAGGGAAAGAGTTTATGGTTTATTGTGATGCGTCGCATACAGGGTTAGGTTGTGTGTTGATGCAAGGGGGAAAAGTAGTGGCATATGCTTCTCGACAATTGAGACCTCACAAAGTGAATTACCCGATGCACGATTTGGAGTTGGCTGCAGTGGTTTTCGCCCTCTAAAATTTGGAGACATTACTTATATGGAGAGAAGTCTATGGTGTACACAGATCATAAGAGTTTGAAATACCTCCTTACTCAGAAGGAATTAAATTTAAGGCAGCGGAGGTGGATTGAGTTGTTAAAGGATTATGACTGCTCGATTGAGTACCATCCGGGTAAGGCTAACATGGTAGCTGACGCCTTGAGCCGTAAAGTGGTAGTAGATTTAAGAGCCATGTTTGCCCACCTTAGTTTGTATGAGGACGAAAGTCTGTTAGCGGAACTACAAGTGAAGCCGACATGGGTAAACTAGGTTAAGGAAAAACAACTGGTAGATGAAGTTTTAAGCTCGATGTTTGCAAGTACAGAATGGTGGATTGGAGAGGTATAGCTTGAGCAGCGATGGAGTTCTTTTTTTTCAGGGGAAAGTTTGCATGCCTAAAGATGTGGAGTTAAGGAAGAAGATTCTTCAGGAGGCGCATAGCGGTCCATACGCTATGCATCCTGGAGGTAGTAAGATGTACAGAGATTTGCGGGAGCAGTTTTGGTGGTCGGGCCTAAAGCGAGAGGTAACTGAATTTGTGAGTAAGTGTGTCATGTGTCAGTACGTCAAAGCCGAACATCAGTTACCTTCAGGATTGTTGCAACCGATAAAGATTCTGTAGTGGAAATGGGAAAGGATCACGATAGATTTTGTTAGTAGGCTACCCCTCACGCCTACTAGGAAGGATTCGGTCTGGGTAATTGTTGACCGTCTGACAAAATCTGCTCATTTCATACTTGTACGTGTGGATTACTTTGGACAGAGACCCTAGATTTACATCGAGATTCTGGAAGGCATTGCATCAGGCATTGGGTACAAGGTTGGATTTCAGTATGGCGTTTCATCCCGGTCGGATAAGCGCTTGGAGAGGTAATTTAGATTTTGGAAGATATGTTGAGGGGTTTTGTCTTGGATTTCAGAGGTAGTTGGGAAGAATTTCTACTATTGGTAGAGTTCGCGTATAACAATAGTTACCAGGCAAGCATTCAGATGGCACCATATGAAGCGTTATATAGACGAAATGTCGTACCCCTACGTGTTGGGCAGAGTTGGGTGAACGGCAGTTATTGGGTCCAGAGTTGGTGGCTGAAATAGAAGGTAAGGTTAGGCTAATTCGAGCTCATCTGAAGGAAGCTTTGGACAGGCAAAAGTCCTATGCCGATCTTAAGTGGAAGGATATGGAATTTGCAGTGAGTGACAAGGTTTTCTTGAAGGTGTCGCCGTGGAAGAAAGTGGAAGGGCAAGCTGAGCCCTAGGTTTATCAGGCCTTATCGGGTGTTAAAGCGTGTGGGACCAATAGCTTATCGGCTCGAGTTGCCATCAGAATTAAGTCAGATCCATAACGTGTTTCATGTTTCTATGTTTAGACGCTATCGTTCAGATCCGTCTCATGTTGTGCCGGTAGAAGAAATTGAAGTAAGCCTAGAATTATCTTTTGGGGAGGAACCAGTGCAGATCCTGGATCGGAATGTCAAAGTATTGCATAAGAAATCAATCCCTTTGGTGAAGGTATTATGGCGGAACCATGGATCAGAAGAAGCCATATGGGAGCTAGAGGATGTTATCGCACAAAGAATACCTCAACTCTTTTGATCAGGTAATTTTGAGGCCGAAATTATTTTTAAGGGGGGTAGAACTGTAACATCCTTAAACGAGGCCTTTGCATTTTGTGTGATTGCATGTAGATAGTATGGTCGCCATACTAGTTCAGGGTGATTTAAGGGTCCAGGCATGAGCTAGGGGTAGGCTAGAGCCTTAGCAAAAATTTCTTTTTGGGCACTTAGAACGGGGAGCTAAATGGGATAGGAGTTAAGGGTGGTTGGTGGTAGGTTTTGACACAAGAAGAACCTTGGTAAAGTGGCAAAAGGGGCGCCACTTAAGGCTTAAAGAAGTGACGCCTCAGGAGAGTTGATAGGGACTTGGTTTGAGCTGCGAGAATCCCCTTTTGGTTGTTTTTTTTACGCCAAGGCCAGGAGGTGTTGCATTCGGTTTGGACTCTGGTGGATGAGCATTGAAGGGGTCAACAAATTTGGGTAAGTGAAGGAGAGAAATTTTAAGAGTGTGGTGAATTCAAATTGGTTTGGTGATAGGAAGATAGAGGGGGCGGCACAAGGGGATGTTAGCCAAATTCTTTTGAAGAGTTTGGGGGGAAGAGGACTTTCAGTTTTGGCTCTTGGTGAGGGTGCCAAAATTTAGTTGTTAAAGAGTAGTATTTTCAGCATTTAGGTGGGGTTTTCACTTTTCAGTCTAGATTTTTCCTCTCAATCTCTCTTTTCCCGAAAATTACCTAAGCTTTTCTCCTATTTTCTCTTCTTTTGACCATAGCCGAAACCCCTTTAGGCTTTTCTCTTCTATTGTTCTTCTTGTGGTAGCCGAATCCCTACTACTCTTTTCTCCATCTTTGTCCCAAAGCCGAATTACTACTTCTACCTCTTTTCCATCTTGTTTATTCTTCTCGAAACATCTTGCTAGTCGAAATCCCTTGATTCTCATTACCCTAATTACTCTTCTTTCATTCACTAAAAGCCGAAGACCACTTGGAAGCCGAATCTTCCTCGCTGTGATTGGTTGTGCCGAATCCTAAAGAAAGTCAAGGTGCGATCATCATGTGGTCTAAGCCTGTTAACTCGAGATCTAATCGATTTAGGTATTAACTCCCTTCTTAGTGGTTTATTAATCGATCTATTGGTTATCTGTTGTTTTAACCTAGTGGGGTGGAAATCCCAAAAACCACATCTCTCGTAGTGGGTTTTGACGAAGCTTTTAATGGATGCAAGAAATATACAAGAAGGAGAGGGAAGTCAACCGTCGGGTTTGATCCTCAAGTTCAAAAAGAGGGTTGTGTCTACTGTTGGATAAACCATAAAAGTAACACATTTTAATCCCACATTTAGCATGCTTTTGGATGAATTTATCCTTAATTTATGTAAAAAGGTGCTCTTAATCCTTTCTTTTCGTGTCTTATACACAGGAAAGCACCCAAGGATAAAAAGAACGCAAAACGGGCTTAAAACGAACCAAAGTGGGCTGACCCAAGAAGTCAGCACGGCCTGGGCTTCATGCCACAAGGCCGTGCCTCGATAGTCATCTAGACCACGACCTTACCCCGATTCACACGACCGTTTTCCCATCGATAAATTCCATGCACGGGCGTGCCTAGTGATCTACACAGCCATTCCCAAAATGGCAGAATCGAAGCACGACCTCTACCCATATATTGCACGGGCATGTCATAGCCGTGCCTAAATCGACAGGATGGAGACACGAGCTGGACCACGATTTACATGGGCGTGTCAAGGCATTGCCCCTGCCACGAAAAAGAGCAATTTCACTCGGATTTGGATGCTTGGAGCCCAAGAAACGCAATCCTAAATCCACTCAAACACTTAGGACGAATTTCACTTGAATTACAGACTACTTAGAGCCAAGTAAAGCATCCCAAACGTCTATATAAACAAATCAAGGCAAGAATTCAAGGGCGTCGTGGTTTTAGCGAGCTTTACGCGAGCTTTACCCGTTAAGGGAATTACTCGAACATAGCCAATTGATCCATCTTGAAGAGTCAGAATTCTACTCAAGACGGAGGATCTCCTCTTCAATTCCTTCAGGGGGTTTTAAGGATTTCCTATGTTTTTTTTATATTCTCTCTTGAGATGTTTTCTTGTTTAATTATGAACTGAACCCCTCAGATACCTGAAGGGGATGAAACCTATGATGGATGTTGTTATTTAATTCTTTCGATTTATATGATAATTACTTAGTTTGTTCTTAATTATGTTGCTTAAATTTATCTGATGTGCTTAGGTGGAGGAGGAATAGACCCTACCTAAGATTAGATCTAGCATAATTAAGCGGAGTTGATCGGGCGCCTAGAGATAGGGTTACAAGATTTTGCCGGATTAGGGTGAAACCTAATATGGGAGTCCATTGATCGATTTACTGCTTCCTTAGGGGGTTATTATAAGAGAATGAGAGTTCCACTAATTAATCTAAGGTTAGACGTTATTCACTTTGAGGGAAGGTTTAATATAGGTTAGGGAGTCTCACGGATCAAGCTAAGTAAAAGAAATCATATGAATTGGAAATTAGATAACAAGTGAAGTCATAGGTGGATTCTTCCCGAAGGTATCGTCTTTATCAATTGAGTTTTCTTCAAAGTTTTTCCCCAAACTTTATTCTTTTGCCTTTGCATTTAAAGTTTAAGTATTCCATTTGTTTTAGTTTAATAAACCAATCACTCCATATTTAGGCTAAATAATAGACAGAAAGTGAGTAATAGTACTTTTAGGTTCCTTGGGTTCGATAAAGATATTCTTGCCTGAGTTATACTACTGTTCGATAGGTGCACTTGCCTCTATCATTGTCCTAGTCAGTTTATAGGTTCGATCACTCTTTTATAAATATTAAAACTAGACTGTTTTGCAACAATTAAGTTTTTGGCGCCGTTGCCGAGGACTTCTAAAATATTACGAAAGCTCTATTTTTATTACTTTAGCCATTATTATTAATTTTAATTTGCTAACTTTTCTTTTATTTTACAGATAATTCTAGTTTTTCAAAGGAATGGCACTGAATAATTATCAGTGGCAAGGCATGGGAATAATTCCTACTGAAGCAACTAGTGTCTTCAACCTCGACGTGGTCACCAGGTTATCTAATCAGTTCGAAATAATGAATAAAAAGATTAATGGTTTGAATAATCTCTCGCAGGTACACCCAGAAATGCAATATAACTCGAATATGATAAGCGTGGTGAATCCTGAATACCCACCCTACGGATACTGTATGAAAAACGAACAAGTCCACTATATAGGGAACTATTCTAGATGTAAAAATAATTTTTATAGTGACACTTATAATGCAGGATGGCGGTACCATCCCGAGTTCTTGTGGAATGATCAAAGACAGGATTTTCCTCCAAATTTTCAACAACCTTATCCACAGGAAAGGGAATCAAACCTCGAAGAGATTATGACAAAATTGGTGACAGCTACAAACTCTCGTCTTCAAAAGGCTGAAGAAACACTCGATGATCAACAAAGATCAATCGAGGGAATCAAGATTCAGGTACAAGAAATCATCACGTCAGTTGGACTACTTATTGAAACATTATGTGAAATAAGGACAAAGACTTTCTCAAAAGATGCACAGTAGGTAAAAGCAGTTACACTAAGGAGTGGCAAAGAGTTAATTGAACCACAAAGAAAGACACCACATGAAATTACCAGGAAAAAGAGTGTAGAAGGTGAGAACGATAATCCATTTCCTACAGAGAATAAACCACAATTTCCATATCCAGTAAAATTGAAGAAAGAACAATTGGATGCTCAATACGGTAAGTTCCTCAAACTCTTTAAACAAATACATATTAACTTACCTTTCGTTGAAGCTATTTCACAGATACCGAAGTATGCAAAATTCTTAAGGTATCCATGGTGGAGCTTAACGAAGAACGTTCAGCCCTTCTCCAAAATAGACTACCACAGAAGTTAAAAGATCCAGGGAGTTTCACTATTCCTTGCTTAATCGGTAGTTTAAACATCAAGAAAGCATTAGCAGACCTAGGCGCTAGTATTAATTTAATGTCTTACAAATTATTTAAACAGCTAAATCTTGGCGAACCAAATCCCACTAGGATGAGCATTCAATTAGCCGATAGATCTATTAAATATCCTAGGGGAATTATTGAAGATATCTTGGTCAAAATTGATAAATTTATTTTTCCTGTTGATTTCATTGTGTTAGACATGGATGAAGACATTAATGTTCCTTTAATCTTAGGACGTCCTTTTTTAGCCACTGTTAGAACTATTATTGATGTAGGTAATGGTAAACTAGCTCTAAGAATAGGTGATGAAAAAATTATCTTTCAACTCTGTGATGCCATGCGATATTCTACAGAACAAGATGATTACACAAGGTGACACATTAGAATTGTGTCCAACTCAAGAAAAGGGGGAAAAGGATGAAGACAATGAGTTGAATTTGAAAATGTCATCATATGAAAAATAGAAAGAAGAAAGCATCGAGAATGATAATGAAATTAAACTAAAACCCTCCATCGTAGAGCCACCCAAATTGGAACTCAAACAGTTACCAAAACACCTTGAATACTCATTCCTTGGGGACAATTCTACACTACTAGTAATCAACTCCTCAGAATTAGAATCCAAAGAAAAGGAGGAACTGATAAAAGTACTAAAAGAACACAAGAAAGCCATAGCTTGGAAAATTTCTGATATCAAGGGAATAAGCCCCACATTCTGCACCCACAAAATTTTGATGGAAGAAGAATATAAACCATGTGTGCAACCATAGAGACGTTTAAACCCCAACATGAAAGAAGTGGTCAAAGTCGAGGTAATTAAACTTCTAGATGCAGGAATAATTTATCCTATTTCTGACAGTACTTGGGTAAGTCCTGTGCAGGTAGTCCCCAAGAAAGGAGGAATGACGGTAGTACCCAATGAAAAAAATGAGTTAATTCCCAAAAGAACCGTTACAGGATGGAGAGTCTGCATAGACTATAGAAAGTTGAATGATGCCAGCAGAAAAGATCATTTTTCTTTGCCTTTCATAGATCAAATGCTAGAAAGATTATCTGGGCATATGTATTACTGCTTCCTGGATGGACTCTCTGGCTACTTTCTAATCCCCATAGCTCCTGAAGACCAAGAAAAAACAACATTTACATGCCCATACGGTATGTTTGCTTATCATAGAATCCCTTTTGGATTTGTAATGCTCCTGCTACTTTTCAAATTGCATGTTGGGAATCTTCGATGAACTCGTGGAGGACATCATGGAGGTATTTATGGATGATTTCTCGATTCAAGAATTCTTTCCATCTTTGCCTTAAAAATTTAAAACGAGTTCTAACGAGATGTGAAGAAACAAACCTTGTTTTAAATTGGGAGAAATGCCATTTTATGGTTAGAGAAGGGATTGTATTAGGACATAAGATTTCTAGTAAAGGAATTGAGGTAGATAAAGCAAAAGTTGAAACCATAGAAAAATTACTTCCCCCTAGCTCAATCAAGGCTATTATAAGTTTTTTTGGACACGCAGGTTTTTTATAAAAGATTTATTAAGGATTTTTCTAAAATAGCTAAGCCTTTGACAAAATTACTAGAAAAAGATGTTCCTTTTAATTTCAATTAGGAATGTTTAGATGTATTCAATATCCTTAAGGATAAATTAGTAAATGCACCGATTATAATTGCACCTGATTGAAACTTACCCTTTGAATTAATGTGTGATGCAAGTGACTTTGTAGTAGGTGCAGTTTTGGGACAACGAAGAGACAAGCATTTTTAGCCAATCTACTACGCTAGCAGAACATTAACACCCACGCAAGAAAATTACACCACGACTGAGAAAGAATTGCTAGCTATAGTTTTTGTTTTTGACAAATTTAGACAATATCTAATGTTGTCTAAAATTGTTATTTACACTGATCATTCAGCTCTTCGTTATCTTTTAAACAAACCTAATGCAAAACCTAGACTAATATGATGGATTTTACTCTTATAGGAGTTTGATTTGGAAATACAGGATAAGAGGGGAGCTGAGAATCTCGTGGCAGATCATCTTTCAAGACTCGAAAATCCACATACCAAGGAGCTTGATGAACATGAAATAAATGATTCGTTTCCCGAAGAACAGCTCTTTTCTATAACACATTCTAAAGTACCCTGGTTTGCAAATATTGCAAACTATCTAGCAGCTAACATCCTACCAAAAAAATTTACACATCACCAAAAGAAGCGATTCTTTGCTAATGTGAAAAATTATTTTTGGGAAGATCCCTTTCTTTTTTGCATATGTCCAGATTAGGTAATTCGAAGATGCGTTACAAGGACAGAGGCAAGCAAAATCTTGGAACATTGTCATTCAGGACCATCAGGAGGACACTATAGTGGTATTAAAACAGCACACAAAATACTCGAATTAGGTTTTTACTGGCCCACTCTATATAAAGATGCCAATAAGTATGTTACCTCGTGTGACAAATGCCAAAGAACAGGTAATATCTCTAAACGTGATGAAATGCCTCAAACATATATGTTGTTGTAACACCCTGGTTTAGGGGTTATGCGTTTGGAGCATAACCCAAGCATTTAGTAGGCTTAAGGTCCTGTTGGAGGAATTTTAGGGGTTTTGGAGAACCCTAGAAGGCAAGGGATGGCTTAGGAAAATTTTAATTTTTGGGGTTAAGAAATGGAGCTGGGCTTTAGAGGGCTTAAGAAAATTTTTTGGATGATTTTGGTGCATGAAAGGCATTAGCAAAGTGGTTATGCTATTGCTTAGGGGCCGGAAGAAGGTCCATCGAGGGCTGGGTTCGAGTTGAGGCGGCAACAAAAGTGGCGCTTTTATTTTGGGATTATGGCGTTGGGGGTAGAAGGCCTTAAAATAATTTATGTGTACTTGGCACAAGCAAAGAACTTGGCCAAGTGGTTATGGTGCGCACATAGGTGTTGGAGGGAGTGAGGTCGCGGTTTCGAGGGCCCGAGCAAAGATTTTGGGCGTGTTTTCTTTTATATGCGGTTATAAATTTGGAGTAGGAAGGGTTTAAGAATAAATGTTGGGGCCTTATAGCATAAAATCAAGGTGGCGAATGGCTGGGCGCCGCTTGATGTTGGCTACCCCTGTGTCCTGTGTTCGAACCGAGGTGGTGCAATTGGAATTTTATGTTTTTTTGGTCTTTTTGCAGCAGGTTGGTGGCGTGAAGGTGGACAGCAGCAGGTGGTTTAAGCATTTTTGAATTCGGCTGGTGGGGGCCTTTGTTATCTATTTATTTTGGATAGACATAAGATGATTTTATTTAGTTTGAAATTAGTAAATAGAGATAATGGTTGTTTGGTGGTTTAATTCTTTTTTTATTAAAGGATATTATTTATTGGGTGATATGGATAAATTGGTTGGCTAAATTCAAATCAAATTGAATTAGTGGCTTGGAGCTTTTGAAGTAGCAGCCGAAAGTGGGAGTCTCCAAGGGGGGAAACAAGTGCCGAATTGCTATTTAATGGGCAGCCTTCCTCTTGATTTTCTTTTGACCATTTGACAAATTCTTTTAGTCCATATTTGGTGCATTTTGGTCAGCCATAGTCTTGTGTACCTAGCCGAAGGTTCAAGTGGAGTTTCTTATTTTTTTATAAATATTTCTTTTGTTTTCTTTTAAATTCCTTGATAGTCAAACCTCTAGCCTCCATTCCTCTACGATTTTACTAAGTTTGAAGTCAATTCTCCTTTGTATTCTAGCGTGGTTGGCCGATTCTTAAGCAAGTGTGGTAAGCATGTTCTGCCTTTAGCAAATGGTTTTGGTTCCCTATTTTAGTGGCTAAACCAAGGGTTGGCCTTAGTTTTGGTATTAGTGATTCTAATATTGTGTAATGTGGATTTTGGCAACTTCGGAGATCGGTGTTTCGGGATCCGAGTAAGAGGGTAAGTGATCCATTGGTATTCGCCTTAGGCCATTGTGTATGTTTAGGTGTTGACCGAATAGTGACTTTGGTTTATAGGGCAGATCGGCATAAGCTAAGGAAGGCCTTCGGATCTCGGTTTATTTGGTAAGGAAATTAGTAAGTAACTTAGATCTCGTTAATAGTAGATTGTGGCTTTGAGTGATTAATCGTGTGATTCGATTAAGTGTCGATGGATGCGAAAAGCGCCAAGAGGGAAAGGGAAAGCTCCCATCCCGGTTCAAAAAGATCGGTTCACAGACGTGATTGGCCACCGGGTGTGGCGGCAATGTAAAACGATAGGCGATAATTGTAGTCTCGCTAAGCGATAGCGCGGGATCGAGGGTTTAGAGCTTCAAAGTTATAAGGTGTGTAGTTAGCCGTTGTTTCCGGATTTATGTAATATTTGCCTATTTAATATGTTTGCTAACAAGTGTAGTAAATGTGAAATTGATACCCTTGAAGGGGTATGGTGATGACCGAGTTAGTAGCAAATTGGTTAAAAAGTGATAATTGATTTTAATATGTGAGTATGCCTATATTTGTGAATATCATGTACATGCATCATCTCAAAGATCATATTATGTTACATGTGCATGGGTGGGTTTTTGAAAGAAGGTAAGGTGTACTTGAGTACGTGGTTGATGTCACTTTGTGCTACATCGTGGATTGGCGCCGATCGAGGTCGCTGTGGATCTTTGCGATTTAGTTCGCGTGGTTACCTCGATTGATATCGCTTTATGCCATATCGTGGCTTGATGGATTGCTGTGTGCTCCATCGTGGTTTGATGTTAGCTACGTGCTACATCGTGGATGGCATTGGTTGCCTTTTTGGAGGGAAAAGGAGAGGGTGACTCGATAGTCCCCGTGTGTGGTAGGTCGGTTAAGGGGTGTGTAGCGGATGGACCTTAGGATTGGGTTGGGTTTCATGTTGCATTGTTTTGTTATGAAATGATATGGAAATGGGCCAAGCCCAATATGACAGTGGATAGGTATGTTTTGGGAACATATGTGGAAATGGGCCAAGCCCAAAGGATCGTGAATTAATGAGAAAAGGGCCTAGCCCAAAGATTTGAATGTGGATTGAACGTGGGCCAAGCCCGTATGGTGATAATACCTAAATGAATATTTTATATGTTGCATTTGATAATTGGGATGATTTGTGGCTAGCATGTGGGTGGATATCGTTGGTTTAATTACACACCGAGTCATTATGACTCACCCAATTATTTATCCAACATCGCAGTGACTTGTTGACCGGACCGGTTTGAGAGGATGCAAGGTGGCCCATGCGTAGGAGATTTATTTAATTATTTTAAGCAATTTTAATACTAAATGTTTTGTTTAATATTGGTTGTAATAAGGGCCACTCTTGGTTTAAAGTACTCTTTTATGGATGATGAATTTATATCGTATTTAGAAATATTTTTACAAATGATTTATCCTTTAATAAAATATAATAAAGTTTTAATTCAAACCAAGCTTATTATTTAATAATTTCTAATGGACACATTTTTCAAAAGTTAACAAAATTTTCAAGTTTTATTCTAAAGACAAAGATTTTCCATCGTCATTCAAGAAGACATAACCAGATCCTGGCCAAGGCTCGTGGGCCGGGTTTGGGATGTTACGCTTGGTATCGTGAGCCTGCTCAAAACTCGACTTTGAGGGTTTTGGGCCCAAAAACATTTTCAAATGGGCTTTTCAAAATATGGGTTTTTTTCGTGTTCTTCCGCATGGCACTGTATTCTCTACCGAGTCCACCGTAAGTACTTGGACTTTTGAAGTGCTTTACTATTATGAATTATTATGGGCTTAGTTGGGCTCAGAGAATAGAATGATAGGCTATTGGACCCTAGGACTAGTCTACTCAAACACGTGCATAAGATTTAAAGTGCCTAATAAACAAACCCGTGAAATAAGTCGCCGAGTTAAGGTGTGGCAACTTTGTAAAGCATGTTCAGGATTGGATCCTAAGAGCTCGGTACTTGCTAGCCTCGTGACTCACCTCCTCTTCGCAGAATCCTACCCGTGCGGTTACTGGCTCACCTTAACCAAGAGGACTTGTTCACAAAGCTAAACCAATTCTTAAAACCCGAAAGGGATTAGCCTTCTTGTTTAAAATTCTTGGTTTTACAATTTTAAATTTACCCTTTTGGTTTGTAAACCCTAAATCTGGTTTTGAAAAAAAAGTGTTTTTTCTCGATTCACCCAAAATTACCAAAATGTTCTCATGCAAAAAAATTACAAAATGCCTCAGATTATAAAATTACCACATACCTCAACTTTTGTTAGAATGATTTTACTTTGCAAAATATTAAAATCTCTAGTTTTCAAAATATCAATATACCCCGATTTGTGAAAATTTACGAAAATACCCCTGTGTTGAAAATTACTAAAATGCCCCTGACTTTCAAAATTTCTAAGTTAACCCCAACTTTAATAAAATTCTCTCACTTTGCAAAAGTATCCAAATATTTGTATTTCAAAATAATGCCCTGACTTTGGAAATTTACAAAATTACCCTGGTTGACAAAATTACCAAAATACCCCTGGTTTTCAAAATCCTGTTATATCTCCAATTTGTGGAATTTTCAAAAATTAAAAATAATCTTCAATTTTGGGAAATTCCAAAAGATCCCGACTTATTAAAATTTTTGAATTGCTTTGGTTTATTACCAAATGTCCTCAGTAGGACAAAATGACTAAATACCCACGGGTAAAAAGCGTAAATGTCCTAATAGTGAATGTGGGTGGTAGATACCATCGATTGTGCCTCTCGAGGAATGAATGTGTTTGATGATGAATGAATGTGTCCCTAGCGAGGAACGGAAGTGATTCTCCGAGTTAGAGTAGTAAAACTCGAATCAAACTTTGTGTGATCGAGAGAACTACTATTAAAATCTTTCATTCATAAAATATGCTCGCGGTTAAATAGTGGAACAATTACTAATGCATAAAACTTTTTAATCAGATAAATCAAGACGATAGAGATGAGTTCTAGGGGACGCAGTAGAGGTAGAATGGCAAGATCGGAACCGATAGGTCCGCCATGGGTCGAAGTGAAGTGCCGCCAAAAGGGGGCGTGGAGGAGCAAGATCGATAGGAGAAGATGACGCAAGATCGCGAGCCATGTTGCAGTACTAGAGCGAGTAGCGGAGTTAGTAGAGAAATGGAACTTCGAAGTCAGATCGGAAAGGCTTAGATCGAACGGAGCCAGATCTTTAGAGGAGTGTCGGGAGTAGCTCCTAATGTAGCGGAGTATTGGCTAGAAGCAATCGAAAGAATCATGGATGATTTGGATTGCACCGATGAAGAAAAGTCAAGGGCGCTGCTTTAGCTGCTTCATGAAGCCTATCGTTGGTGGCTCACCGTCAAACAAGGTGTACCGCGGATCGACCGATTGGGATTTCTTTAAGGCCAAGTTTGAAGGAAAGTACGTAGGAGCCGCTTATTTGGATTCGCAAAGGAAGGCGCTTAGTGCAAGGAATAAGTCGATAGCGGAATATGAAGTCGAGTTTAGCGACTAAGTCAAGACGCCAAAGGAATCGTGGCTACCGATTCGAAAGAAGTGTTCGATTCAAGATGGGCTACGAGATGAGTTGCGTGAGTTGATTGCTCCATGAGAGAGACTTCAAGGTGCTAGTGGAGAAAGCTCGGATCATGAAGAGGTTAAGAAGACTATAAGGGAAAACCGAGAGAAGAATAGGAACGAGAATAAGAGAAAGGTTGGATCATCGAGATCGCTTTGGTAATGCCCAGAAAAGACTAAGGACCGAGAACCCTGTAAGTGCACATGTACCAGTGGATCGGAATCGTCCTTGTGCTCGGTGTGGAAGACCTCACACAGGAGAGTGTTGGGGAAATAATAAAGAATGCTTTCGGTGTGGATCTAGGGCACATCTGGTTAAGAATTGTCCTCGAGCAACGAAGGGTCGTGGTTCTAGTCAAAGTCAACCAAGGATGTGATATCGGGTAAGCTCCTTTGTTTTGGAATACTCTTTAATTGTTCTCCTTGTTTGTAAGTTAATTCTTTCTGTATGATTTGGATCTCGAGTGAGAACTTAGAGACTACGCTTGGGAAGTATGATGAATTGAATCAGAGTGGCGCAATGGAGGCGAGAGTAGGGAGTTAGGATTGCATGAAATAAGTAATTTCGAGGACTAAATTATTTTAAGGAGGGTAGAATTGTAACACCTGGTTTAGGGGTTATGCGTTTGGAGCATAACCCGAGCATTTAGTAGGCTTAAGGTCCTGTTGGAGGAATTTTAGGGGTTTTGGAGAACCCTAGAAGGCAAGGGATGGCTTAGGAAAATTTTAATTTTTGGGGTTAAGAAATGGAGCTGGGCTTTAGAGGGCTTAAGAAAATTTTTGGATGATTTTGGTGCATGAAAGGCATTAGCAAAGTGGTTATGCGCTGTTTAAGGGGGCTGGAAGAAGGTCCATCGAGGGCCTGGGTTCGAGTTGAGGCGGCAACAAAAGTGGCGTTTTATTTTTGGGATTATGGCGTTGCAGGGTAGAAGGCCTTAAAATAATTTATGTACTTGGCACAAGCAAAGAACTTGGCCAAGTGGTTATGGTGCGGCACATAGGTGTTGGAGGGGAGTGAGGTCGCGGTTTCGAGGGCCTGGAGCAGCATTTTGGGCGTGTTTTCTTTTATATGCGGTTATGGGCTGGAGTAGGAAGGGTTTAAGAATAAATGTTGGGGCCTTATAGCATAAAAATCAAGGTGGCCGAATGGCCTGGGGCGCTGCTTGGATGCTGGCTACCCCCAGGTCCTGTGTTCGAACCAGGGGTGGTGCAATTGGAATTTTATGATTTTTTGGTCTTTTTGCAGCAGGTTGGTGGCGTGAAGGTGGACAGCAGCAGGTGGTTTAAGCATTTTTGAATTCGGCTGGTGGGGGCCTTTGTTATCTATTTATTTTGGATAGACATAAGATGATTTTATTTAGTTTGAAATTAGTAAATAGAGATAATGGTTGCTGGTGGTTTAATTCTTTTTTTATTAAAGGATATTATTTATTGGGTGATATGGATAAATTGGTTGGCTAAATTCAAATCAAATTGAATTAGTGGCTTGGAGCTTTTGAAGTAGCAGCCGAAAGTGGGAGTCTCCAAGGGGGAAACAAGTGCCAATTGCTATTTAATGGGCACCTTCCTCTTGATTTTCTTTTGACCATTTGACAAATTCTTTTAGTCCATATTTGGTGCATTTTGGTCACCATAGTCTTGTGTACCTAGTCAAGGTTCAAGTGGAGTTTCTTATTTTTTATAAATATTTCTTTTGTTTTCTTTTAAATTCCTTGATAGTCAAACCTCTAGCCTCCATTCCTCTACGATTTTACTAAGTTTGAAGTCAATTCTCCTTGTATTCTAGCGTGGTTGGCGATTCTTAAGCAAGTGTGGTAAGCATGTTCGCTCTTTAGCAATGGTTTTGGTTCCTATTTTAGTGGCTAAACCAAGGGTTGGCCTTAGTTTTGGTATTAGCTGATTCTAATATTGTGTAACAGGATTTTGGCAACTTCGGAGATCGGTGGTGTTTCGGGATCCGAGTAAGAGGGTAAGTGATCCATTGGTATTCGCCTTAGGCCATTGTGTATGTTTAGGTGTTGACCTAATAGTGACTTTGGTTTATAGGCGATCGGCATAAGCGAAGGAAGGCCTTCGGGATCTCGGTTTATTTCGGTAAGGAAATTAGTAAGTAACTTAGATCTGCAATAGTAGATTGTGGCTTTGAGTGATTAATCGTGTGATTCGATTAAGTGTCGATGGATGCGAAAAGCCCAAGAGGGAAAGGAAAGCTCCCATCCCGGTTCAAAAAAGATCGGTTTCATTGACGTGATTGGCCACCGGGTGTGGGCGGCAATGAAAACGATAGGCGATAACTGTAGTCTCGCTAGCGATAGCGCCGGATCGAGGGTTTAGAGCTTGTGTTATAAGGTGTGTAGTTAGCCATTGTTTCCTGGATTTGCGTAATATTTGCCTATTTAATATGTTTGCTAACAAGTGTAGTAAATGTGAAATTGATACCCTTGAAGGGGTATGGTGATGACCAAAGTTAGTAGCAAATTGGTTAAAAAGTGATAATTGATTTTAATATGTGAGTATGCCTATATTTGTGAATATCATGTACATGCATCATCTCAAAGATCATATTATGTTACATGTGCATGGGTGGGTTTTGAAAGAAGGTAAGGTGTACTTGAGTACGTGGTTGATGTCGACTTTGTGCTACATCGTGGATTGGCGCCGATCGAGGTCGCGTTGTGGATCTTTTGCGATTTAGTTCGTGGTTACCTCGATTGATATCGGCTTTATGCCATATCGCGGCTTGATGGATTGTTGTGTGCTCCATCGTGGTTTGATGTTAGCTACGTGCTACATCGTGGATGGCATTGGTTGCCTTTTGGAGGGAAAAGGAGAGGGTGACTCGATAGTCCCCGGTGTGTGGTAGGTCGGTTAAGGGGTGTGTAGCGGATGGACCTTAGGATTGGGTTGGGTTTCATGTTGCATTGTTTTGTTATGAAATGATATGGAAATGGGCCAAGCCCAATATGACAGGTGGATAGGTATGTTTTGGGAACATATGTGGAAATGGGCCAAGCCCAGTGATCAGTGAATTAATGAGAAAAGGGCCTAGCCCAGTACTTGAATGTGGATTGAACGTGGGCCAAGCCCAGATGGTGATAATACCTAAATGAATATTTTTATATGTTGCATTTGATAATTGGGATGATTTGTGGCTAGCATGTGGGTGGATATCAGTGGTTTAATTACACACTGAGTCATTATGACTCACCCAATTATTTATCCAACATCGCAGGTGACTTGTTGACCGGACTGGTTTGAGAGGATGCAAGGTGGCCCATGCGAAGGAGATTTATTTAATTATTTTAAGCAATTTTAATACTAAATGTTTTGTTTAATATTGGTTGTAATAAGGCCACTTTTATTTAAAGTGTTCTATTTATGATTATTGTAGTTTATACTATACTTAGAAATATTTTCTTCACATGATTTGTAATATAATAAATTATCATAAAAGTTTTAATTCACATATTTTATAACGAGCTTATATTAGTAAATAATTTCTAATGGACACATTTTTCAAAAGTTAACAAAATTTTCAAGTTTTATTCTAAAGACAAAGATTTTCCATCGTCATTCCGCAGTGACATAACCAGATCCGGTCAAGGCTCGTGGGCCGGGTTTGGGGATGTTACAGTTGTCATGTGAAATATTTGATGTATGGGGTATAAATTTTATGGGACCATTCCCTAGTTCCTTTGCACATAAATACATCTTAGTAGCAGTTGATTACATGTCAAAATGGGTAGAAGCGGAAGCCTTACCTACCAATGATGCTAGGGTAGTAGTTAAATTTCTCAAGAAACTATTTTCCGATTCTAACACCCAGAGCCATCATCGATGATAGGGTACTCATTTTGTAATACACAATTTGAAAAAGTTCTAAGGAAATATGGAGTATACCACAAAACAGCCATCCCATATCATCCTCAAACTAGTGGGCAAGTTGAGGTTGCAAACCTAGAGTTTAAGCGCATTCTAGAAAAAAAAGTGGTATCAAATAGTAGATGATGCTTTATGGGCTTATAGAACAGTATTCAAAACACCTCTAGGAACATCCCTTTACAAGCTCGTATATGGGAAAAGCTATCATCTACCATTTGAGTTAGAACACAAAGCTTTCTGGGCAACAAAATTTTTAAATACTGACCTCAAACTTGCAGGAAAGAAACGAATGATGCATATAAATGAGCTGGATGAATGGAGAATGAAAGCCTATGAGAACTTAAAGCTATACAAGGAAGAAACAAAGCGACGTCACGATGCTCGCCTCAAGAGATCAAAACATTTCAAAGTAGGGGACCTAGTCCTACTATATAATTCAAGGCTTAAACTATTCCCTGGGAAGCTAAAATCCATATGGTTAGGACCATTCATGATCAAAACAATATTTCCATATGGAACCATTGAGGTAACTCATCCTACTAAAGCCACGTTCAAGGTAAATGGTCACCGACTTAAAATTTATAATGGTGCAGATTTGGAGATACGGGAGAGGAGTTTATGCTCCATGAGCCTTCCTTTAGAACTGAAAACAGGGAGAGTCTAGCTTAAGATTATAAACAAGCACTTGTCGGGAGGCAACCCGAGCGCTAACCACATTAACATTGTTTTTTAAAAGTCTAAACAAAAATGCAGGATCCTTAACACAGCTTGTAACACGGGCGTGCTGATGACCGTGTACAAATAGGGAAAACCTCTCTTCTTTAACACGAGCTGCGACAAAAAGACACGGTCGTGCCTTATAACCGTGTGAGGCTACTAACATATCGAGCACGGCTGGACCACAGGCGTGCAAAGTGACGTGTGAACATACTGACTTATCGAGAACGGGCGTGTCAAATTATCACACGGGCGTGCTAAAAACCCTGAATCGCGCCCAATTCTAAGTAATCGCAAAAAGCACGGGCATTTCAAAATTCACACGGCCGTGTTGGGTGGCCGTGTTCTACTCCCTTATATAAGGAAATTAACCGAAAACCCCCCTAATTTTAAACCCTAGACACAATTATCAGCCTTCTACCCCAAAAATTTCCACCATACCCACACCCTCCACCACCCAAAACTATCTCTCCCTAACTTCCCAAAGCATAACCAATCAAAACCAAGACGCACGCCCGCAACACAATCGTGCTACCACACGCCACGTCGCTGCCACCTCCGTGCCCCACCCGTGTTCGTCGCATACAACCATCCCTAGTTCTTTTTCCTACATATTTTCAATTATTTCCTCTTTATTTAAGAGTTCTATTGGATTTTAGACTCAAAAATCTGATTCATTTTGTTTAGTTTCTAGTATTTTTACTTTCATCTTTCTCTTGATTGATATGGTTTTATTCCAAGTCTTTTCATACATTCTCTGTGTTAACATTAGTTTTCTTTTATGGTCATTGCAGACTTGATATTCTATTTGCTAAATGTAGTTACTTTGTTAATGTATTCAGTACTTAATTATGGTTTTAGTTAAGAATTGTTCTAAATGAATAATGAAAGTATGATTTCAGTATTTGTTCTTCAAAGAAGCATCTATATAGGGCTCTTAACTTCAACTATTATTAGGAAATTCATGGCTATATAAAAAAGGTGTATATTCTTTGATTATGTTGCAAGAATCATGTCATCATCACGTATAAAAAGGGCCGTTCCCAGCAAAAAGATGAAAGGGCCTGGATCATCATCCAGAACTACTGACACCGAACTCCGACATCCCTTTCTCAAATTTTCCCAAGCAACACAAGAAGAGCGTTACATGCAAATTAGAAAGAGACCTATTGGTACCGATAGGTGCATTGATTGGGATGCCCTGAAGCAAGTCGAACTTGATGGGGATGTTCGAGCTCTCATCTCAACAGAACCATGGGAGAGATTTTTTATGATCATAGAGCCCACATACTTGGAACTCACTCTCAAGTTCTGTACCACATTCACCTTACAGACGGTCATGACACAATATGATGACCCCGGCACAATCCAGTTCCGCCTAGGGGGCAATGTACGTCGATTGAGCGTGCCTCAATTCGGACCAGCACTTGGACTCTATACAGTAGAATTTATAGAGGAAAACCCACTGGATGACTTGAACCGAGAGCTCCACTGTACCCCTATCACATGTTGGCACAGCCTAAAACCAGCCAAACACGATTACAATTCGAGTCGCTCCAAAGCGATTGCCCTCCTCCCCGCTCTCAGGTACCTTCTTGCCATTCTTGCTCATACTATTACAGGTCGCAAAGACAGCACCGGTGTCGTCAACAAACAAGATGTTTATTTCTTGTCATGCATGTCTGAGGGACATGTCTTTGACGTAGCATATTTCATTGCATGCGCAATGCGGCATCAAACAGAGCAGCACCAAAAAGAATCCTATCAATGGGCCCTTACATCACGAGACTAGCTCGGTATTTCAATCTCCTAAAAATCGACAATCAGATTACACCTCTCACATTGATAGGGAATATGGCACCACAAGGCATCTCGCCGATGCTCCACATGAAGATGATCAAACACCAAAGAGGCACCGATCCTCCTCAATACCGATTAGTGACACCTACAGCAGAAGAGGAAGCCGAGGACATTCCTGATAATGTCCCACCACCATCGAAAGAAGCACAGACTCAGCACCACCAATATCGAGCAACACCTTCACTTTTAGACATAAATGCTCGCCTCGACTAGTTCGAGTTTTATTTTGCTGAGAACGCTCGACGCCTAGATAGAATGGATGCCACCCTTCAACAAATCAGTCATCACTTTCACATATCACCACCAAAGACCACCACAGATCCGGCCATCTTGATGAGGACCTTTGAGTTCCTCCTAGTACATAACATTTAACTTTTATTCACCATTTCTTTTATTTTTATTTTTATTTTTAGGCATATTTTTTATGTTTTAAATTAGAATTTCTCTTTATCGTATATTATCTTCAATTGGTTATCTAATCTTCGAGTATGCCTAATTTACATTTCATGGCAGCACTAAGTTATTTCAATAACGACTTCAAAGCTACAAACACACACTCCACCTACATACCATTAGGAGTAAATCACTACTCTCAAAAATCACCAATGCTAAATACTGGAGTCATCCAGATTTCAGGGAGTATTATTTTCCCCACCTATCTTTTTGATTTGGCACATAAATTTCATTATCTATCTTTATACATTAGGTGTGGCAGTAATAGTGCCTAACTTTTTGCATAATTCTTAAAACCCTGAAATTAGTTTTGATCTTAAGAATTATTCTCATATTATTAATTAGGATGAAATTTCTAATGACTTATGATTCTTATTGAAATGTTTCAGAGTAAGTCATATTTAATTGTGCATTGATGATTAAATTTGAAGAATACTAAAGAATCAAGCATGATAAGTCTATTTTCAAAAATAAAATTGATAGGTTGTCGAACTAAATCTGAGTATTACTTTGAAATTTGAAATCTATAGGGATTGATGTCAAAAACACCCATAATTTTTTGTGAGATTTTGAGCCATATAGAGCATATATTCTTTTTCTTGCTCACTTTATTGATTATGAGTGTGTCAACTTTGAACTGTTATTCTAGAACTTGCCTCATTTATACATGTCGAGAACACAATAATGATTTGATATACTGAGATGATAAAGGCACCTAGGTTTAACCCATTCACTCCACTAAAAAGCCTACCTTCACAAATTATCCCCTAGTGAACCCCGTTGAAACCTAATAACCTTTTTATTGACTTACTCCAATATCCCTTTATATTTGTTATCCCTTTATATTTGTTAACCCATTCACTCCAATGTCCCTTTATATTTGTTATCACCATTCTTTTGACTACCCTTTAATCGAGGTTTGATTTGACTAAATTACCGAATTATATTAGTTCCGTAGTTATATTTGTCATTTATGATGTAATGTTTTAGTTTGTTCCTAAAAAAAATCAATCAAAGTTTAGAGCTCATGTATCTAAATTCCAATCATTGAAGAAGAGCTCGTATTGAAGTATTATAGTATTCCTATTAGCTTTTAATTGATGTAAGTACTTATATTAGTTCATTGTTTCTAGTTAGGTAATTGGTTAATTCAATCTCGATTCTAACCTTCTAATTCAACTTTTATCCATACCTTTAACCCTAACCCTGTTACAACCCTAATAAAGACCTTTTGATCTGTTTATCATCTCATATATAGTGGTGGAGATTTGATTTTTAGGCAAGCCTATGGGATTAACTTTTCAAGTTCGACTTAGAGTGCTTATTCTTGAACTTTAAAAACTTTTTGAGTGATTTGAGTGAATCTTTAGTGAGGATGTCAGTCCTTGTCAGTTTTGAATCAAAGGTAAGTACTTAGATAAGGGGAGACACCTACGGTTTCGGGCTATAAAGGTATGACTTATCGTAATTGAAACTTTAGGGCACTTCCAGTTAAATCATCCATGTATAAATTATCTATGAATTATGATGAGACAATATCAATAGGAATTATGAATTATGGAAAGTTCGTTTTAATTGTAAGTTGAGAATTTTTCTTGAGGACAAGTAAAAGCTTAAGTGTGGGGGTATTTGATAAACCGTAAAAGTAACTCATTTTAATCCCACATTTAGTATGTTTTTTGGATGAATTTATCCATAATTTATGTAAAAAGGTGCTCTTAATCCTTTCTTTTCATGTCTTATACTCAGGAAAGCACCCAAGGATAAAAAGAACACAAAACGGGCTTAAAACGAACCAAAGTGGGCCGGCCCAAGAAGTCAGCACGGCCTGGACTTCATGCCACACGGTCGTGCCTCGATAGTCATCTAGACCACGGCCTTACCCCGATTCACACAGCCATTTTCCCATCGATAAAGCCCACGCACGAGCGTGCCTAGTGATCTACACGGCCGTTCCCAAAATGGCAGAATCGAAGCACGACCTCTACCCATAAATTGCATGGGCTTGTCATAGCCGTGCCTAAATCGACAGGATGGAGACACGGGCTACACCATGATTTACACGAGTGTGTTAAGGCCGTGCCCCTACCACGGAAAAGAGTAATTTCACTCAAAATTGGATGCTTGGAGCCCAAGAAACACAATCCTAAGTCCACTCAAACACTTAGGATGAATTTCACTTGAATTACGAGTACTTAGGAGTGAAGTAAAGCATCCCAAACGTCTATATATACAAATCGAAGGCAGCAATTCAAGGGCGTCAGGTTTTAGCAGAGTTTTCTGCTAGAGCTTTACCCGTTTAGAGAATTACTCTAAGATAGCCAATTGATCCATCTCGAAGAGTCAAAATTCTACTCAAGACGGAGGATCTCTTCTTCAATTCCTTCAGGGGGTTTTAAGGATTTCCTATGGTTTGTTTTATCTTCTCTCTTGAGATGTTTTCTTGTTTAATCATGAACTAAACCCCTCAGATACCTGACGGGGATGAAGCCTATGATGGATTTTGTTATTTAATTCTTTCGGTTTATATGATAATTACTTAGTTTGTTCTTAATTATGCTGCTTAAATTTATCTGATGTGCTTAGGTGGAGGAGGAATAGACCCTGCCTAAGAGTAGATCTAGCATAATTAAGCGGAGTTGATTGGGCGCCTAGAGATAGGGTTACGAGATTTTACCGGATTAGGTTGAAACCTAATATGGGAGTCCATTGATCGATTTACTGCTTCCTTAGGGGGTTATTGTAAGAGAACGAGAGTTCCACTAATTAATCTAAGGTTAGACATTATTCGCTTCGAGAAAAGGTTTAATATAGGTTAGGGAGTCTCACGGATCAAGCTAAGTAAAAGAAATCATATGAATTGGAAGTTAGATAATAAGTGAAGTCATAGGTGGATTCTTCCTGAAGGTCTCGTCTTTATTAATTGAGTTTTCTTCAAAGTCTTTTCCCAAACTTTATTCTTTTGCCTTTGCATTTAAAGTTTAAGTATTCCATTTGTTTTAGTTTAATAAACCAATCACTCCATATTTAGTCTAAATAATAGAAAGAAAGTGAGTAATAGTACTTTTAGGTTCCTTGGGTTCGATAAAGATATTCTTGCCCAGGCTAGACTACTGTTCGATAGGAACACTTGCCTCTATCGTTGCCGCAGTCAGTCTATAGGTTCGATCACTTTTTTATAAATATTAAAACTAGACTGTTTTGCAGCGATCACTGTTCGTGATTGGCCACCTGAGTGTGGGCCAAAGATCCGAAAGCGTAATGTAGGCGATAGTGGAAGTGCCTATCAACGAGAGTGTCGACGTAGAAAGTATCGTGTTGCGAGTAATCAGGTGTGTAACTTTTACACACTTCATATGTTTAATATGCGATTATTGTGTTTTGTCAAAAGCCGAAGTAACAATGAAATCACTATGTTACCCTTGTGGGTAAAAGCAAGGATTCCGGGTAAGTCCATTTTGGTGTCTAACGTGATTTATCTATATTAAATTTGCATGTGCAATGTTATATCTTCGTAAGTGTTAAGCATGATCATATGGTATTGAAAAGCATATACATGTAAAATGGGTATGATGAGAGAAGGGGGGAAGGTATGATTTATCAGACTGTCACCAGTGGTTGGGTACCACACGTGGATTTGCCCCACATATCATTATTTTGTAACTAAGTCTCTGTGGTTTGGAACCACCAATGGTTAGGTACCACATATGCTTATTTTTGTGACTCGTCCTAGTGGTTGGTACCATAGTGGGTTGGCCCCACATATGATTATTTGTGACTTCGGTCACCAGTGGATAGGTACCACCAGTGGCTAGGTGCCACAAGGGGTAGACTTGGGAGACTCGGATGGATGCCTAGGTTGGATGGGTTGCATGACATGCACATTTGCATATGAATCTGTGTAAGAGCTTAACATCTTTTGGGATGGGGATTTATACACCGAGTCTTGGTGACTCACCCCTTCCGTTACCTTTTTGCAGATAATTCCTAGATCTCGGATATGGAGCCACGATGGACTCGAGGTGGCCATGCTCAATATTTTATTTTCTATTTCGATGTTTATTTTGGATTTATTTTTTTACTTTAAGTTTGGATTTTAGCTTTGTAATAAGGCCACTTAGATTTTACTTTGGGGTTATTTATTTATTTTAAATTTCTTTAAAATCTTGTGAAACATTAAGGGCATGCCTAGTAAATTGTGAAATGGATGTTTTCAAAACTTGAATAAACTTTTGGGTTTTTCTGAAGTTTTACATCGGGCAATTAACAAACAAGGGATAACAACAAGGCAACTCTATTTTGCTGAACTGAGTCTCAAAATGTTTCAACAGTTCACTCAATCCAAACTCGATTCTTTTATAAATATAAAAAAGTTTTCTTCCCAACTCGAGACGACAAACTGGTTGCTAAAACATTTTCTTACCTATGACATGCCAGATTCAGTCGTAGCATTTTGACTGGGTTTGAGGTGTTACAGTAAGTGCTTGACGTGTCAGCAGGTGAAGGCGGAGCATCAGTTGCCTTCAGGGCTGCTATAGCTAGTGAAGATTCCACTTTGGATGTGGGAGAGGATAACTATGGACTTTGTTAGTGAGCTACCTCTTACGCCTACTAAGAAAGATTCGGTGTGGGTAATTATTGATTGATTGATGAAGTCCGCTCGTTTCATGCCGGTTCGTGTTGATTACTCACTATAGAAGTTAGCCAAGCTATATGTAGCGAAGATCATGATCTTACATGGGGTACCAGTGTCTATCATATCAGACAGGGACCCAAGGTTTACATCGCGATTCTAGAAGGAATTACATCAAGCATTAGGTACAAGACTAGATTTCAGCACGGCATTTCATCTACAGACTGATGGTCAGTCAGAGAGGGTAATTCAGATTTTGGAAGGCATGCTAAGGGGTTGTGTAATTGACTTTAGGGTAGTTGGGAAGATTTTCTACCGTTGACAGAGTTTGGGTACAACAATAGCTATCAATCCAGTATTCAAATGGCACCCTACGAAGTGTGGTATGGTTGTAAGTGTCGTACTCCTACCTGCTGGACAGAGTTAGGTGAACGACAGTTGTTGGGTCCGAAATTGGTTTCTAAAATAAAGGAAAATGTTATGTTGATTCGGGCTCGATTGAAGGAAGCTTCTGACAGGCAGAAATCATATGCGGATCTAAAGCGTAAGGAAATAGTGTTCTCAGTGGGTGATTAGGTTTTCCTAAAAGTTTCACCTTGGAAGAAAGTCTTAAGATTTAGACGAAAAGGTAAGTTAAGCATCAAATTCATCGGGCCTTATCAGGTGTTGAAGCGTATGGGACTAGTAGCTTATCAGCTGGAGTTACCTCCAGAATTGAGGAAGATACATGATGTATTCCACGTCTCAAAGTTAAGGCATTACTGTTCAAATCCATCTCACATAGTAGCGGTGGAAGAAATTAAAGTAAGGCATGATCTATCGTTTGAAGAAGAACCAGTGCAGATCTTGGATTGAGATATCAAGGCATTGAGAAGGAAGTCAGTTCCTCTAGTCAAGGTGTTATGGCGTAATCACGGTACGAAAGAAGCCACATGGGAGACGAAAGTTGTGATGCAACAGCAATACCCTCACCTCTTTTGAGCAGGTAAATTTTAAGGCCAAAATTTTTTTAAAGGGGTAGAACTGTGACATCCTAGAATTAGGGGTTATGTATTTTGCACTATTGCTTGTGTTTGGCTCGTTAAGCATGTAATTTTGGTGTGTTTGGGGGCCTTGGAGATGCTCGGGGTCAAGCCAGAGACTTAGTGAAATTTTTGTTTTTGGGGCTTAAGGGGGGAAAGCTAGTAGGAGCAGGCCTTATGTGTAATTACTTGTAATTGTTGACACAAAGAAGAGTGTGGTGTCATGGCAAGGTAACACCGCTTAAGGAGCAAGGGAGCAGAAGGAGGGAAGGAGTTTGAGTCTCTTCAACAGCATGTGGGAGCTTTATTTTTTATGCTCAAGATGGTGGAGTGTTGGCTTTCGGCTTAGACTCTTCAAGGGTGGTTATTGACTTGGTCAATGCTTCTAAATGGAAGGTGTGGAGGAGTTTGTGGAGGAAGACTTGGTCTTCTAGTTCAAATGATAGATGGAGAGTAAAAAAAGTAGCAAAACAAGGGATTTGATGGGTGGTGGAGTTGTTGGCCGATTGTGGGTAGTGTGTGGGGGAGCATTTCAGTTTAGCTAGTAGAGGGGTGTGCTGAAATTCTCTTGAGGCTTAGACATTTCTTTCTTTGCATATTCGACTATAGAGTGTGAGGGGTGCCAAATGTTGCAAATTCTTTGGGATTCTTTTCTCTTCATCTCCTTTTGCATCTTTGGTCTTAGCCGAATTAGAGAGTGACAATTTGGGTATTTCTTTCTCTTTTTATCTATTTTTCTACAACTGTCTTCTCTGTTATTCTCTCTTGGCTAAAACTCTTTTCTCCTCTACTTTTTCTTCTCTAGCCGAAACTCTCTTTGGTTCCTCATTATTTATCTACACATTTCCCTATCAACAGAACCTTTCCTATCCTCTGTGAATTGGTTCCTACTTCATTTGTTGGTAGCTGAACCTCTTCTCTTATGATCTCCACCATAGTCGAAACCTTGCAGCTCCTCCATTGACACCTTTTTATTTCTGTCTTTAGCTGAATAGTTTATTTGGTTTCAAGTGAATCGGTTTCACCTTGCTATTGGATTGTTGAAGGTAATGTCTTCTTTGCTCTCTGGTCATAAAAGTCGAATCTTCTTCTACTTCTATTTCTTTCGTCTTCTTTCTCTTTTCTTCTCTAACTCCTCTATCTCCATCTTCACTAACCGAATCTCTATTTTTTTTCATCTCGAATCAATGCTACCCGAGTAGCCTAGGGTGTGAAGGGCTACTTTTCTGTCGCATTTACTGTGGCTTTTCACCACCAGTATCAATGCAAGGTAACTTTGTGCAATACCTTTTTCCTTCTCTAAGTCTTCTTTTAAGCCGAATACTTAAGGGGCGAGCTTTGACTACTTTCTGTTTCTCTCACAACTCATCTTTGATTCGGGAATGAATCAGTTGTTGTGTGGTTCATCACTTATCAAGGTAAGGAATCATTTCTTTTCAGGTTTTCTGCTATTATCTTTGTTGCATTGTAGTCTACCTTAATCAAATTTCCTTATTAGCCAATCAGCGTTTCTCTCTGAGTACTGATCAAGGCTCTCTTCATGGATGCGAGTGCCAGTAAAACTAAGGAGGGGAGTGGACTCTCTGCTCCTAAGTTCAAACGACATGCTATGTCGGTGGTTCGAGACTTCCCGCCGGGGTATGGTAGAGAGCCGACGTCTACCTGGGATAGGCAAATCGCTGTTATCCCTGCTAGTGAGAGTGTCGACGTAGAGAGTCTAGTTTTATGCATAATCAGGTATATAATGCTCACACTATACTTTATTAATTTGCGTTAATAACTGTGTTGGCTGAAAGTCAGAACGACGGTTTAGATAATTGAGATACCCTTGTGGTAAGGTAGGAGATACCGGGTAAGTTCTGCTATGATCTTACTTTCGAATATATGTATGTATGAATTAATTATTTGTTGTACATTGAAAGTATGTTTGCATTCATCTCAGTATGATAATATGTTGCATGGGCCTTGGGAAATGATTGGAAAGGGAAGTGTGATTCAGTGACTTTTGTCACAGTGGTCTAGGACCACGGTGGTCAACAATCCTCACTAGATTGCTAATTCCATAAAATAACTACACAACGATTATGCATAAAGAAGGGTGTCCACAAATTGAACCTTCTTTAAGTGCAAATTCCTCAAAGTATCAACAAAATGAATGGTGGCTAGTCGCTTGAACCATCACTTCTTAAAGTCAATACCAAAAAAATTTCACATATAATAGTAAAGTATTAGAGTAAGAGTTTTTTTGCTTTAGCACAGTTATAACCATGTGCTCATCTAGTTTCATGAACATGTACAAGAGAAAACCATAAAGAAACTCTCGTTGAAATGACACTACTTCATGTCCATATAGGTGGATTTCATGACAATTAATGTCCATCCATTAATAGTAAAACTCATCCTCCTAAAACATAAACACTAAATCCTGATTCTTAGTGCATATTGTCATTCAGTAACTTTTTATTACCCTTTGAACCTCGAGACTTAACCATCTTAGAATGATTTTAATCCCATCTTAGTGGTGGTGTTCTTAACCAAACCCCTTGACAAACCTTTTGTCAATGGATCCGCTAAATTGTCAATTAACTTAACATAGGTAACAATTATCAATCCGTCCCCTATCAATTGTCTCACATACTCATGTCTCAAACTTATATGTCTAGACTTTCCATTGTACACCTTATTGCATGCTCGAGACATGGTGGATTCACTATCACAATATACGAAAATGGCGAACCTACATTGTGGCCACAACTTTATAACTAGCAAGAGATCTCTTAGCCAATTCGCTTCCTTGCCAGTAGCTACCAAAACTATAAATTTAGCCTCCATAGTTGAATGTGAGATTGAAGCGACAAAAATGTGCAAGTGTACACAATCACAACAAGTAATAAAGTGACAAGTAAATGTCGAGTTATCGTACCCATAGGGACTATGAAAAGAATTATTTATGAATGCAATTAAAAACACTTTGGTGAAGAAAAATATTTTAATTTGAGGATGTGATTAAAAAATAAGATTTTTAACTAAGTAAAATAAATAAAAATAAAATACAAGTTCCAATGCACGATTTCAAAAGATGATTTTAATCAAGATGACATAATTGTGTTAGATTAATTATATTTCTCAACTTATAATTATTAAACTCATGTTCATGATGTTATGAATAAATTCACGGCAACTCGGTAATTTGTTAACTTATGAACATACTCACCTACCAAAATCCATTTATCTCTTGACTATATCTCTATGTCAATTCAACCGATTAAACAAATTTTAATAAGCAAATGTGTTAATGCATATACATACTTATGAACTCAAAACAATCTCTTGTACATATCTCTATGCCAATTCAAACAATTAATTCAATTTTCATAAGCACATAAAATATTACTTGAGGTAACAATGTATTTCTACCTTGAAATAATTTAATCACAATAATCTTGCAAGTTAATGTATCTTTGTAACATCCTAGATTAGGGGTTATGCATTTAGTGCATAATTCATGTGTTAGTAAGCTTAGAGTGTATTGGGATGTGTTTTAGGAGTTTTTGAGAACTTGGGGTGAAGGGGAAATGCTTGGAAAATATTGGAACTTTAAGTGAAAAAAAAAGGGAAACTAGGCAAAGAGGTCTTAAGGAAATTTTCGTGGGATTTATGACACAAGGAATCGTGAGGCAAATTGGCAAGGGATGCTACCCTAGGGGGCATGGAAGGTTGTGTCACATGAAGTGCCAAGAGGAGGAGGTTCGAGCTAAAAAAATTTCACTTGGGAGCTTTTATTTTTGGCGTTAAAAAGGGGAGCAAGGCCAGGGAGGTCTTAAGAGAAGTTATAGGCACTTTTGGACACAAAGAGTGCCTTGGTAAAGTGGCTACAAGGCGCCACTTAGGGCCTTGGTATGTGAGGCCTTGGTTCGAGTTGCAGAGGAAGCGAATGGGAGTTTAGTTTTGTGTCAAGTAGGAGCTTGGCTAAGGAGGTTTTAAAAGGAATTTTGGGTGAAGCATGTCACAAAAAGCGCCTTGGTAGAGTGGCTTGGGACGCTACCTTAGGGGCTTGGAGTGTTGCATCAAAAGGGGCTCAAGTTCGAATCACGTTGGTGGCATAGGAGTGTGTTTTTATTTTTGCTATTTACGTCAAAAAGGGGAACTAGGCTAAGGAGGCTTTAAGAGGAATTCCTGAGGGATTTATGCCACAAGAAATCATGTGGTAAAGTGGCAGTGGAGCGCCAGGTGCAGTGACAAGGGCCTTGGTTCGAATCACGCCTGCAGCAATGAGTAGGGTTTTATTTTTCGTTGTGACGTCAAATTGGAGAGAGGTTGGACGGCAATGGGACTTTTAATTGGATGAGGAGTTAAGGCTTGATTTTATTTTAGAATATAGGATAAAGGTTGATTTATTTTAAGTTGGTAGATAGTGGATAAATGAGTTTTATTTATTTTAAAGAGATTAAATAGGAGTAAAGGATAATGGATGCTTATTTTATTGATTTTAGAATGTGGGATAAGAAGATAATTGTGGCTTTATTTTATTTATTTTAAAAGAGTAAGATAAGAGTTAATATAGGAGAGTGATAAGAGATAATGTGTTGAATTATTGTTATTTTATTAATTAAGGTGATAAAGGAGGAAAATGTGGGATGTGATAAGAGGATGAAGCTATGGCCGATTGGGGGACTCCTTAGGGGTGGTATAATTGGTTTTGAAGTGTGTAGGTGATGGATGTGTCGAATATGTGTAGTATAAATAGGGATGCTCACCTTTTGGCAAGTCTTTTCCTCCATTTAATTTCTTTTTGCCGAAAATTCTCCTACTTTCTTCTCTTCTTCTTTATTTTCTTTCAACCCCAGTTCATCATCTTTTCTTGAATGGTCGAATGCCCTGTTACCATTTAAAACCTTAGTCGAATATTTCATCTACATGTGAGGAGCCATAGCCGAAACTTTAACCACCTGATCTAGTTTTATTTTGGCCGAATCCTTTAAGCACTCAACTCTCCCCACTCTTGCGTTTTCTTTCCTCAACAATAAAGTGCCGAAACACCATTGTTTTACCCAAGAGCCGAATCTCTAGGGGGCAGTCGACTTTTCTCTTTTGTCTCTCCAAGGAAGCAACATAGTGGTAAGTGATATTCTCTTTTAGTAATCGATTTTCTCTTCATGGGAGTGCCAAACCAAGTGTTTGGTCTTGGGTTTATAGTATGGCTGAATGTCCCTTAAAGCCTTAATGTGTGCCCTTTTGTGTAGCCAACGTTGGAAGAGGTGATCCTTCGGGATTTGAGTAATCAAGGTAAGCCAAGGTAAATGACTTGGTGATCGGCCAAGGGGGGCCATTTTCCATAGATTTATGTATTAAAGCCGAATTTGACATATGGCATGTAGGATTTCAACAGTCTCAAGGATCAAGTGACAGTTTCGGGATTTGGAATAGCAGGGTAAGTAGTTACTAGAATTCAGCCTAAGGCCATATTTTTGGTTTTAGTGTTGACCGATTGTGTACTATGTTGTTTAGGGTCAAATCGGCAGAGATAATCAAAGCCTTCGGGATTTGGGTAGGAGACCAAATCGGCATTAAGGGAGGAGGAAAAACCTCGTTCATCGTGTTAGATTCTAGGAGTTTGGGATTTCGCTGATAATCAGGTGTGTGATTAACCCACCGTTTTCCGAGTTTTTGCTATATTTGCATGTGTGATTTATGTGCTAACCAAAGGCAAAGGCGCTTATGTGGTGATTACCCTAAAAGGGTATATTGATAATCGAGTTAGTATTATCTGCTGATAAGAATGTGACAAGGTTGATGTGAATGTGACAATGCCTATAGAAATATGATTGTCTGCCTTAATAACATGTGCATGCATTTACTATTACGTCAATATTACATGTTGCATGTGCATGGGTTGGGATATGATATGAAAGAAGGTACAGGTGTACTTCGAGTACGTGGTTTGATGTTAACCTTGAGCTACATCGTGGATTGGCGCTGACTGAGGTTGCGTTGTGGATTATTGTGCTTAATTGCACGTGGACGGCATTGATTGCCTTTCGGAGTGAAAAGGAGAGGGTGATTTGATAATCCCCTAGTGTATGGTAGGCTGGATACGGGGGTGTGTAGAGGATGGACCCTAGGCTAGGTTGG
This sequence comes from Gossypium rotundifolium, assembly GCA_025506655.1. Lineage (NCBI taxonomy): Eukaryota > Viridiplantae > Streptophyta > Magnoliopsida > Malvales > Malvaceae > Gossypium > Gossypium rotundifolium. Next base: position 128,649,216 of record CP106729.1, on the reverse strand, counting down.
GCTTCATAATTGCATAATTTTGTATGTGAATATATGTGAAAATGGGCCAAGCCCAATATGATATGTGGATTAATTGGTAATGGGCCAAGCCCAATATGTGAATGTGGATTGGATTAAGAAATGGGCCAAGCCCAGTATATGAATGTGGATCAGTGTGGAAATGGGCTAAGCCAATATGTGGAAATTATGTGGTTAATTACCCTGTTACCTAATAAGTGACATGAATATGGGCCAAGCCCAAAATGTGTTATTATGTGAATATGTTATCTTGTTATCTGATATATAGGTTAATATGTGGTTAACATGTGGGTGGAATTCAGTGGTCTAATTACACACCGAGTCCAGATGACTCACCCAAATTTTATTAACATCGCAGTGATGCTTGGACCGAGTTTGGAGAGGATACAAGGTGGCCCATGCGAAGACATTTTATTCCATGCGCTTTATTATTAAGTACTTTGATTAATTATTTGTTTTTGTAATAAGGGCCACTTAAAGTATTTGAATTTTTGCAATGTTTCGGTTGGATTTGTAATTAAGTTAATATTTTGTAAGTTTAATTTTAAAAGCTATTTAATTCTCAAAAGTCATAATAAAGTTTTGAATCCGGTATTTTTATAATAACTTAATTTTTACTTAGAATATTTTAAATTACGAAAATGATTTATTAAAGGGAACAAATTTTTAACGGTTTTCACTTTTAAGTAAGAATATTTCAAACGTTTTCCGCAGTGGCATTTCAAATTCGGTCGTAACGAATGGGCCGGGTTTGGGGTGTTACAGTTTGGTATCAGAGCCCAGTTCAAAACTCGGCTTTGAGGGATTTGGGCCCAAAACGTTTTTCCAAAATGGGCTTTTCAAAAATATAAGATTTTATGAACTATTTCAAAGTTGATTCGGCATGGCACTGTATCTCCAACCCAAGTCCACTGTAAGTACCTCGTGCTATTGAAGTGATTTATATGTGAATGTTTTGGGTTTATTTGGGCTCGTAGATTAGAATACTAGGGCTATTGAACCCTTGGGCTAGTGCACTCAAACACATGCATAAGACTTAAGTGCAACTAAACAAACCTGTGTCTAAGTCGCCGAGCTAAGGTGTGGCAACCATTTTGCGCATGTCTAGGAGTGGATTCGGTAAGAGCTTGGTACTTAAGCAGTCCTAGCGACTCATCTCCTCTTTACTCGAATCCTACCTGGTGCGTAGCTACGGTTCACCCTAACTAAAAGGACTTATTCACAGGCTAAACCGATAATTAAAACCCGAAAGGGAGTAGCCATACTGTTTTATAAACACCTTAGTTTTTAAAATCCTTAAATTAACCCTTCAATTTGCAACAAAATCTATTTTGAAAATTTCTCAAAAAAAATCCGGTTTACCAAAATTACTAAAATACCCTTGGCTGTAAACTTACAAAAATGCCCTTGGTTTCTAAAATTACCATATTACCTCGATTTTAATAGAATTTTTCTATTTTGAAAAAGTGTCCAAAAATCTATTTTACAAAAAATTCAAGGTACTTTGATCCGGAAAATTACTAAAATGCCCTGCATGTCAGAAATTACTAAAATACCCTTAGTTTTAAGATTTTCAAAATACCCTCGACTTTTGCTAAAATGTTTCTACTTTACAAAATATCAAAACTTCGCTTTACAAATACCAAGATATCTGATTTGGAAAATTTACCAAATTGTTCTAACTTCCAAAATTACCAAATAACCCCGATTTACAAATTTTGCAACACCTATGATTTGGAAAACAAATTTTCAAGATAACCCCGAGGTTTGTAAATTTTGAAATACCTTTGATTTGTAAAATATTTTGAATTGACCGCGATTTGTTACCAAAATACCCCTATAGGAAAAATGATGAAATTACCCCTGGGTTGGGAATGGTCAAAAATGCCCATGGAAGTGTGATTGAATGTTATTGATGAATGAATGTGTCTCTATCGAGATGAATGAATGTGAATGTGAATGTGATTCTCTGAATTAGAATAGTGAACTTGAAACTAAGACTTTGATTGATCGAAAGAACCACTATCAAACTCTTTTCATAAAATTGTTCGCGGGATAATCAGTGGAACAAAATTTCTAATGCATAAAACCTTCTAATCAGATTAAATCTTGACGTTAGACATGAGTTCTAGTGGAAGCGGTCGAGGTAGAATGGCGGTATCGAAACCAGTAGGGTCTGGCCATGGGTCAGAAAGTGATGTGTCGCCGCCAAAGAAGGGCGCGAGGATCGTGATCGATCGAGGAGATGATGCAAGATATCATTAGCTATGCTGCGAGTGCTAGAGCGAGTCGCAGGAGCTAATGTGGGCAATGGAGCTCGAAAGTCAGTGCCTGAAAGACTTAAGTCAAATGGAGCCGAGATTTTTAGAGGAGTGTCTGGAGTAGCCCGAACGCGTGGGCATCGGCTAGAAGCGCTTGAAAGGATTATGGATGCTTTGGATCTAACGGCGGAAGAAAAGTTGAAAGGTGCTGTCTCGTTGCTCCGAGATGAAGCTTATCGATGGTGGCTCACTATCAGGCAAGGTACCCCTGCAGATCGAGTAAATTGGGAGTACTTTAAGGTTAAGTTCGAAGGAAAGTACGTTGGAGCTAGTTATTTAAACTCGCAAAGAAAGGCATTTTTAAATTTGGTACAAGGAAGTATGTCGGTAGCAGAATATGAAGCAGAATTTGTGCGGTTAAGTCAGTATGCTAAGGGGATCGTGGCTACTGATTACGAAAGGTGTGTCCGATTTGAAGATGGATTGCGAGATGAGCTACGAGTGTTGATTGCTCCGCAGAGAGAACGAGACTTTGCTGTTCTAGGGGAGAAAGCTCGGACAGCTGAGGAAGTTAAGAGGACTGTAAGAGAGAACCGAGACAAGGAAAGGAAAGGGAATAAGAGAAGTTTTGGACCGATAGCATCATTTGTAGAGGTTCAGAAAAGGGCAAGGATCGAGAATTTCAGACGTGCACTGCACGATTCTTGCCGAGAATCAAGTCGTGTATGTGTTCAATGTGGGAGAGCTCATTTAGGAGAATGCTAGGGAAATAGTAAGGCATGTTTTCGGTGTGGGTCTAAGGCTCATTTGGTTAAGAAATGTCCTCAAGTGATTGACAGGGCTCGGGGCCAAGGTCGTGGAACACCCTGTAGAGGTGCTGAAAGTGTGGATGCGAGTCAACCAAGGATGTGATAGCGGGTAAGTTCCTCATGTTTGAAATACTATTTATTGCTTTAAGAGATAGTTCGTTCTTGTGATGTTAGTGAAGTGTGAGAAACCTTGAATGCGAATCTCGAGATAGTATCTAAAGAAATGTGTTAGTATTATTAAGATCAGAGTGCGCAGTAGTAGAATAGTGTGACGAGTTAAGGATGCACGATTGTTCGATAGTAAGTAATTTCGAGGAAGAAATTATTTTTAAGGAGGGTAGAACTATAACATCCTAGATTAGGGGTTATGCATTTAGTGCATAATTTATGTGTTAGTAAGCTTAGAGTGTGTTGGGATGTGTTTTAGGAGTTTTTGAGAACTTTAGGTGAAGGGGAAATGCATGAAAAATATTGGAATTTTAAGTGAAAAAAAAGGGAAACTAGGCAAAGAGGCCTTAAGGAAATTTTCGTGGGATTTATGACACAAGGAATCGTGAGGCAAATTGGCAAGGGACGCTACCCTAGGGGGCATGGAAGGTTGCGTCACATGGAGTGCCAACGGGAGGAGGTTCGAGCTGCAGAAATTTCACTTGGGAGCTTTGATTTTTGGCGTTAAAAAGGGAAGCAAGGCCAGGGAGGTCTTAAGAGAAGTTATAGGCACTTTTGGACACAAAGAGTGCCTTGGTAAAGTGGTTGCAAGGCGCCACTTAGGGCCTTGGTATGTGACGCCTTGGTTCGAGTTGCAGAGGAAGCGAATGGGAGTTTATTTTTGCGTCAAGTAGGAGCTTGGCCAAGGAGGTTTTAAAAGGAATTCTGGGTGAAGCATGTCACAAAAAGCGCCTTGGTAGAGTGGCTTGGGACGCTACCTTAGGAGCTTGGAGTGTTGTGTCAAAGGGGGCTCAAGTTCGAATCACGTTGGTGGCATAGGAGTGTGTTTTTATTTTTGCTCTTTGCATCAAAAAGGGGAACTAGGCTAAGGAGGCTTTAAGAGGAATTCGTGAGGGATTTATGCCACAAGAAATCATGTGGTAAAGTGGCAGTGGAGCGCCAGGTGCAGTGACAAGGGCCTTGGTTCAAACCACGCCTGCAGCAATGAGTGGGGTTTTATTTTTGGTTGTGACGTCAAATTAGAGAGAGGTTGGACAACAATGGGACTTTTAATTGGATGAGGAGTTAAGGCTTGATTTTATTTTAGAATATAGGATAAAGGTTGATTTATTTTAAGTTGGTAGATAGTGGATAAATGAGTTTTTATTTATTTTAAAGAGATTAAATAGGAGTAAAGGATAATGGATGCTTATTTTATTGATTTTAGAATGTGGGATAAGAAGATAATTGTGGCTTTATTTTATTTATTTTAAAAGAGTAAGATAAGAGTTAATATAGGAGAGTGATAAGAGATAATGTGTTGAATTATTGTTATTTTATTAATTAAGGTGATAAAGGAGGAAAATGTGGGATGTGATAAGAGGATGAAGCTATGGCCGATTGGGGACTCTTGGGGTGGTATAATCGGTTTTGAAGTGTGTAAGTGATGGATGTGCGAATATGTGTAGTATAAATAGGGATGCTCACCTTTTGGTAAGTCTTTTCTCTATTTAATCCCTTTTTGCCAAAAATTCTCCTACTTTCTTCTCTTCTTCTTTATTTTCTTTCAACCCCGCTCATCATCTTTTCTTGAATGGTCAATGCCCTGTTACCATTTAAAACCTTAGTCGAATATTTCATCTACATGTGAGGAGCCATAGCCGAAACTTTAACCACCTGATCTAGTTTTATTTTGGCCGAATCTTTTAGGCACTCAACTCTCCCCACTCTTGCATTTTCTTTCCTCAATAATAAAGTGCCGAAACACCATTGTTTTACTCAAGAGCCGAATCTCTAGGGGGTCTGTCAACTTTTCTCTTTTGTCTCTCCAAGGAAGCAACATAGTGGTAAGTGATCTTCTCTTTTAGTAATCGATTTTATCTTCATGGGAGTGTCAAACCAAGTGTTTGGACTTGGGTTTATAGTATGGCCGAATGTCCCTTAAAGCCTTAATGTGTGCCCTTTTGTGTAGCCAACGTTGGAAGAGGTGATCCTTCGGGATTTGAGTAATCAAGGTAAGACAAGGTAAGTGACTTGGTGATCGGCCAAGGGGGTCCATTTTCCATAGATTTATGTATTAAAGCCGAATTTGACATATGGCATGTAGGATTTCAACAGTCTCAAGGATCAAGTGACAGTTTCGAGATTTGGAAGAGTAGGGTAAGTAGTTGCTAGAATTCGGCCTAAGGCCATATTTTTGGTTTTAGTGTTGACCGATTGTGTACTATGATGTTTAGGGTCAAATCGGCAGAGATAATCAAAGCCTTCGAGATTTGGGTAGGAGACCAAATTGGCATTAAGGGAGGAGGAAAAACCCCGTTCATCGTGTTAGATTCTAGGAGTTCGGGATTTTGCTAATAATTAGGTGTGTGATTAACCCACCGTTTTCCATGTTTTTGCTATATTTGCATGTGTGATTTATGTGCAAACCAGTGCAGTGGCAGTTATGTGGTGATTACCCTAAAAGGGGTATATCGATAATCAGGTTAGTATTATCTGTTGATAAGAATGTGACAGTGCCGATGTGAATGTGACAATGCCTATAGAAATATGATTGTCTGCCTTAATAACATGTGCATGCATTTACTATTACGTCAATATTACATGTTGCATGTGCATGGGTTGGGATATGATATGAAAGAAGGTACGGGTGTACTTCGAGTACGTGGTTTGATGTTAGCCTTAAGCTACATCATGGATTGGCGCTGACTGAGGTCGCGTTGTGGATTATTGTGTTTAATTGCACGTGGACGGCATTGATTGCCTTTCGGAGTGAAAAGGAGAGGGTGATTTGATAATCCCCTGGTGTGTGGTAGGCTGGATATGGGGGTGTCTAGAGGATGGACCCTAGGCTGGGTTGGGCTTCATAATTGCATAATTTTGTATGTGAATATATGTGAAAATGGGCCAAGCCCAATATGATATGTGGATTAATGTGGTAATGGGCCAAGCCCAATATGTGAATGTGGATTGGATTAAGAAATGGGCCAAGCCCAGTATATGAATGTGGATCAGTGTGGAAATGGGCTAAGTCGATATGTGGAAATTATGTGGTTAATTACCCTGTTACCTGATAAGTGACATGAATATGGGCCAAGCCCAAAATGTGTTATTATGTGAATATGTTATCTTGTTATCTGATATATGGGTTAATATGTGGTTAACATGGAGGTGGAATTCAGTGGTCTAATTACACACTGAGTCTATATGACTCACCCAAATTTTATTAACATTGCAGGTGATGCTTGGACCGGGTTTGGAGAGGATACAAGGTGGCCCATGCAGAAGACATTTTATTCCATGTAGTTTATTATTAAGTACTTTGATTAATTATTTGTTTTTGTAATAAGGGCCACTTAAAGTATTTGAATTTTTGCAATGTTTCATTGGATTTGTAATTAAGCTAATATTTTGTAAGTTTAATATTAAAAGCTATTTAATTCTCAAAAGTCATAATAAAGTTTTGAATCCGTATTTTTATAATAACTTAATTTTTACTTAGAATATTTTAAATTACGAAAATGATTTATTAAAGGGAACAAATTTTTTAACGGTTTTCACTTTTAAGTAATAATATTTCAAACGTTTTTCGCAGTGGCATTTCAAATTCGGTCATAATGAATGGGCTGGGTTTGGGGTGTTACAATCTTTAGATGCCATTGATAATTTAACCCTCAGCTACCTTAGAAGATTAAACATGCACTGATTAAGTATTTTGTCAATTAATTACAATTTCAATCCGTTCAAATAATTAATTCATTAGTTACTTTACAATTGTAATACATGAATAACTTAGTCATGGTTTTACTTAATCAAACCTCTTACTAAGGCCTATAGTAGCACAAACACAATTTTAATCGTTTAAGTGGACAAAAATATTCATAGACATGTTCATAACAACAACAATAAAATTAAAAGGATAAGGAACAATAATCAAATTTAGTGTTTCTCCAAGGCTTGACTAATTTGCTCCACCCCTCCTTTTCCGCTTGTTCTTGTTGATCTGATGCTTCCAAGAACACTTGAATCCTACTCCAAATGCTGGTTGAAGGACACTTTTTCAAGAGGTGAAATCACCAAAGGAATAGGGAAGAAAATGAAGAATAACGGAAGGGGTCGAAGAGAGAAAGTGTGAGAGAAGTAAAGGGATGAGAGGGTTTGAGATGTGTTTGAAGTGAGCAGCCAAGGGGGTATTTATAGGTTTAATAGGCTGATAAAAATAGAAAACATTAGCAGCGATAGATTCCCCCCATGTCCGGCCACACATGTGGCAAGTTTGAAGGTTTCAAACTTGCTATTTTAAGGTAGGGGCAAATCTAGAAAGGCATAAATAGTAGAGGGGTTTGAATAAAAATTGAAGGAGTCTTCAACGGATATTTTGCAAGCCAAATGATCAGCCAAACAAGCTGCTTGGGTCAGCATGTAGGACGGTTTTGGGTTGCCCAGTGCTCGGTTGGATCGGTTTTCTCGGTTCAGCTCAATTGGGCATTTTTTTCATAATTAATTAATAATAACTTATTTAACTCAAATTAAATTGGATTACAATTAAAATTAAATATATTATGAATTAATATTCATAATTTGGACCATATTAGGCTGAAAAATTAATTTGCCTTGATACTTCAAAATCGCTTCTCAGTTTTGCGCTTCTAGTAGTGTCCACAGAGCCAATTTTCTCTCTTTATGCGAATCTGTCAAAAATGATCAAATTAATCAAAATTTATTATAAAATTAATTAAAATTAAAAATTTTAATATTTTAAGTACAATTTAATTATTTTCTAGTTATTATATATTTTTTGACAAGAATTTTACCTAAACTGCATGAATTTGAGTTAAAAAGGGCATAAAAAAGTGTGTATATTTTCGTGTTTCCATATATGTAAGTTTGTTTCTTGGAGGCCCAACTAATGGCTCTACCTCCAATCGCAAAAATCCATCTCGATGTGGACTTATTGTCACTTAAACTTGTAATTGAATTTGTATCTGAGTAACCTTCTAGTATAGCAAGATGATCATTATAGAATAATCCCAAATTTTTTGTTTTCTTAAGATAGCCAAAAGTCCTACAAATTCCTTTCCAATGATTGGTGCTAGGACAATTTGTAAATCTCGCCAAATTGCATACAACAACTGTGATATCGGGCCTAGTGCAATGCATTGCATACATTAGACTTCCAATTGCGCTGGCATACTCAAGTTGCACTATAGCCCTGCCATTATTCTCACTTAACTTTAAGTTTGAATTGTATTGAGTGTTCAAATCTTTAATATTCAAGTGTTTAAACTTTTCCAATACTTTATTAATGTAGTGAGATTGGCTTAGTGCAAAGCCTCTTTCATGCTTTTTCACTTTTATACCTAGAATTGTATCTACCTTGTTTAGATCATTCATCTTAAATTTCGAGGCTAAATACTCTTTGGTCTCACGAACACCTTCCATATTTGTCCCAAAAACCAACAATCGTCTACATAGAAACAAATAATTATGCCGTACCTATCGGTGAATTTAGTGTAAATATATTTATTTGCAGCATTATGTAAAAAACTAAATGATAAGATAACCGAGTCAAGTTTCTCATGCCACTATTTAGGCGCTTGTTTTAAACCATATAATGACTTGATCAACTTACACACCTTATGTTCATTCCTAGGAAGCACAAAACCTTCTAGTTACTCCACGTAGACTTCCTCTCCAAGATCACCATTCAAAAAAGCTATCTTAACATCCATTTGATGTACATGTAACTTATGGATAGATGTAAGTGCTATAAGAATTCAAATGGAGGTCATCCTAGCCACTGGTGTATAGGTGTCAAAATATTATAGGTATTCCTTTTGCCTAAATCCTTTAGCCACCAACCTAGCCTTAAAGGTTGGAGAACCCTCTAATAGAGTATTCTTCCTTTTAAACACCCATTTACATAGACTTCGATCCTTGAGGAAGATCAACTAGAATCCAAGTGTTTGTGGACAATATTGAATCCATTTAATCATTGATCACCTCTTTTAAAAATGCCGCATCCCTAGAAGTCATGGGTTCACCATAGGATTGTGGACCACCATCCACGTTAAACATTATAGGGATCTTCCTAATCACAGATTCTCTATTTCCCTCAACAAGGAATGCTAGAGATTGCAAGGAAATGAAATCGATACCAAAGTCCTTTACTTTTCTAACTTTTTGAATTTTCCTCGGCTCCGTATCCTTATTGTCACAAAGACTTCTTTTAGTTTGATCACTTGAGATCATTATTTGATGTTCATTTTTTGAATCTGTTGAATCATTGAAATCCTTATTTTCAATGAATACATCATCTCTTGTTTCAATTATCTTATTTGACACTAATTCAAGAACACAATAAGCCTTAGAGTGTTGGGCATATCCAACAAATGCACTTTTGATGGCTCTTAGTCCTAACTTTTTTCTCCGTTGGTCAGGAACTCTATAGTAAGCCAAACACCCCCACACTTTGAAATAATCTAAGTTTGGCATCTGACCCTTCCATAACTCATATAGAAATACTTTGAATTTTCTTGATGATATTCTGTTAAGGATATAACACGCAGTCAATAATGATTCACCACATAGATTATATGGAAGTTTAGCATTTAACAACATCAAGTAAACCATATACATTAAAGTACGATTCTTTCTTTTTTCCAAACCATTTTGTTGCGGAGTATAAGGTGCAGAACACTCATGTACCACACCTTATTCCTTACAAAATACATTATATTCATTTGAAAAATATTCACCACCTCTAACACTACGAAGCACTTTGATTTTCTTACTAAACAAATTCTCAACCTCATTTTTAAAATGTTTAAACATATCAAAAGCCTTGTGTTTACTTTTCATGATATACACATAAGTAAATCTAGAGAAATTATCTATAAAAGTGATAAAATATCATTTTCCACCTCTTGTTAGAGTTCCATTTAATTCACAAACATTCAAATGGATTAAATCTAACACTTGCGAATTCCTTTCGCACTTATTAGGAAATGGCTTCATGGTAATTTTTGATTGAATACAAAGTTCACATTTATCCATAAACTAATCATTACTTAGATTGATATAATCATTCTTTTGCATATTTTGTAATGTTTTAAAAATAAAATGTACTAAACATGCATACCACATAGGATAAGACTAAACAATATAAGTAGTAGAATTGAGTTGATTCATATCAATGCTCAACTTGAACATACCCTCGTTACAATATCATTTTCCTACATATATATCACGCTTAAGTAAGATAAACTTATCGATTCCAAGATAATCTTGAACCGCTTGTTACATAGAAGACTCACGGACACTAAATTCATTCTCACATCGGGAACATGCAACACATTGGTCAATTTTAATTTCTTCCCAAATGTGAAGTTGAGTTCCACCATCCTTTGACGGTCACTAGTTCATAACTCTTGAATTGTTGCCGATCGTTACACACATGGACAGTAGCTCCGATGTCAAGTCAACAATTACAGGACTCATTGATCATGGCTATGTTGAGTTCAGTAATTATAAAAATCTCTAAAGTCTCAATTCCTTCCATAACCATGACCACTAAGGCCATGTTCTCCACCATATTGGCTTTAGAATTTGTGTCATCTTGCTTCTTTTTGAAAAGTTTGCAATCGCAATTATAACATCTGTGAAATTTTTTCTTCTTGTCTTGCACGTTGGAAACACAAAAATATACACACTCTTTCTTGCCCTTTTTAACTCAAATTCATGCAGTTTCGATAAAATTATTGTCGAAAAATATATAATAATTATAAAATAATTAAATTGCGCTCAAATTATGAACATGTTGAATTTTAATTAATTTTACATCAAATTTTGATTAATTTTGATTATTTTTGACATATTTGTAGAAAGGGCAAAAATGACTCGACAAACACTACAAGAAACACAAAATCAAGAAGCAATTTTGAAGCATCAAGGCGAATTAAATTTTCAACCTAAGAACTTTTGTAAGGTAACTAATGAATTAATTATTTAAACGGATTGAAATTGTAATTAATTGACACGATACTTAATTATTGTATGTTTAATCATCTAAGGTAGCTAAGGGTTAAATTAGCCATGGTATCTAACGATACATTAGCCTTGTAAAACTTGCATGATTATTGTGATTAAACTGTTTCAAGGTAGAAATACATTGTTACCTCACGTAATCTTTTATGTAACAGCCCGATTTAAGACTTAGTCAGAATAGTGGTGCGAGACCACAAAAATGAGATGAATTTATGAGTTTACAAAGTTTATATTATGTTTGCGTGCTAGTATGAAAGTTTCATGAAGCAATTTTGTTAAATTGTTGTTGAATGGTCCAAAAGGACTAAATTGCAAAAGTTGCAAAATATGAGTTTCTAGAAGCTTTTTGCATGAAATAGCTTTAGAATAATAATTAGGAGCTCTTAAATAGAAATTTGCACAAAATTTAATTTTTGGACAAAAATTGGCCTTGAGATGGTGTTATAGAAAATTTTAGTGATAATGGCATTTTGGTCATTTATGAATTAAATGATTAAAATAGGAAAAAGATGAGAAAAATCTACTCATCTTCTTCCTCCATTGCCGAAAATTTGAAGGAAGCCATAGCTAGGGTTCTTCAATTTTTTCAAACTTGCTAGTAAGTGCTCCTAAGCCCGGTTTTTGATATTCTTCGTATTTTTGAAGTTCTCGTATTATGAATTAGCCATTTCTAGCTATTAAATGAGCTAAGATGCATGTCCAAAAAAATTTACCCATGAATGACATGCATGCTAAATGATGTTTTATGGAAGTTTAAAAGAGGTTGATGTTAGATAAACATCTTTTCCTTAATGAATTTCATGAAAAATGATAGTATGGACCATTTTGTAATCGTTATAAAATTTGATCATACCTACTAGAAAGAGAGAGAATTGATGATTGTTATAGTAGAGAAAATGATTCAGCTAAGCATGAAGTTTAAGAAAGTTGCATGAAAATCATATTACGAGCCTAGGGGTAAAAGTGCAAATATCAGAAAGTATAGGGACAAAATAGTAATTTTGCCAAAGTATGAGTTATGAGTCAATTTGGTCAATATGATTATTAAATGATCTATTTATGATTATAGATCAAGAAAAATGAAGCCTGAATCAAAACCGAGGCAAGAACAAAGTCGAGGACTAAATTGCACAACTACATACATTTTGTATATTGAGGTAAGTTTGTATGATTTCTAAGCTTTATGATTTCTATCATTGAATTGCTTAGTATAATGTACATTGTTATCGGGAAATGTTTAATTTTTTGCTAAATAAAGAAATCAATGAGATTAATTACAAGCAAGTCCCGATGGAATAAGAATTGCCTAGGATACTCGATCCATCACATGAGACAAGTAAGTCCGTATAATACCATGCCAAGGCATGGCATCATCAATCAAGCAAGTTATCATGTAAGTCCAAGGTAAGCTTGGTATTGAACCTCTATCATGTAAGTCCAAGGCAAGCTTGGCATTGAACAGAGATATCATGTAAGTCCAAGGCAAGCTTGGCATTGAACGGAGATATCACGTAAGTCCAAGACAAGTTTGGCATTGAACAGAGATATCATGTAAGTCCAAGTCAAGCTTAGCATTGAACAGAGATATCACGTAAGTCCAAGGCAAGCTTGGCATTGAACAAAGATATCATGTAAGTCTAAGGCAAGCTTGGCATTGAATAGAGATATCATGTAAGTCCAAGGCAAGCTTGGCATTGATGCAAGAAGAGATATTCCATGTAAGTCCATATTTAGAATATGACTTTGGTATCAAGATCATGGCAAGAGATTTAGTATCCTCGGTTAATTGTAGAAATTCATTGGGCAAATGAGTAAAGTTAAAATGAGATAATAAGAAAGGTAAGTAAGCAAAGATATTACCAAGTTGAAATTGAGTATTATTTATGTTATGAATGATGAATTAGAGATCATGATTATTAAATTAAAGTATGTTGATCAATGTGATCAAGTGATATAGGCACCATGTTTATCTTACAAGTATGAGGATAGTAAGTATCATGAGACATGTGAGAATCAGTATGAGTAAGTAAGCTCTAAAGCTAAAATTATGATACCATTGTTATGTCAAATGGTTTATATTAAGCAAGTTTATTAATCTGTGTTTTACATGCAAACTTACTAAGCTAAATACTTACGTCTTTAATCCTTTCTTTATATGTAGTCCCGCCAAGCTAACTTGTGGATCGTTGGAGTCGGAGCTCGTAGCACACTATCAATCCTTATTTTGGTATAACCAAGTTAGTTTACTAAGTATGGCATGTATAGGAAGCATTCATTTTGAGAACATGTTTTAAGAAGGGCCATTGTATAGGTTATCAAACCATTATTCTTTTGTATATGGTTAAGTGGTTAGCCAAAATTGGTTATATGTATGTTGTTGTATTCAATGAAGCATGTTGTATAGTTTTTGAAATGTATTGGTTTGACTTTGATTTGTGGTGGCAAATGGCTTGGTAATAGCCTCTAAGTGCTCACATTTGCTAGACACACAGGCGTGTGTCTAGGCCATGTGAACCCCGCACCTTATTATTATTAATTAGGATAGGCCACGGTACAACCCCACAGCCGTGTGTATGAGCCGTGTAGAATACACGATTTGAACATGGGCGTGTGCCCATACCGTGTGGATCAAGTCAGTATATCAAGGTTTATCACACGGTTTAAGCCCACGGGCATGTTCAAGCCGTGTGAAAATTGTCAATAGCTCCCCATGGTTGAAAACATGGGCGTGTTCCAAGCCACATGGGCGTGTGACCCTTTCTTTAAAGAAAGGTTTCGATTAAGTTTCGAAAGTTTTAAGATATGTGTTTAAGGCCTCGTAGGCCCATGAAATGTATGATTAGACTAATATAGAGAAGTTTTTAAGTCGGAATGAAATTTTACAGCCCATAAGTGTAGGTTTTAAAGAGTTCAAGCACGGTAATATCTCGTATCCACTCCTAGCCTCGGGCTTGGGTATGGGGTGTTACATTTTATGTGCTTATGAGATTGAATTAATTTTTTGAATTGGCATAGAGATATGTACAAGAGATTATTTTAATTTCATGTGTATGTGCAATAACACATTTGCTTATTAAAATTTGTTAATCGGTTGAATTGACATAGAGATATAGTCAAGAGATAAATGGATTTTGGTAGGTAAGTATGTTCATAAGTTAGTAAATTACCGAGTTACTGTGAATTTATTCATAACAACATGAACATGAGTTTAATAATTCTAAGTTAAGAAATGTAATTAATCTAACACAATTATGACATCTTGATTAAATCATCTTTTGAAATCATGCATTGGAAGTTTTATTTCCTTTTTATTTATTTTACTTAGTTAAAATCTTAGTTTTTAATCACCTCATCAAATCAAAATATTTTTCTTCACCAAAGTGGTTTTAATTGCATGCATAAATAATTCTTTTAATAGTCCCTGTGGGTATGATGTAACATCCCAAACCCGGTCTAAACATTATGACCAGATCTGGTATGTCATAGGGAAAGATTTGTAAAGAGACTTTTGAATTTTGATGAAAAACCGCAAGTTTGAAGCTCTTTGTTTCAGGTGATGTTTTGAAAATGGTGATTTGTAGTTTAAGAAAAATATTCGAGTTGAAATAATCGTCAAGTTGTTATCCTTGTTAGCCCTTGTGAGAAAACGGTCATTTAATGTTACTTCCGTTTAAAAAAAAAACTTCAGTCTACTTTCGGCTTAAAAGAAAACTTGTTAATGTCGTGTCAAAAGTAAATGCTAACTTTAAAACCTAAAATCTGCTTAAGAAGGCCTTATTACAAACAAAATCCCAAATTAAAATTAAATTAAAGCAAGAAAAGTTTACTTAAAGGAAAAGACCAGATGGCTCCACAAGTCCGTCCCGCTCCCAAGTCCACGCCCTATTGATTACCCGAAAAGTTAGGAAAGGGTGAGTGATGAGACTCAAGTGTAAAACCATTATAACACATAAACAGCCCATGGCCCACAATCTCATATTCAGCTCATTTAAGATATCATACAATTAAATGAATGCATCAAGCCCATCCCATCCTAGATTTTTTCCATCCTCTACACACCACCCGTACCAGCCCATCACACCGTGGGGATTTCTATAATCAACCCTTCATCCACTACACGCCTCATGTGCCACCTAGCTACTGGTGACAGAGTCACAAAATATCATATGTGGGGCCAACCCTGTAGCACCCCAAACCTAGACCATACACCATGGCCGAATTTAGAATGCTACTAAGGAAAACGTTTGAAAAGCATTTGACCTAAAGGTAAAAACATAAAAATTTGTAAAACCTTGTGAATTTAAAATGCTAAAAAAATTAGATTGTTACAAAAATTTCGGATATAAAACTTTAATATAAGATTTAAGATATAAGTTGCTAAAGATAAAAACATTTCCAACTAATAATTTAATCGTCAATCCATCTTAAACATGATAAAAGTTCCCAAATACTTTAAGTGGCCTTATTACAATAAATACTTAACCAAAGTACTGAAAATATATAATGCGTAAAACAAATTAAACATCTTCTGCATGGCCACCTCGTATCCACTCTAAGCCTGTCCAAGCATCATGTATCACCTGCGATGTTTGAGAAAAATTGGGTGAGTCTAACAGACTCAGTGTGCAATTGGTCCACAGCTTTCCACACCCGAGCTTAGCCCACAACCATACCAAACCACATATCAGATAATAATGCAATTAATCCACACGAGTCCACAAATGGGGCTTGTCCCATATCCACACGATACCACATACCACACATGATTATGCAAAGTGCACCCAACCCAGCCTAGGTCCATCCTGTACACACCCCCGTATCCAGCCACCACACACCAGGGGATTACTAAATCAACCCTCCAACCTCTACACACCACTTTGGCAATTAATGCCGTCCACGTGAAATAAAGCACAATAATCCACAATGCGACCTCAGTCAGCGCCAATCCACGATGTAGCTCGTAGCTAACATCAAACCACGATGAGGCACATAGTCGTCACCAACCACGATATGGCACAAAGCCGATACCAACCACAATGTGGCACAGAGCCAATCATCAATCCACGTGAGGCTCGTAGCCATCACCAAACCACGTACATAAAGTACACCCTGTCCTTCTTTCATATTCATATCCCACCCCATGCACATGCAACATACGATAGTGACATAATAAAATAATGCATGAACATGTTATTCGGTATACCACACATATACACATATTTTCATCAGATGTGATACTGAACTTATTATCGACATACCCCTTTTTAGGGTAACCATCACATTATTGCCACTGCACTTATCAATATATACACATAACACATGCAAATATGACATATAACCGGGAAATTTGTGGGTTATTCACATACTTGATAACCTGAAGTGTTACACTTTCAATACGATGCTATTACTAAGCGAAACTACCGATATCTACCTATAGTCCTACCCTGCTGCTGGCCCATACCCCGGTGGCCAATCTCGCACCGCAGAGACTGATCCCTTCTTAAACTTACGAATAGGGACTACCCCTTTTCCTCCTTGACTGGCACTCGCATCCATCAAAGAGTACTCTAATCAAAACCGATTAATACAAGATCTTAAACGAATAGAACTACAACTTGACAACCTTACCAAATGGATCAAAATCCCAAAAGCTTCTGCTTACTCCTGTTGATCTGCCCCTAAACAATTCTCAGTCAGAAATTGGCTAACATTAATAGCCAAAATGGCTTATGGCCGAATATCACAAACCACCTACCTTGCTTATCTAAATCCCAAAATTGTTACTTGCTCCTAAAGTTGTCGAGATCCCTACTTAACCATTGTTAGAATCGGCTATAAGTATTAATCCATGAAAATGGCCTTTGGCCGAATACTACATTGGCTTACCTTGATCGCTTCAAATCCCAAAAGACCTCCTTTAATGCTCCTTCACGTTGGCTACCTTCAAAAGGAACACATTATTATTATGGCCCTAAGCATATTCGGCCATCCCTAAACCAAGGCCTAACCACTTGGTTTGGCACTCCTATGAAAAAGAACCCAAACCGATTGCTAAGGAAGAAGTTACTTACCACTATTCAAGCACCCTCAGAGAATCGGCTTCTAAATCTCAAAGAGAAAGGTTTTAGCTAACTGCTTCGGCTTTTAAGACTTGCGACAAAGAAAAGAGAATAAGGCACCTTGAGATTCGGCTATGGCTCTTAATAAAAATGGGAGAATGAGAAAAAAACTCAAAAGTAGAGAGAGCTTTAGAGGATTCGGCAATGGTGAACAATGGGGGAGAGGTTTCGGTTTTAAGGATGTGTGAAAAAGAAAAGGAGATAAGAGACTTATAAGGTTCGGCTTTGGGAAAGAAAATTGAAGGAAGAAAAGATGCACAAATTACACATATGGCTACTTCAATATTTGGTTCTTGCTTCAAAGAAAAGAGAGAAAAAGAGAGGAATTCTCTTGACTAAAAATTTTGGCAAGAGAGACTAAGGAAGAAATAAAAAGATGGACACACTCACAAAGGCAATTTTGGCACCAACTCCCCCTTTACATGATCGAATTTGCTACCCAAAAGACTCCCCTGGCTGGCCAACTCTTATTTCCTCTATCGTAAAAAGGAACCCCATTTGCTTCCCTTCCCACTCGAACCTCCTCCTCGAACCTCCTCCCTCGTGAAGCTCCTCTTGACGCAATCTTCCCTGCACCCTAGGTGGCGTCCCAAACCACTTTACCACATGGTTCCTTGTGTCCTAAACTCCCTCACAAATTTCCTTAAGGCCTCATTAGCCTAGCTCCCCATTGAAACTTAAAATCCAATAATTTCCTAAGGCACTCTCTTACCTCCTAGGGTTCTCAAAAACCGCTAGAACACATCCAAACACACACTAAGCCCACTATCACTTGAATTATGCATTAAACACATAACCCCTAAATCCCGGATGTTACAAACCCACTTGTGGTACCAAACCATTAGTGACAATCTCTAATAATTGTGTGTAGGGCCAACCACTGTGGTACCAAACCACTGGGACAAGTCACAAAATCATATGTATGTGGTATCAAACCACTGGTGGTTCCAAACCACTAAGACTTAGTCACAGAATCCAGAATGTGGGGCCAACCCACTTGTGGTACCAAACCACTAGTGACAGTCTTAACCACTTCCCCTTTCCACATCATATCCAACCCATGCTTACGAATATCAACTGAATGCGACATGCTGTTAAATGCATAATATCATTATGACATACATTATTAGCTCATACATAAAACATCAAGGTACTTACCTGGTATTCCGACCATACCTATATAGAGACATAACAACTTATCCATTTAGTCACTTGCTTTTCATTTAAATGATTAGTATCACATATTAATATTAAAGTGTGAAGTTTTACACACCTGATTACATGCAGCACTATGCTATCGATGTCAACACTATCGCTATCAGGAACTACTGCTATCTGTTTAATATTCTGCTCAGAAGCTGGCCTACAACCCGGTGGCCAATCTTGAATAGTAGACACCGCGCTTCTTGAACTTAGGGGTTGGGATTACGGGTCCAACCCCTCCCTTCGCTTGGCTGACATTTGAATCCATGAAAAAGACCTTGGTCAATAGACCGGATTAAGGCATTAAGACAGAGAACAAATGAGGGTATATGCTCAAAGTGCTAAGATTCCTTACCTAGATCGACAAAACCCAAAGATTAGAAAGACTTGGATCCTGCACCGATTGAATACCTAAGTCAGCTAGAATCGAAAATCTCCTAACACCCTTAAATTGTAGACTAAAAATTGGAAGAACACGAAGACAAAGCCCCACTTCAATCGGCCAAGAAACATAGGATAAGATTAATGTCTTTGGCACTCAAAAAGAGAGAAAAGAGAATTGAATCAAAAAGGGAAATACTTACCACGATCAATAGAGAATCCACGTGGGAGTGGTGGAAGATGAGTAATGGCGATCCACTGTAAACAAAAGTCGAATGAAGAGGTGTAAATGTCAAAGAGATTTGACTAACAAATAAACAAGAACTAACAAGAAAAGATGATAAGTTTCAACTTTTCTTTTTAAAGAAATCGAGAGGAAATGAGATGAGATGGCTAGAGAGATTCAGCTAATAATAGAGTTAATAGAAAGGGTGCCTAACCTTGCCGTGCAGCAGAGTTTCGATTACCAGGGAAATGTGGAAAAGAAGAATAAGAAAAGAGAATAAAGAAAGAGATAGGTTTCAGCTAAGGCTTTTACCACTCGGTTAAGAAGAAACAAGGGAGTAATTGACTTGGGGAATTCGACTATGAAGGAAATGACTAGCAACACAAAGAGGAAAACAAAGATAGCACAATCAAAATGTATTTTTGGCTAAGCACAAAAGAACAAGAAAAGTAGAAGAGAATTAGGAGGTGTTTTGGTTTTGTCAATTAAGAAATGAGGCAAAAGTTTCGAAAAATGCAAAAATAAAGAAAGGAGAAAGCTTTAAGTGTTTTCTAGCTAGCCGCAATGCTCACCACGCCCTCTAAGTGCTACCATTCAAAGTTAGGCCACCCCTAAGCCAATTAAACCATATACCCACACACTCACACACCTCACTTCCCACATTCGGCCAAACTCTCCTCCTCTCTCCCAATCCCATAATTCTTTTCACCGATCACTCTCCACTCCCCATTCGATAATTGTTGATCGATTCCTCCTACTTGAATTCCTCTCCTCCGTACAATCAAATGTGTTGAATCATTCAACACTCATCCACCAGAGTCCAAGCCGAAACCACCTCTCCTTCACCTTGGCGTAAAAAAAAATCCCCAAAAGGGAAACCACGCGACTCGAACCTGCTCCCCGACAGCTTCCCTGAGGTGTCACCTACCTGAACCTTAAGTGGCACCTTCTTGCCTCTTCACCACTCCTTTTCTTGTGTCAAAACATACAAGCAACAACCCATAAGTCATATCCTATCTAGCCCTCCTCTAAAGTGCCCAAAAAGAAGATTTTGGCCAAGGCTTCGGCTTAACCCTGAGTTATTCCTGGACCCCAAAACACCCTAAACTAGCATATTAAGCATAGCATACACACAGAATACATCAAATGCAAAGCCCCTAATTTAGAATGTTACATATGATAACTCGACATTTACTTGTCACTTTATTACTTGTTGCGATTGTGGACACTTGCACATTTCTACCGTACCAAGTTTTTGGCGCTATTGTCGGGGACTGATTTAAAAGTCATTATTTGTGAATTTGTGAATTTTGCATTTTTGTTTATTTGTCTATTCAATTTTAATTTAATTAATTTTTCTATGTTTGTTTCAGGTGTTTATGAGTATTGATTGAATCATTGATTTACTCCCCATAGACCCTAAGATTGAAAGAAGTTTTCGACAGTGAAAAAGACAAGCAAGTCAGAGAAGGACCGAAGAGATGAACTACGAAAATTCGAATCAAGGAAATTGAGCAAACCTTGCTGAAAATCCTATCCTTATTGCTGATGATAATGATAGAGCTCTAACATAGTATGCCATGCCAGTTTTTCATGATCTTAATCTGGGTATTAAAAGACCCAAAATCGAGGCTCAATAGTTCGAGCTAAAGCAGTTATTTCCAAATGCTTCAAACTGTGAGCCAATTTAGTGGAATGCCTACTGAAGATCCTCACCTTCACTTAAGACTATTTATGGAGGTGAGAAATTCTTTCAAGTTAGCTAGAGTACCCGAAGATGCACTACAATTGAAGCTATTCCCATATTCACTAAGAGATAAAGCTCGAGCCTGGTTGAACTCATTGCCACTAAATTCAATTTCCACATGGCAAGAGTTAGCAGAAAGATTCCTCATGAAGTATTTCCCACCTAGCAAGAATGTTAAGTTAAGGAACGAGATCACTACTTTCCAACAAATGGATGATGAGTCCTTGTATGAGGCATGGGAAAGGTACAAAGAATTATTACGAACGTGCCCTCATCATGGAATCCCTCATTGCATCTAACTTGAGACATTTTATAATGGTCTTAATGCTCACACAAGGATAATAGTGGACGCTTCTGCTAATGGTACTCTCCTTTCTAAGTCTTATAATGATGCTTATGAAATCATTGAGAAGATTGCCAACAACAATTATCAATGGCCAACCAATCGAGCAGCATCAAGAAGACGAGTTGCTGGAATATATGAAGTAGATGCTCTCACTTCACTCACATCTCAAGTATCTTCAATATCCTCAATGCTTAAAAATTTAACCACTAATAGGTTTAATAGTTTTGCAACACAGCCACCAAATCAATTTGAAAATGTAGCCTGAGTTTATTATGGGGAAGGACATCTGCTCGAAGAATGTCCATCGAATCTAGAATTCGTGTATTACATGGGTAACCAAAACCAAAATTGAGGAAGGAAAAGACTACAATCTAATTCCTATAACCCATTATGGTGAAACCACCCTAATTTCTCCTAGAGTAACCAAGGGCCTGGACCCAATAACACATACACCCAACCTAGACCGACCTAGCCACCTATTTTTACCTAACAAGTTTAGAAACAACCTCAAGTTAAACCATCAAATGGATTAGAAAACTTGTTGAAGGCATACATAGCAAATAATGATGCCTTAATCCAAAACCAAATAGCTACATTGAAAAACCTGGAAAACCAAATGGGCCAGCTTACAACTGAACTAAGAAATCAGCCACAAGGTGCTTACCTAGTCATACGGAGAATTTGAGAAACCTAGGAAGGAGCATTGTAAAGCGTTGACATTTAGGAGTAGAAAGGCATTAGAGCCCAACACTGTCAAAGTTGAAGAGGAGCCAGTTGATGCTCAAGACTCAGTGGAAGTTCAATCGGGTGTTGAAATTCCAATTTTATTAGAACCTAAATTTACAAAACCTGAAAAGGTAATTTCTAAACCAACTAATTCAAATATACTAACAACTTCATTAGATGCATAATTGCCATAGCAAATGAATCAATAAGTTCCAGTAAATAATCCTCCACCACCCTACCCTCAAAGACTTCAGAAGCAGAAGCAGGAAGTTTAATTCAAGAATTTCCTAGACGTACTCAAGTAACTTCATATCAACATTCCGTTGGTTGAAGCACTTGAACAAATGTTACACCCCAAACCCGGTCAATACGTTACGGCCAAATCTGGTATGTTACAGGAAGGAAATTTTGAAAATTCTAACTAAACATCGTAATTTGGACAAACTTCATGAATAGTGTTTTCATCTTGAAAATAATTTAAAATCTCGTTCCTAAGTTTCTTACTTAATCCTTACTAGAAACCGTAAAATTTTACTTTTATTTTTCAAAAGTCGAATTTGAGGGATTTCATAAGCATGTCAGTTGAAAACAATGTTGTGGTTTAAATAAAATCTCCGAATCATTTAATTATCCACATGTTATCCTTTGTTAACATCTTTTTAGAAAAAGAAACAATGATTTGTGCTTTTATTTTAGAAAACTCCATATTTGGTGCATCATAAAATACGTATTAACAATATTAAAGTAAATCCCAAATTTAAAGTTGTAGTGGACTTATTACATAACAAAATCCCAATTAAAAATAGATTTAGATAAAGAAAATGAATTTACTAGAAAATGTTGCATAGCCACCTCAAGTCCACCTCTGCCCCACATCCGCGAGCTAGGGATTACCTGCAAAATTCAACAGAGGGGTGAGTCACCAAGACTCAATGTGTAAATCCCCCTTACAACGCAATCTAGTCCTCAAGCCCCAGATGCCCATTGGGCCTTAGCCCATGCAATATAGCATATTAAGCATGTATGCAATGCAACCCAACCCAACCTAGTTTTCCATCCTCTAGGTCTCTTGAATCAGCCAAATACCCATGGCATTAAGCCACCCTAGTCCCACACCACTTGTGACAGAGTCAGAAAATATACAAATGTGGGGCCAACCTACTGTGGTCCCAGACCACTGAGACAAGTCACTAATAATCATATTTATACATGGTTTCAACCACCGTGGTCCAAGACCACTTGTGACAGAGTCACAGAATCACAGATCCCCTTTTAATCATATACCCCGCCATGCAACATTTAAACATACTGAGATGAATGCAAACATACTTCCAATGTACAATGGACAATTAATTTATACAACATACATTTGAAAGTAAAATCGTAGCGAAACTTATCTGGTGTCCCCATCTTTACCCGCAAGGGTATCTCGATTGTCAACACAGTCGTTTGGATCTCAGCCAATAAAGTTAATAACATAAATTAATAAGTAAAGTGTGAGTATTACATACATGATTACTTGTAAGACTAGACTCTCTACGTCGACGCTCTCACTAGAAGGAACAACCACGATTTGTCTATCCTAAGTAGATGTCAGCTCCTTACCGCAGCCTGGCAAAAAGTCCTGTACTGTAGATATGGCACGTCACTTAAACTTAGGGCAGGGACTACGATTCCACTCCCCTCTTTATCCTGACTGGCACTCGCATCCATGAAATCAATACAATACTATGACGAAACATCGATTGTCCTCAAAGATGTTGGGTTATGGAAACGAACAACAAAGAGAGAAAGTAATCGTATAGGACTTAGAGAGAAACCCCTTACCTCTACTACTAACGCAAACGAGTAAGATCGATTGGAAAGGGACTTTCGACAACCAAGGAAATCTCAGCACCCCGCTTCCTGATATTCGCTACCAACAATGAAAGATGAAGGAAACGGATTACAAAAAACCCCAAAACTAATTTATGGAAAAGAATGAGTGGATGGCTTCCTTAGGAGAAGCAAGGAGATGAAGAGAAAGAAAAGTTCCTTACCTAAGACAGAGAGAAACCAAATGAAGTCCTAGGAGATTCGGCACAAGTAGCCAATAACAAGAAGGTTTCGACTTAATCACTAGAATAAGAAGAATTGGAACAAAAAAATAGAATGAGCAACTGAGGTTTGGCTTTGTAGGGACAAAATGAGAAAGCAAAAAGAGAGAAGATGAAATAAAAGGAGATTTTGCTAAAGAAGAGAAAAGATTAGGAGAGGTTTCGACTAGAAAGGAAGAAAAAGAAGTAATAGAAGGAATAAGAAGTTTTAGCTTTGAGAAGAAAAGACTGAAAGAGATGAATAGAGGAGAACAAAGATTCGACTATGTGGTCTCAAGAGAAAGAAAGAAGAACGAGAGGAGAAAAGGTAGAAGTGGACTTAGGTGACAATAAAAGAAAACGATTCAAAAGGAAGGGAAAGCAACTGAAAAATTTGGCAAGGCTCAAGAGAACAAAAATGCATCAATTGAGAGAAAAACCAAAAGGAATCACTAAAAGCACTTGCTAAAAGTTTTGACACTCTCTCACCTTACATAATGGCCAAAAAATAAGAATGGAATGTCTAAACCAAAGAAAACTTCGACACTCACCTAGCCAAGCTAAAACCGCACATGCACCCCCACACCTTCCCTCATTCGGCCAAACTCTCTCCCTCTCTCCACATCCCATGATTTCCTCCCCTATTCACTCTCCATCCACCAATTCAAATTGGTTGACCAATTCAAACTCCTCAAGCACCTCTCCTCCACCCATTTTGAATTCATTGACTCTTTCCACAACCACTATGTAGAGTCCTAGTCGAACCTACCTCTTATCCATCTTGGCACAAAATAAATCCTCTAAAATGTAACCTGTGAGGTTCAAACCTGCTTCCTCCCCTTCCAAGCTCCCTTGCGACGCCAACACCACTCCACCAAGTGTCTCTTTGTGTCAACAACCACACCCAAATATTCATAAGGCCTACTTCTACAAGCTCTCCCCACTAAAGTGCCCTAAAATAAAAATTTAACCAAGGCTCTAGCTTAAACCTGAGCCTTCCCTAGACCCCAAACACATCCAAATAGCAAGAAGAACAAGCCAAACACACAAAAAACATAAAATGTAGAACCCCCCCTAATTTTGGATGTCACAACAAATG
Source organism: Gossypium rotundifolium (assembly GCA_025506655.1). Lineage (NCBI taxonomy): Eukaryota > Viridiplantae > Streptophyta > Magnoliopsida > Malvales > Malvaceae > Gossypium > Gossypium rotundifolium. The sequence goes on along the minus strand of CP106729.1, from coordinate 128,624,013 downwards.
CCGAACTACGTCAAATTCATGAAGGATATCCTGTAAAAAAAATGAAGACTTGGAGAATTTGATATGGTAGCCTTGACAAAGGAATATAGTTCATATCTTCAAGATAAACTACCCTAAAGTTGAAGGATCCGAATGTTTTACCCTACCTTGCAACATTGGAGCAACATATTATCGTAATGCACTATGTAACATCTCGATTTAGGGCCTAGTCAGAATCATGGTGTGAGACCACAAATCTGAGTTATATGTATGATTTTTTAAGGTATATTCCATGTTTGCATGTTAGTGTGAAAGTTTCATGAAGCAATTTTGTGAAATTACGGTTGAATTGTCCAAATGGACTAAATTGCAAAAGTTGCAAGATGTGAGATTCTAGAAGTTATTTGTATGAAATAGCTTTAGAATATCAATTAGAGGTCCTTAAAGATCAATTTTCCCAATTTCTAATTTTTGGACAAAATTGGGCATGGATGAGTTAAAATAGAAAGTTTATCAAAAAGGGCATTTTGGTCATTTGGCAATTAAATGATTACAATGAGAAAAGATGATAGAATTTCAGTCATCTTCTTTTCCAAGGCTACCAAAATTTTCAAGAAGCCATTGTTAGGGCTCTTAAACTTTTCAATCTAGCTAGTAAGTGCATCCAAGCCCCATTTTTGATATTTTTCGTATTTTTAAAGTCTTAGTAACATGAAAAAGCTATTTTTGGCTATATGTTGAGCTAAGATGGATGTTAAAAAATGTACCCATTTATGACATGCATGTATTTTGATGTTTTAAGGAAGAATATGAAAGCTTGATGTAGTAGAAACATCTTTTACTAAGTGATTTCCATGAAAAATGCATGTAGGGACTTGTTTGTGAAAGTCTCGAGTTTGGTCATATATGTGTGATTTAGTGAGAATTGATGATTGCTTTAGTTGAGTAAATGGTTCTATTAAGCATGAAAGGCTAGAAATTTGAATGAAAATCACTTTACGAGCCTTGGGGCAAAAGTGTAAATATGAGAAAGATTAGGGGAAAAATAATAATTTTGCTAAAGTATGAGATAAGGGTCAATTTAGTCAATGCGTGTATTGAATGAGTTTATTTATCATTATAGATCAAGAAAGATGAATTCCGGATAGAAATCGAGGCAAGAGCAAGGTGGTGGACTAAATTGCACATCTCTATACTTTTGAGTGCCTAGGTAAGTTTATGCGTAATCAACGCGATTAAACTTATACATTCTTAATGCTAACTAGTGTGTAACATGAATAAGAATGATTGAGAACCTATGTGGTTCAAGTGGAATGAATATGGTAGATATCATGAATGAATAGATGAGTAAGTAGGTATGTGGATGTGTAGTGATAATATTTGATGGTGGGCTAAGTGTGATACCACCTTAATACTTAACAACGATGGGCTGTGTACGATACCAAAGTTAAGTATATTATTTAGTGGGCTATGTGCAAAATCACTATGATTTCCTCTTGGTAGGCTATGTGCGATACTACCTTATTATCTAATTGTGGTGGGCTGAATGCGAAACCACCGAGTAATTTAGCTATGTGGATGTATTAGTGTGATAAAATGATGTGTTGTACTTTTGAGTAAATATGGTATTGAGTGCAGGGGTTCATGTCGATGATTATGAGTATGTGACTTATGATGCGTTGGAAATGTGGTAAGGAATAGAAAGAGTAAGCATAGTTGTGGATGTCAATTTATTTGGTAGTATAATGCTAATTGTTGTTTAGCTTATATTAGAATGCTTAAATTGTTTATGTGTAAACCTAATAAGCTCAACACTTACTCCTTTTCTTTTCCCTTATTTTATAGAGCAAAAAGTTGAATTGAGTTACGTGAATCAATTGGAGGATCGCCCACACTATCAACACACTCTGATACATGAGACTCAACATTTTGTATATGGCATGTATAGAGGCTAGACAAGTTAGTGAATTTTGTTGTAAATGGCTAAGATGTGTTGGCCTTTAGATGGATAATCTATTTTGTATAATGCCATAGTTGTTGGCTATTTTATTATATGAAAAGATGTAGTTATCCATGTGAGATTGTACTTCAATATGAGTTGATTATAGATGGATTGGATGAGTGCATGTTATGTATGTATGAGGAGTGAAAAGAACTTGGCAAATAGCTTAGTTCTTGTTCATGTGGATAGATATACGGGCATGTGTCTAGGCCATGTGTGACACACAGCCAGTCTACGGGCGTGTGCCTTGGCCATGTCACTTTGGCAGAATTGAGTAGTGTAGGCCATGGGCTAGCCACACGGGTGTGTGCCTAGACTCAAGGCCGTGTGAAGTAGTTAGTGTTCACCACACGTGGTGGGCACGGGCATGTGCTCTAGCCATGGGGCATTGACAGAATGCTTGAGTTTTCATGCACGATTGGTGGTCATGGGCATGTAGTCCCTGTTTAGATGGAGAGAATTTTAAGATTCGAAAAAGTTTCGATATAGTTTCGAGAGCCTCATGTGTATGAGTGAGGCCTCGTAAGTCGAGAATGAGGTTGGCGAGGTGGCTTAAGAGAGAGTAGTCACGATGAGCCTAAGTGGCGATCATGTGGTTTTTATCCAGTAATGCCTCAGGCCAGGTTCCAGCGGGAATTATAGATAAGGGGTGTTACACACTATGTGATTTGGGTGTGCGTATCAACTTGATGCCCATGTCAATATTTAGGAAGTTGGGGATAGGTAAAGTTAGACCTACTACAGTTACATTTTAATTAGCAGATTGAACCTTATCGCATCCAAAAGGAAAAACCAAGGACGTATTGGTACATGTAGACAAATTTATTTTTCCTGCTGACTTTGTTATTCTAGACTTTGAAGTAGATAAAGAGGTGCCAATCATTCTAGGAAGGCCTTTCCTAGCAACTAGAAGAACCCTTATTGATGTGCAGAAGGGCGAGCTTACTATACGTGTTCAGGATGATCAGGTAACATTTAATATTTTTAAGTCTATGCAATTTCCTAACACAATTGATGATTGTTCTGTAGTGTCCAATTTAGAGGAGTTAATCATGGAAAAGGAACTCAACTATGTTGAGGATCGATTGGAACAAATTTTGATATCAGACCATCTAAGTGATGAAGAAGAGGATTAATGCTTAGCTTTTCTAGTAGCTAATCAAAGGGGATTAAATCCGCCATCCCGCTTTGAGTCTTTGGAATTTTAGAATAGGAATTATGCCCAACCAAAAGCGTCAATCGAGGAACCACCTAAATTAGAACTAAAGGTACTTCCTTCACATTTAAAATATGTCTATTTGGGTAACCTTCAACTTCGCATGTGATTGTTTCAATGGAATTAACCGTTAAGCAAGAAGAAAAACTCATTCTAGTATTGAAACAATTCAAGAATGTTATTAGATAGACCATAGCCAATATTCACTGTATTAGTCCGTCTGTATGCATGCACAAGATCATCCTAGAAGATGGAAAAAAGGGGACGATTGATGGACAACGAAGACTGAACCCTATCATAAAGGACGTTGTAAAGAAAGAAATCATCAAGTGGTTAGATGCAAGTATAATTTACCCCATCTCAGATAGTTCGTGGGTAAGTTTGGTCCAATGCATGCCAAAGAAAGGAGGTATTATGGTCATTGAAAATGAGAATAACGAGTTGATACCGACTAGAATGGTTACGAAATGGAGAATTTGCATCGATTATCAGAAGCCAAACAAGGCGACTAGGAAAGATCACTTTCCTTTGTCGTTTTTGGACCAGATGTTGGATAGACTCGTAGGGTGAGACTATTACTATTTTCTTGATGGATACTCGGGCTATAATCAGATTACAGTAGCACCAGAAGATCAACACAAGACAACATTCACATGCCTGTACGGTACATTTACATTTAGACGCATGCCATTTGGTTTATGTAATGCACTTGCTACATTTCAAAGATGTATGATGTGTATTTTTACTGATATGGTTGAGAAATACTTGGAAGTCTTTATGGATGATTTTTCAGTATTCGGAGATACATATGATGATTTCCTAGCCAATCTAGCCAAGGTACTAAGGCGATGTGAAGAAACAAACCATGTACTCAACTGGGAAAAGTGCCATTTCATGGTATGAGAAGGTATTGTTCTAAGGCATTGAATAATGAGACATGGAATCGAGGTTGATAAAGAAAAGGTAGACATTATTGAGAAACTCCCACCTCCAACATCTGTAAAGGGTGTTAGGAGCTTTTTGGGCCACGCCGGTTTTTATCGAAGATTTATCAAGGACTTTAGGAGCTTTTTGGGCCACGCCGATTTTTATCGAAGATTTATCAAGGACTTGTCCAAAATTGCTAAACCCTTATGCAAATTATTGGAGAAGGACACGATGTTCAAATTTGATGAGGAGTGCTTAATATCTTTTAAGATTTGAAGAGTCGATTAGTTTTGGCACCCATAATCGTTACTCCAGACTGGGATTTGCTATTTGAATTGATGTGTGACGCAAGTGACTTCGCGATAGGAGCTATCATGGGCCAGCGAAGGAAAAAAGTTTTTCATCCCATCTACTAGCAAGTCAGACTTTGACAAGAGCTCAACTGAATTATACGGTAATAGAGAAAGAGTTACTTGCTATTATGTTTGATTTTGACAAGTTTCGATCTTATCTTGTAGGTACCAAACTGACTGTCTATTCGAACCATTCGGCAATTAAGCATTTACTTGCCAAGAAAAATGCTAAGTCGAGACTGATCTGATGGGTACTTTTACTTCAAGAGTTTGATCTAGAAATTCAAGATCGAAAAGGAGTAGAAAACCAAGTAGCAGACCACTTGTCTAGATTGGAGCCGCAAGAAGGGAATTCTCCACTTATACCCATTCAAGAGACATTTCCAGATGAACACATACTGAAGGTAAATCATGTCCATAATACCCCTTGGTTTGATGATATTGCTAACCATTTAGCTTGTGGTTTGATGCTGATTGATAAGACACATCATCAAAAGAAAAAGTTTCTTCACGATGTGAAGTACTATTTCTGGGAAGAACCATACTTGTCTAAAAAGTGTGTAGATCAAATGATTAGGAGATGCATTGCAAAAGATGAAGTACATAATATTCTATATCATTGTCACTCAGCTTGGAGTGGGGACACTTCGGAGATACACGTACTGCAGCCAAAGTATTTCAAACCAGATTCTTTTGGCCAACACTATTCAAAGAGATATCATTAATGGGTTGAGGCTGAGGCATATCCAAAAAACGATGCTAAGGTTGTGATGAATTTTTTGCAGAAGCATGTGTTCTCAAGGTTTGGAACCCCGAGAGCTATCATTAGTGGTGAAGGGTCCCATTTTATGAACAAATGGTTGAAATGGTTACTCAGCAAACATGGATTGAAGCACAAGGTTGCCACAACTTACCATTGATAGTCGAATGGGCAAGCTGAACTAGAAAACAAAGAGATCAAAAGCATACTCGACAAGGTAGTTTACCCAAACCGACAAGATTGGTCCAAAATATTAGACGATGCTTTATGGGTCTATAGGACAACATACAAGACACCTTTAGGGATGTCACCCTATAGGTTGGTCTTTGGGAAAACTTTTCACTTTCCCTTAGAGTTAGAGCACAAAGCTTACTGGGTTCTCCAACAACTCAACTTGGATCTTAAGCTTGCTAAAGAGAAACGGATGCTCTAACTCAATGAGTTAGAAGAGTTTTGATTGTTCTCATTCGAGAATGCCAAATTACTCAAGGAAGACTTAAGAGATGGAATTACAAGCACATTTGAGTTCGAGAATTTGAAGTAGGCCAGCAAGTCTTGTTATTCAATTCCAGATTAAGGTTCTTTCCAAGTAAGTTAAAATCACGTTGGTCCCATCCATTTATGATTCATCGAGTTTATCCATACGGAGTTGTCGAACTTCAAAGTAAGGAGGTAATTTTCGAGTTAATACTCAGCGCTTAAAACATTACTAGAGAGATAAAATTGAACGGGATCAAATCTCGTTCATTTTATCAGATGATTAATTTTTCTTGTTCCTTTTTAAATAAATTATTTAGGGTATATTTTTGAGATTAGTATATTTAAATAAATTTTGTCTAGGAGATTGGAACTTAAGCGGGACCGCTTGTGACCCCTCCAATCTTTCCTGGAAATTGATTTTTACATAATTTTTCGAGAAATTATTCCCTAAATGGAAAAATAATTTATTAGTTTTTCAAATAAAAGGGCCACTTTTGATCCAATTTTAAATTGCAACTCAATTTCAAATTTTCTTTACGTCTTGGTACTTAATTGAACTATTTTCAAAATTTGGTTGCTCTTTTGTAAATTTTAAAAATTAGATGTCTCTTTTGTAATTCTTTTCAAAAGGCATTTAGAATAAATGTTTTTAATTTAATTTAATAAATAAGATGATAATAACTAGTATATGATTCTATTTATTATAATATATATTAATTATTATCAACTTTGCATAGAATTATGATTAGTTTAAATTTGATCATATTTTAGTTAATAAGTTTTTATTTTAATAAATTAATAGGAAATAATAATTTAATTTGCAATATATTATTTATTAATTTGTTCTAAGAATTCTAATTAAACTCTTACTCCCTTCACTACAAATTTCACCTACCTTTTCCACATTTCACATCACCTCAACCTAGCCACACCAACACCCACATTCGGCACCAGTAGCCCCAACAGCCTAGCAGCCTACTCCTTGTCGTTGCACCTACCAAAAAGTCCAGCTTTAGCGACCTCTCTGACCACTCACGTGCCTAGCAACTCGCCAGCTCGCTTGACGACGCGTTCATCGCCCACTCTCCCGCATTCGCGCGATACACGCATGCCCTGCTGCTCGTGCAAGTATCTGTACATTGCGGCTGCCTCCATCGCACCATACCACGCCTAGTGCACTATTGCTCCCTAGCATGCCACTGCCACCTTGCTAGTCACTCTTACCTATCGCACCACACCATCAAGGAACCCTACAACCATCCCTAAACAAACTTCTTTTGCTTTATATTTGTTTTCTTTGAGTTCTTAACTTCTAAAAAAGGATGGTAAGACAAATTTTTCTCCTAAATTTCTTAATTATTTAAAATTTAAAATTATTGAATTATTAATATTTTATACTAATTAAATTTTTGACAAAATATTTGTTCTATCTTATGATCAAGTTAATCATGCCTTGCAAAAGAACTCGTGCCTCTGCTCAATTTGAAGATTCACAAAATAAATTCCACTGTGAAGAAGCCAAAGCGAGATACGAAAGCATTTCAAGAATCAATAAATGCACCCAGAGAAAGGCTTTACTCTGAAACAAAGCAACTATATTGATTTCATGGTGTGCATTCAACAAATTACTGAAGCTCTCAATTGGGAGTTATTTTGTGAGAAAAGACCTAGTGCAGATGAGGAGTTAGTTCGTGAATTTTAATGTGAATTTAACCTCAAGCAAATTGACGAAAGTGATAAACCGTAAAAGTAACATATTTTAGGCCCACATTTAGTATACTTTTGGATGATTTAGCCATTGATTTATGCAAAAAGGTGCTCTTAATCCTTTCTTTTCATGTTTTTACTTAGGAAAGCACCCGAGGATGAAAAGAACAAGAAATGGGCTTAAAAAGGGGCAATTTGGGCCAAAGAGGAAATCAACATGGCCTGGACTTCAATCCACACTGCCCGTATTTCGACAATTAACTAAGACACGGCCATGCAATGTTTTACACAGTCGTGCCCTAATCAACAGAATCAAGACACGGCCTGAAGACGATTTACACGGGCGTGTACCATGGCCATGTCCCTGCCGCAGAAAAGAGCAATTCTACTCGGAATAGGATACTTTGAGGCAAAGAAACACTTTCCAAAGCCTATTCAAACACTCGAGTAGGAATTATACTTGAATTAGGATACTTAGGGGCCAAGTAAGGCATCTCAAAGTCTACATAAACACCCAAGGGTGCAACTTAAGGGGGAGTTCGGCAGAAGCCTTCTGCCAGGGCTTTTGTTGGGCGTTAGGGGGGAGCTAGGCCAAAGATCCGAAGCCAGAGCAGTTAATTTAGGGAATTACTCTAAGATAGCCAGTTGATCCATCTCAAGAAGCCGAAGTTCTACATAAGACGGCGGATCTCTCCTTCAATTCCTTCAGGGGGTTTTAGAGATTTTTTATGTTTTGTTTTATCTTTTCTCTTGAGATGTTTTATTTTAAAGTTATGAACTAAACCCTTTAGATACCTGAAGGGGATGAAACCTAGATGAATCTTGTTATTGTTTTCTGAATTATATGATAAATACTTAGGTTGCTCTTAATTGTGCATGCTTAATCCAAATTCTGATGTGCTTAGATGGAGGAGGAATAGACCCTGTCTAAGAGTAGATCTAGCATAATTAAGTGGAGTTGATCGCACGCCTAGAGATAGGGTGACGAGATTTTGCTAGATTAGGGTGAAACCTAATATAGGAATCCATAGATCGATTTACTGCTATTCTAGGGGGTTATTATAAGATAACGAGAGTTCCACTAATTAACCTAGGGTTAGACGTTATTCGCCTCGAGAGAGGGTTTAATATATGTTAGGGAGTCTCACAGATCAAACTAAGTGAATAAATCATATAGTTCAGTGTTAGATAACAAGTGAAGTCTAGGTGGATTCTTCCTGAAGGTATCGTCGTGATCAACTGAGTTTTTCATCAAGTTATTTCCAAATTCATTCTCTTTTGTCTTTGAGTCTTTAGTTTATTAGTTGTTAAATTAGATTAAATCAACCAATCACTCCATATTCTAGGTCAAATAATAAAGAGAAAGTTAGTATTAGTACTTTTAGTTCTTTTGGGTTCGACAATCCGGTCTTGCCTAAGCTATACTACTACTCGATAGGTACACTTGCCTTAGATCATTGTCAGAGTTAGTCTCCAGGTTTGATCACATTCATTATAAATTTTAAAACTCGATAGACACACGATCAAGTTTTTAGCGTCGTTGCCGGGGAACTAAAATATTAAGAAAGCTATATTTTTATTACTTTAGCCAATTTTTTATTGCAATTTATTATTATTTACTTTGCTAATTTTTTCCTCTATTTTGCTTTTGGCAGATAATTTTAGTCTATAACCACTAGAATAATTATTAGTGGCAAGTTATGAGGAAAGACCAACAAAAGATGGTTGTCAACCTCGATGGTCACCAGATTATATAACCACTAGAGATGATGAATAAAAGATTGATGGTTTGTATAATTAGCAGTACATCCAAGAATGCAATATGGTTCGAATTAGGAGGCGTGGCGAATCCTGAGTACCCACCCTACAGATATGGCATGGAAAACAAACAAGCTCACTATACGGGTAACTATTCTAGACCACAAAATAATTTTTATAATGACACTTATATTGCAGGTTAGAGTTACCATCCCAATTTCTCATGGGATGATCAAAGTAGCCAAAGACAGAACTTCCTCTAAATTTTTAACAACCACCTCACCAATAGGAAGAGGAGTCGAGTCTTGAGGAGATGCTAACAAAATTCATGGTAGCCACGTAAACCCATCCCCAAAAAACTGAGACAACATTCGATAATCAACAATCATCGATCAAAGAGATCAAGAACCAAGTTTAGAAATTTACTAAGTCAGTTGAACAACTTGCAAAGTTAATGTCAGAACAACCGCAAGGGCGTCTACCAAGCAACATAGAGATTAACCCAAACAAGCAAGTTCAAACCGTACCAGCTCATGACAGTGAAGGGTTAGACGAACCAAACCCAAGGGAAGAACCTGTGGTAAGTGAAGGTAAGGTTGAGGTGTGCCATGATATATGAAAACCAGCAATTACAGAGTATGCCATATCCCTATGCAATAAAGAAAGATCACGCAGAGGAAGAATCCGGTGAACTCATAGTAGATAACAAAACAATCACTCTTAAAGCTCTTGACTAAGCTAGGACATCGAGTAATAAAGGTACGAACGTTAATTCTATTGATAACCATTTGATTCAACCTTCTTTACAGGAAGCATCACGAAATCTATAACACCCCAAACCCAGCCCATACGTCATTACCGGATCTGGTATGCTACGGGTTTAATTCTTGAAAACTTTATTTCGATGGGTTTTAAAAATTTCAGTTTATTTAGTCATTATTTGAAAAAAAATAAAAGAAACTTAAACTTTTACGTTGAGTGGATTTGAAAAGCCCATTTATCACTCCATTTTATTATTAAGACTTTGGGCACACATAGGTTTATAAACATGTGACATATTAAAGTAAAATGAAGTAAAACAAGTAACAAATAAATTGGAAACCTAAGTTATGGGGCCTTATTAAAAAATATATTCCCAAAAAAACAATAATAATAATCCATAATGATAATGAAAGTCTTGATGGCCCCTCGAGTCCGCCTCGACTCCCGTGTCCACGGTCTACTGCTCATCTGTAGAGCGAGAAAAATAAAAGGGCTAGTCACCAAGACTCAGTGTGCAAAACTTGAAAACACATAAAAGCCTAGGGCCCACAAACACATTATGGGCCTTGGCCCGCATGCAATGGTAACAAAATATGTCATGCATCATGGCCCATCCCAAAACCTAAGAGTCCATCCTCTACACACCCCACACCAATCGTTACACCTTGGGGATTTCTACAATCAACCCTCCATCCGCTACACACCACATCAGCAGCTGTGCTGCCTGTAATATAGACCAATCACTTATGCGAACCTCAGAAATACATTATAGTATTCGATATCTATGTCATCATCATATAGACCGATCGCTTATGCGAACCTCGAAATATATTATAGTATTCGATGCCTATGTTTGCTTGGCAAAGTTACGATCACCTCATGCATCCCATGCCTACCCCATCCCATGTAATACTACAAGAAACAAGTCATCAAGCCATCATACAACCTTTCTTTTAGGCTTTTAGTCCTTAGCATACATATAATATGTCAATGCTTATGTGTTAAGAATCTACACACATATATGGTTCACTTATGTGTTACACCACCTTATTATGTCGACACTATCGGCGAATACTACCGCTATCTATCTAAGATCTCGTTCGAAGCGGTCCACAACTCCGCGACCAATCTCGAATAATGGACACTTTGCTTTCGTTTCTTAAACTTAAGGATTGGGTTTACGGACCCAACCCTCTCCTTTGCTCGATCCATCTTTGATTCCATCCAAAACGTCCTTGTCAGAACTACTATAGCAAAATAGGGTTAAACCATATCATATGAGTTAATATCTCAATTATGATAGCGAATCTTAACAGGAATCTAAAGAAATCCCTTACCTTGAGATCCCAAAATCGAGAGGATACTAGAGATTAATGGTTTCTAGCTTTTTGAGTTTCGGATGATTTGATCTACTACGATTTCCTGGAGTTCCGCTCAAAAGAACATGCAATTAACGAAAGAGTCAAACTAAAGATAGCCTATCAATCTACTAGCCATTCGGCTATAGTCTCAAAATCGAAAGAGAAAAGAATTCGGTTCTTACCTTTACAAAGAAATCGACACTTCAAGAAAATCCCGGTTTATGGAGAAATCGGCACAAGAGGAAAAGAATGGAAAAAGAAAGTGAATTAAGAGGTTTCAACTTTTAGTAGAGAAATCGATAGAGAGAAAAAAGAATAGACAAAGGTATTCGGTTATGGAGATGAGAAGAAAGTTGAGAGGTTTTGGCCTTTGGAAAAGAAAAGAGAATAGAGACTGTAGAGAAGGACTAAGAATTTTGGCACAAAGAATAAGGTTCAGATACTGAAATTTGAAGAGATATACTCCTATTTATAGGGAATTTCAGCACTTACCTATCAAATGCCGGAATTGCCCTCTTCTAAAAAACGAGACTAATTGAAAAACATGGGGAATTTCGGCACCCCTATGCCACATCAAAACCGATTCTTCCTCCCCTCAGAGTTGGAGTTTCGGCCAACTCTACTTACAGTAGATAACTCCCATCTTTTCTCCTTAATCTACTCATAACTAATGTCAACACAATTATCTATATTATTCAACAGATAAATCTCCATATTTTTAAGTGTTGTTGCCGTCCAACCTTACCCACCTATATGCCAAAATTTAGCTAATTAAAATTAAAGGAATTGGGCTTCATGCCCCTTGAGTTTGGGCCTCCTCGTTGATGCCACCTCCTTACTCTCTAAGTGGCGCCATTTTACTACTGGGCCACAAGCCCACTTGTGTTTAAAACACAGATAACATCTTTTAAACCCTCTAGTGTCCAAACAGAAAATTTAACCAAGGCCTCAGCCCAATCTGAGCCCCTTAAATACTCTAATTAACACATTGAATGTAATACACATAAAATACAAAGGCCATTAATTCAAGATGTTACAGTTCTACCCCCTTAAAGAAATTTCATCCTCGAAATTACTTGATCCGAATAGATGCGGATATTGTTGTCGCATCGCTTCCTCCTGTTCCCACGTAGCCTCCTCAAAGCCGTGACTCCGCCATAGAACCTTAACCAACGGAACCTTCTTCCTTCGTAATACTTTGACATCACGATCCAAGATTTCCACTGGCTCCTCTTCAAAGGATAGGTCAGGTCTTACCTCGATTTCCTCCACAGGTACCACATGAGATGGATCCGAACGATATCGTCTTAACATAGAGACGTGAAATACATCGTGAATCTAGCTTAGCTTAGAAGGTAGCTCTAGCTGATACGCTACTGATCCAACTCATTTCAGCACCTGATAAGGTCCGATGAATCTAGGACTTAACTTACCCTTCCGTCCAAATCTTAATACTTTCTTCCATGGCGACACTTTCAAGAACACCTTGTCACCCACTGCAAACTCTATGTCCTTATGCTTCAAATCAGTATAGGACTTCTGTCTGTCTGACGCTTCTTTTAGTCGAGCTCGAATTAACTCAACCTTCTCCTCCGTACCAACTCTGGACCCAAAATTCAACGTTCCCTTAATTTTGTCCAACAGATAGGAGTACGACACTTCCGCCCATACAATGCTTCATAGGGCGCCATTTGAATACTAGACTGGTAGCTGTTGTTGTAAGCAAACTCCGTCAATGGCAGAAACTCCTCCCAACTACCTCTAAAATCAATGACACAACCCCTTAACATGTCCTCCAAGATCTGAATCACTCGCTCAAATTGTCCATCGGTCTGAGGATGAAACGCTGTACTGAAATCTAACTTCGTCCCCAATGCTTGATGCAACGCCTTCCAAAACCTTGACGTAAACCTAGGATCTCGGTCTGAGATAATCGACACAGGTATTCCATGCAACCTTACAATCTCCGCTATATACAGCTTAGCCAACTTTTGTAAGGAATAATCGACTCGAACCGGTACAAAATGAGCGGACTTCATCAACCAATCAATGATCACCCAAATTGAATCTTTCCTAGTAGGCGTGAGAGGTAGCCCACTAACAAAGTCTATTGTGATCCCTTCCCACTTCCACTGAGGAATCTTCACCGGTTGCAACAACCCTGATGGTAACTAATGCCCTGCCTTTGCCTGCTGACAGGTTAAACACTTCCCTACTAATTCAATCACCTCTCATTTTAAGCCTGGCCACCAAAACTGCTCCCATAAATCTTGATACATCTTACTCCCTCCAGGATGCATATCGTATAGACTACCATGCACTTCTTGCAAAATCATTCGCCTCAACTCAGAGGCTTTTGGCATTCACACTCTCCCTTGAAAACATAATAATCCTTCCTCATTCACACTGAATTTCGTTGGCTCGTCACTTGAAATCAACTGCAACTTTCCCCTAAGCAATCCATCGATCTGTTGTTTCTCCTTAACTTAACTAACTCATGAGGGTTTCACTTGAAGTTCAGCTAGTAGACTTCCATCATCATATAAGCTAAGGTGAGCAAACATTGCTCTCAAATCAGAGATCACCTTACGGCTTAGAGCATCTGCCACCACGTTGGCCTTACCTGGATAATACTCGATCGAGCAATCATAATCCTTTAACAACTCGATCCACCACCTTTGCCTTAGGTTCAACTACTTCTGTGTTAAAAGATACTTCAAACTCTTATGATCCGTGTAAATGATAAATTTCTCCCCGTACAAATAATGCGTCCAAATCTTCAAAGCAAACACCACCACCACCAACTCCAAATCATAGGTGGGATAGTTTGCTTTGTGTGGTCTTAACTGTCGTGATGCATATGCAACCACCTTTCTATCTTGCATCAACACACATCCTAGTCCCTTGTGTGACGCATCACAATAAATCACGAATTCCTTCCCAACCTCCGGTTGAATCAACACCGGAGCCTCCGTCAATATCCTTTTCAACTTTTCAAAACTCTCCTGCTGCTTATCAGACCAAACGAACGAAACTCCTTTCCGTAGCAACTTAGTCAACGTGCCACAATCAGAGAAAATCCTTCCACAAATCTTCTATAGTACCCGGCTAAACTAAGGAAACTCTGAATCTCTGCCACCGACTTAGGCGGCTTCCAATCAATTTTTTGAGGGTCAACCCTAATACCCTCTGATGACACCACGTGACCTAGAAAAGTAACTTCCTTTAGCCAAAATTTGCACTTGCTAAATTTGGCATAAAGTTACTTCTCCCTCAGAATATGTAGAACCACTTACAGATGTGAATCATGCTCCTCCTCCGATCTTGAATAGACCAAGATATCATCAATAAAAACCATGACAAATCGATCCAGGTAGGGTTGGAACACTCAATTCATCATATCCATAAACGCTGCTGGTGCATTAGTAAACCCAAATGGCATCACCATGAACTCGTAGTGACCATAGAAAGTCCTAAAAGTCATCTTATGAATATCTTCCTCTTTGACCTTAAGTTGATGGTACCCTGACCTCAGATCTATCTTCGAAAAGACTGAGGCCCCCTTCAACTAATCAAACAAGTCATCGATCCTTGGCAACGGGTTTTTGTTCTTGATGGTTAACTTATTCAATTGACGATAGTCAATGCACATACGCATTGAACCATCCTTCTTCTTAACAAATAACACCGGCGCTCCCCAAGGTGACACACTTGGTCAAATAAACCCTCTATCCAACAACTCCTGGATTTGCGCTTTCAATTCTACCAACTCCTCCGGTGCCATTCTATATGGAGCAATAGATACCGCCGCTGTTCCCGGAAGAAGATCAATTCCAAACTCCACTTCTCAATCTGGAGGTAATCTTGGAAGCTCTTTGGGGAAGACATTAGGAAATTCCTTCACCGTCTTAACATCCTCAACAGTTAGGTCATTGGCTTCCAAAGCCCGTACAAACATTAGAACTGCCTTGCACCCTTTTCTCACCATTCTTTCCGCTCTTAGGGCAGTTACCACGTTTGATGAGATAATTCCCTTTCTCCTATCACCAACACTTCACCTCCCTCGGGGGTTGTTAACACCATACGCTTGGCTGCACAATCTAAATTGGCTTGATACTTCACTAGCCAGTCCATGCCTAAAATTAAGTCAAACTCTCCAAACGGTAATTCCATCAAATCCGTCAGGAAAACTATTCCCTGAACTTCTAAGGGTACTTCCCGATAAAGTTTATCTACTACCACAGATTATCCTAATGGGCTAATTACCGTCATTGCCCTAGGGGTAGCTTTGGAATCTAAACTTAAAGTTTTAGACATACTACTAGCAACATATGAATGTGTCGAGCCAATGTCAATTAATGCAACATAAGGCAATCCAAAAATTAAAAACGACCAGTTATAACATCCGGTGCATCAGCCTCCTTTCAATGTCTGGCAGCATAAACCAACCCCAGTTGCCTCGCTTCAGTGTTTCCTACCCCTCGGCCTGGTGCCCCATAACCCCAACTAAAACCATTACCGCCTCTGGCCGGACCACGACCTCTTTGTGGCTGCTGACCTCCTCTACCCGGCTGAGCATTTCCCTGCCCTGTAGGTCTTTTCTCATCCCGTGGCTGAGGACAATCTCTTATCTGATGGTCCAAAGAACCACACCTAAAACACTTACCACTGCCTGCCCCACACTCACCTGCATGGAATTTGTCACGTTGGGCACACCTTCATGTTTGGTTAGTAGCAGGTCTTTCAGCCCGTCTTGGTCCATCTGACCTAGGTCTTTTTGGTTACTCCTAGTTGTTCCTAATGATCCAAAGTTTCTCTTACCTCCGCCCCTATCTCTATCTCGGTTTAATTTTTTTGTTCGTCTCACCTCCTCAGCTATCTTAGCTTTCTCCACAAGCACAGTAAATTCCCGCTCTCATTGTGGAGCTATCAACTCACGTAGATTGTCCTTCAGGGCATCCTCAAAATGAACACATCTCTCATGCTCTGTGGCCACTATCCCTCGAGCATAATGGCTAAGGCGTAGGAATTCTGCTTCATATGCCGCCACCAACCTACTTCCCTGAACCAGATTCAGGAACACTCTACGCTGCGCATCCACATAACTCGTTCCAATATACTTACTTTGGAACGACGCCTTGAAGTAATCCCAGTTGATATGGTCAGCTACGGTACCTTCCTTAACCGTAAACCACCATTGATAAGCTTCGTCCCGAAGAAGAGACACCACTCCCTTTAGCTTCTCTTCATCCGTGAAGTCGAGATCATCCATGATCCGCTCCATTGCTTCTAACCAGTACTCAGCTGTACTAGGAGCTACACCTGAAATTCCCTTAAACACTTTCGCCCCATTGGCTTTCAGTTGCTCTGGCACAGACTTTTGGGCTCCTGTGCTCATGCCTGCTCCAACAACTCTCTCTAAAACCCTTAACATAGCCTGAGATACAGCATCATCTTCGGCCGTCTGATCTTGAAACTCTGCCTCCACAGCTGGTGGCATTGAAACTTCATTCCCTGACTTGTGACCAAACCCTACGGGTTTTGACATAGCCATTCTACCCCTACCACGGCCACGCGTCGACGTCCTTGACCTCTTGTATTTATTCTACCACTTTGCATTTATCTGATTAGAAATTTTATGAATTAATTATTCTTTCTTCCACTGATTAATAATGGACAGTCTTATGGGAAGTAGTTTTAACAGTAGTTCTTTCAAATTTGAATTCTATCTACAAGTTCGGTCTCAAGTCTATATTTTCTAATTCTAGAGTTCACATTCAATCAACATCAAGCGAGCACCATATACAATCAACATCAACATCCAGAACTCACATTCATCACCTAGGGTATTTTCGTCATTTCACTACCTAGGGGTATTTTTGTAATTTTAACCTACTGAGGGTATTTTGGTAATTTTCAAAATATGGTATATTGGTGATTTTACAAAATAGGGGTATTTTAGTAATTTCAAAATTTGGGGGTATTTGGTAATTTTGCAAACCGAGGTATTTGGTAAATTTTTTCAAACGAGGTATTTTGGTCATTTTGTAGAATCAAGGGTATCTCAAGAATTTCCTCAACCTAAGGCATTTGGGATAATTTACAAAATTAGGGGTATATAAGTAATTTTATAAAAGCAGGTGATGGTCCTTTCGGGTTTTAGTTATAAATTTTAGCCCATCAAGAAGCCCTCTCGGTTAGAGTGAACAACCACTACGCACTAGGTAGGATTCGAGAAGAGGAGGTGAGTCACTAGGACCGCTTAAATACCAAGCTCTTCCTGGATCCAATCCTACACATGCGCATGCCTGTTTCCACACTCTAACCCTGTGACTTGTTCACGCACACCTTAATTAAGAAAAATTAAATCTTATGAGATTTGAAGAATTGTTTAATCTAGGCCTAAGGTCCATTAACACTATCATACTAATCTCGTCCATAAGCCCCATCAAACCCAACATACATATCATACCAAAGTTTAGAATACTTACAGGTGGATCGGTGTTGGTAGACTCAAGGCCATATCTTCCAAAACCTTTCTCAACTTAAATTACTTTCATAAATTCTTACTGGACCCATTTCACAACTCGAGTTTTGAACTGAGCTCGATACCAAAATGTAACACCCCAAACCCAAATTTCATACGTCATTACGGATCCGGTATGCTACGGTTTAATTCTTGAAAACTTTGCTTGATGGGTTTTGAAAATTTCAGTTTATTTAGTCATTATTTGAACAAAAAATTAAAAAAAAACCTAAACTTTTATGTTGAGTGGATTTGAAAAGCCCATTTATCACTCTATTTTATTATTAAGACTTTGGGCACACATAGGTTTATAAACATGTGACATATTAAAGTAAAATGAAGTAAAACAAGTAACAAATAAATTGGAAACCTAAGTTATGGGGCCTTATTAAAAAATATATTCCAAAAAAAACAATAATAATAATCCATAATGATAATGAAAGTCTTGATGGCCCCTCGAGTCTGCCTTGGCTCCTGTGTCCACGGTCTACTTCTCATCTGTAGAGCGGGAAAAATAAAAGGGTGAGTCACCAAGACTCAGTGTGCAAAACTTGAAAACACATAAAAGCCTAGGGCCCACAAACACATTATGGGCCTTGGTCCGCATGCAATGGTAACAAAATATGTCATGCATCATGGCCCATCCCAAAACCTAAGAGTCCATCCTCTACACACCCCCTACCAACTATTGCACTGTGGTGATATTTACAATCAACCCTCCATCCGCTACACACCACATCGGCAATTTGTCTTTTGTCATCTAGATCGATCACTTATGCGAACCTCAAAAATACATTATAGAATTTGACAGCTATGCTATCTATCATATAGACCGATCGCTTACGCGAACCTCAGAAATGCATTATAGTATTCGATAGCTATGCTGCCTGTGGCAAAGCCACGATCGCCTCGCGACCCTATTCCCCTACCATAAATACATCAATCAATCCCATCCCATGCATGCATACATACAAGAAACAAGTCATCAAGCCATCTAACAGATCTCATACTTTCACATGCTACGATTCACATAGAAGCCTACCCTTCCCATGCCTACCCCTACGGGTATCTGTTGTTCATACAGCCTTTCTTTTCGGCTTTTAGCCCTTAGCATACATATAATATATCAATGCTTATGTGTTAAGAATCTACACATCTTATTATTATTACAACGACACCTCTTTTTCCTTTCGCCGGAGTCATACGATCGCTATCTCTCCTAAGATGCTATTCAGAAGTTGGTCCACAACCCAGCGGCCAATCTCGTACAGCAAACACTGCTCGTTTCTTAAACTTAGTGATTGGGTTTACAGACCCAACCCTCTCCTTTGCCTAATCCATATTTGATTCCATCCAAAAAGTCCTTGTCAGAACTACTATAGCGAAATAGGGTTAAACCATATCATATGAGTTAATATCTCAATTATGATAGCGAATCTTAATAGGAATCTAAAGAAATCCCTTACCTTGAGATCCCAAAATCGATAGGATACTAGAGATTAATGGTTTTCGACTTTTTGAGATCTGGATGATTCGATCTACTACGATTTCCCAGAGTGCCGCCCAAAAGAACATGCGATTAAGGAAAGAGTCAAACTAAAGATAGCCTATCAATCTACTAGCCATCGACTATAGTCTCAAAATCGAAAGAGAAAAGAATTCGGTTCTTACCTTTACAGAGAAATTGGCACTTCAAGAAAATACCGGTTTATGGAGAAATCAACACAAGAGGAAAAGAATGGAAAAAGAAAGTGAATTAAGAGGTTTCAACTTTTAGTAGAGAAATCGACAGAGAGAAAAAAGAATAGACAAAGGTATTCGATTATGGATATGAGAAGAAAGTTGAGAGGTTTTAGCTTTTGGAAAAGAAAAGAGAATAGAGAGTGTAGAGAAGGACTAAGAATTTCGGCACAAAGAATAGGGTTCAGATGTCGAATTTGAAGAGATACACTCCTATTTATATGGAATTTTGGCACTTACCTATCAAATGTTGAAATTGCCCTCTTCTGAAAACCGAGACTAATTGACAAACATGGGGAATTTTGGCACCCCTTATGCCACATCAAAACCGATTCTTCCTCCCTTCAGAGTTGGAATTTTGGCCAACTCTGCTTACAGCAGATAACTCCCATCTTTTCTCCTTAATCTACTCATAACTAATATCAAGCACAATTATCTATATTATTCAACAGATAAATGTCCCTATTTTTAAGCCTTGTTGCCATCCAACCTTACGCACCTATATGCCAAAATTTAGCTAATTAAAACTAAAGGAATTGGGCTTCATGCCCCTTGAGTTTGGGCCTCCTCAGTTGACGCCACCTCCTTGCTCTCTAAGTGGCGCCATTTTGCCATTGGGCCATAAGCCCACTTGTGTTTAAAACATAGATAACATCTTTTAAACCCTCTAGTGTCCAAACAAAAATTTAACCAAGGCCTCGGCCCAATCTGAGCCCCTTAAATACTCTAATTAACACATTTAACGTAATACACATCAAATGCAAAGGCCCATTAATTTAGGATGTTACAAAATCACCTAGCTGAGGTAGATCTTAGACCTCATGCCAATAAACAAGAATTATATGAGGAATGAAGCCTTAGGGTCGACAAACTAAAAGAGTGGAAACACAATTTAAAGAAAAACCGGAACCACACGAAGTGAAACTAAAGGAAACCCCAGACGAGTTGATAGGAACAACAAATCACTTCAAAATAGGGGATCAGGTATTGTTGAATAAGGAAGACCCTCGAATCACCAATTCAGACCTCAAGAAAAATGAAGAAATCACTTTTGAGGTACTTAATGTCTTCCTATACGGCACAGTCGAGGTAAGCAATCCTAAATTCAACACTTTTGAGGTAAACATGACTCGATTTAAACTTTATATCCATAACCGAGTTAATCGCATGAGAAAGGATTTCCACCTCCTCAAACCACCATGATTGTGTGTACAATAGGCAAGTCTAGCTCAAGACTTTAAACGAGCACTTCTCGGGAGGCAACCCAAGTACTAACCGTACTAATTAGTTTGGTTTTATTTCTTTTCGTATTTAGGCATAGGTTTCCATACCCACATGGCCTTTCACACGGCCATAGCCATGACCGTGTGGACACCACAGCTTAGGCACATGGGCGTGGACCATATCTCTATTTAATTATTTACTTTTATTCATATTTTATTTTTATTTTTATTTTTATTTTTATTTTTATTTTTACTTCCTTTATTATTTTCTCCTTTTTCTAAATGGCATTTAGATTTAGCTTAGGTGTAACATCCTAAAATTTGGAATTTTATGTGTTGCATTATTTTTGGTGCTAAGCTAGTTAAATTATTAATTGTGTAAGTTTAGGGGATCCAGAGAAGGCTCGGGGTTTATTTGGACCTAGTAAAAATTTTGGCATTTAGCACTTTAAGGAGATAGAGTAAATGACCTTAAAGCATATGGAAATAAATGAGTAAATAGCTAGCATAAAATGAGCTATTAGTAAAGAGGTTATGGCACCATATGATGTACCTTGAGGGAAGAGGTTCAAATCCCATTGTGTGTTAATTTTGACTAATATTTTTGCACTCTTTCCTTAAGTGTCGGCCAATAGGTATATATGGCAAGTTGGACTTCTTTATTTTTGGTAAGGTGGCTAAGGAAATAAGGAAAGGTTGAGGTTGGGGAAAGGAATCAAAAGAAAAAGGTAAGTAAGGGGAACAAGTGGCTTATTTCGTGGAAATTGTTTTGGAAAGTGTGGTTGGCCAAATGTTGACCAATATTGTAATGTATGTGGACGGTTTTTGGGGTAGATTGGTAGCTGATTTTTCCTTTAGGCATTTTGCAATTTTGGTGTGAAATGCTTATTCCTTTCTAGCATTTTTTTTTTTTGGTTGCTCTCTCCCAACATTTTCCCTCATTTTCCAAAAATCTAAACCCAAAAGTGTGCATATTTTCTCTTTGATAGCTGAAACATTTAGCCATTTGCTCATCTTACTTCTTGTTTTGCCGAATCACTCATGACATTTTAGGCTCATTTTCTTCGTGTATTAGCCGAAACTATCTAGCACCTTTCTCTATTTCTTCTTTTCTTTTCACCACTTCTTCAATCTCTCTCTTTTCTTCTTTTTAATTGATAAATTTTGAATTAACCAAATCTTTCTTACCCTTTTCCTTTTCATTAGCCAATTCTTTAATATCATCTTCTTCTCCATTCTCGCGTGTTGAATATTTCTCTTTAGTTGAATCGGATAAGGGCTTCATTCTACTCTTTTCATTTTCTTTCCCTTTCTAACCAAATGTGAGTTTATTTTTATTCGATTATACTCACTTTGTTCAAAACCGAAATGGAGTATCTCCATACTCCCTCATATCTTTATCGATACCTTTTTGTAGTGTAATAGTGGGAAGGTCGAATCAATTACCTTTGATTCATCCATAGCCAAAAATCAATCGGTGAGAATCGGGATTATCATCTTTAAGGTAAGGGTCTTTTCATAGTCCATTCGATAACTCCATTTGGTTATTGTGTTAATCGGATTGAAGGTTAAATAATCGACTTTATGTGTTAGGGGCTAAATCGATCGATCCATTATCTAGTGATTATACGATTTTAGTGGTAAGCCTACCTTCCTCCTTAATCAATCGTTCATATCAACGTAATATTAGTTTTGACTAATATTTGTTTTCAATGGAGGCAAGCAATATCGATTCGAAAGGAAAGTCGAGTGGAGATCTCAAAAGGAGTGGATTAACGATCCCAACTCCTAAATTCAAGTGAAGGGCTATTTCGACGATTCGAGACTTTCCACCGGTTGTGGACCCTCATTTGGTGAGAATCGACTATTCTAGTCATTCACAATTTTGAGGCATCAGCGATTCAGGATTTTCCACTGGGTTGTGGACCGTCATTCGGGAAAAATCGACAAATCGTAGTTGTTCACGATTTCGAGGGTAAATTTTAGATCGTTTGTTTTAAAGTAGATTTATTAAATCGCATATGTCAACTAATCAAGCGTTATAAAATTTTAGGTGATGACAATCGAGAAAGCATAGTGCTTACCGTAATCAGGTGTGTAATCTCACACCATTTTTCTTGGGTTAGAGATTAATGTCATATTGGTAGTAAACCGTTTGATTAAAATCACATTAAGGTGAAACCAAGAAAATTGGCTTAGATCTCACTATTTTGATAAAATAGACAAAATCGGTATTAACACCGTGAAAGATTATGAAAATGCCCCTAATGGGCCAAATCGATATACTATGATATATGGGCCGATGTGATAATATGCTATATGGGCCGATGTGATAATATGCTATATGGGCCAATGTGATAATTTGATATATGGGCCGATGTGATAATGTGTTATACGGGCCGATGTGATAATATCTATTTGGGGTGATGTGATAATATGATATATTGGCCTATGTAATAATTTGATATAAGGACCGATCTGATATTTTTCTTAATGGGCCTAATTGATAAATTGTTATAATGGGCCATAATTTTGTAATAAATATTTGAATAAATTATTGTGGTTATATTGTGATATGTTATGCATTATATACATGATTTGCATGGGATGGGATAATGTTGAAGAGAAGTTCTGGTGGCTCTGCCACACATTTTGGTAACTCTGTCACAATCTGTCTGGTGGCCACGCCATATATTTTGTTATTCTGATGGCTTGTCCACAATTAAATTTGTTATAAATGACTTAATGCTGCGATTGGTGTGTTGGCGGGGTGGGTTGACTTGATCCCCACAGGTGTGTTGGTTGGTACGGGTGGTGTGTAGCGAATGGAATACTAGGTTTGGTTTGGGAACTGCATTACATACACATGATATAATTGTTACATTATTTTGCTAAATGGGCTTCGGCCCAAGTTATTGTTAAATGGGCTCAAGCCTAAATAATTGCTTAATGGGATTTTGGCCCAATGGACAACGGTAAGTGGGTTACACACTGAGTCCTAGTAACTCACCCCTTTTTCCTTATCCTTTTCAGGTAATAATTAGTGATGGAGACTTGGGCCGTGGATGACTCGGTGGAGGCCATACTACAAAAAAATTTTAATTTGGAAATTTGGATTTCTTTAGTACTTTTAATTACTTTGCTATTTGAGTTAAGGTTGTAATAAGGCCTCTGGATTTATTTTTGTTTTGTTTATTGTTTGACGAATTTATAATTTGCTCTAAGTACTTCAAATGGAAAATTTTCTAAAAACTTAAATTAACATTTTCTTAAAATGAATAAACAAAAGGGTTTCATAATAAACTTTTATAAACGTATTTTTCACTCAAAATTTCTCTTAAAATTTTCATCAATGCTTTTCAGAAATTATTTTCAAATTTTTCTCAAACCATTAATGATATTTTTAAAGTTACGACTTATAAGATTTTCATATCTCAAATTTATCAAATTATCAATCGATCTTTTATTTAATAATATTTTTTTAAAATTTTTAAATGGGAGTCGTTTTAATTGATCTATTTATGAAAAAGGACTTAGCAATATTTTTCTCATGTGACATGTCAGATCTAGCCTTAACGCATGGGCCGAGTTTGGGGTGTTACATTAGGATACAATAAAACCAAGCCGGCTACTTCGAGGATTCAATTTCAATCGGTTCGAGACGCTTGCCCATGTTCACCTCCAATCTTATCCGGTTTCTTTTCATTGACTTCGTCCAAAAAATTCAGGAAGTGTTACTTCTCCCCTTCTCTTTTGATTTTATTATTACATAATTGTTTATCTATCTTTGTACATTGAGGGCAATGTACATGTGTGGGGGATAAAAGTACCTAACTTTTGCATTATTCCAAATTCTTGAATTTTAGTCTTGTTCCTAAGTAATTTTCCCATATTATCAAATAGCGTGAAATTTCGATGATTTATGATTTTTATTGATATATTTTTGAGTAAGTCATTGATAATTGTGCATTGATGATTTATACTTGAAGAATATTAGAGAATCAAGCATGATAAGTCTATTTTTCAAGAATAAAAAATTTTCTAGATTGTTGAACTGAATTTGAATATTACCTTGAAGTTTTAAATTTACAGGATTGATGTCAAAAACCCATAATTTTTGTGAGACTTGAGCCTTATAGAGCATATATTCTTTTTCATGCTCACTTTATTGATTATGAGTGTGTCAACACTAAATTGTAATTCTAGAACTTGCATTGATTATACATGTCAAGACCACATTAAAGATTTGATGTACTGAGATGATAAAGGCACCTAGGTTTTAACCTATTCACTCCACTAAAAAGCCTACCCACATAATTAACCCCTAGTGAACCCTTTTAAATCCTAACAACCCTTTTTATTGGTTTACCCACTAATATTAACCCTTTGAATTTGTTATCACCATTCTTTTGACTACCCTTCTATCGAGAATTGATTTGATCAGTTGCCTAATTAGTTTATTTCAGTTGATAAAGTTCTTTCTTTATTATGTAGTTTGTTCGAAAAAAGAAGAAGAAAAAAAATTGAAAAATTAAAGTATATTCAGTATTAGTGAGCTTGTACATTTAAATTTCAATTATCAAAGAAAAAAAGCTCGTAGTATTATTAGTTTCAAAGTTTCAATTGATGTAATCATTTATTTTCTAATTCATTATTTTTAGTTAGGTGATTTGTCAAAATCGATCGCTATTCTAACCCTTCTAATTCAGCCTTTATCCACACCTTTTAACCCAAGCCCCGTTACAGCCTTGTTAGAGACCTTTTGATTTGCGTATCATCTCATATTATAGTGGTGGAGATTTGATTTTCAGGCAAGCCTATGGGATTAACTTTTCAGGTTCGACTGTTGAGTGCTTAATTGTGAACCTTAAACACTTTGAGTGAATTGAATGAATCTTTAGTGAGGATGTCAATCCTTGTCGGTTTTGAACCAAAGGTAAATATTTAGAAGAGGGGAGACACATATGCTTTTCATGCTACAAATATATGACTTAGAATTGTTTGAATCTTTACGAGTCTTTGAGTTAAAATTATCCATGTATGAATTATCTATGAATTATGATGAGGCATTATTGATAGGAATTATGAATTGTGGAAAGTTCATTTTAATTGTAAGTTGAGAATTTTGCTTAACGACAGGTAAAAGCTTAAGTGTGGGGGTATTTGATAAACCGTAAAAGTAACATATTTTAGGCCCAAATTTAGTATGCTTTTGGATGATTTACCCCTTGATTTAGTAAAAAGGTGCTTTTAATCATTTTTTTCATGTTTTTACTCAGGAAAGCACCCGAGGACGAAAAGAACAAGAAACGGGCTTAAAATGGGCTAATTTGGGCAAAGAGGAAATCGACACGGCCTGGACTTCAATCCACACTGCCGTGCCTCAAAAATTAACTAAGATACGGCCATGCCACGATTTACACAGCCGTGCCCCAATCGACAGAATCGAGACACGGCCTGAAGATGATTTACATGGCGTGTACCATGGTCGTGTCCCTACCATAGAAAAGACCAATTCTACTCGGAATAGGATACTTTGAGGCAAAGAAACACATTCCAAAGCCTATTCAAACACCCAAGTAGGAATTATACTTGAATTAGGATACTTAGGAGCCAAGTAAGGCACCTCAAAGTCTGTATAAACACCCAAGGGTGCAACTTAAGGGGGAGTTCGATAGAAGCCTTTTGCCAGGGTTTTTGTTGGGCATTAGGGGGGAGCTAGGCCAAAGAGCCAAAGCCAGAGCAGTCAATTCAGGGAATTAGTCGAAGATAGCCAGTTGATTCATCTCAAGAAGCCGGAATTCTACTTAAGGCGGTAGATCTCTCCTTCAATTCATTCAGGGGGTTTTAGGGATTTCTTATGTTTGTTTTATCTTTTCTCTTAAGATGTTTTTTTTTAAGTTATGAACCAAACCCTTTAGATACCTGAAGGGGATGAAACCTAGATGAATCTTGTTATTGTTTTCTAAATTATATGATAAATACTTAGTTTGTTCTTAATTGTGCATGCTTAATCCAAATTCTGATGTGCATAGGTGGAAGAGGAATAGACCCTGCCTCAGAGTAAATCTAGCATAATTAAGCGAAGTTGATCGCACGCCTAGAGATAGGGTGACGAGATTTTGTCGAATTAGGGTGAAACCTAATATGAGAATCCATAGGTCAATTTTTGCTATTCTAGGGGGTTATTATAAGAGAACGAGAGTTCCACTAATTAACCTAGGGTTAGACGTTATTCACCTTGAGAGAGGGTTTAATATAGTTAGGGAGTCTCACTGATCAAACTAAGTGAATAAATCATACGGTTCACTACTAGATAACAAGTGAAGTCTAGGTGGATTCTTCCTGAGGGGATCTGTAACACCCCAAACCAGGCCCAAAATGTCACGACCAGATCTGGTATGCTACGAGTTAAATGTTGAAAACTTTGCTTTGGAGGGTTTTGAAAATCTCGGTTCGTTTATGCAGGTATTTGTTAAATAAGTGATATTTGTAGAAAGCCTTTGTAGTTTTTTTTTTAGTTTTAAAACTTATTTGAAAATCTCTTTTTTTCCTTCTTATAATCAAGTCCTTGAACATAAGTTTGTAGAATATAAACATTAATAAATGGAAATTGATAACCTAAGCTATGGAGGCCTTATTACATAAATAATCCCAAAATTAAAACTTAAAGGAAAACCAGAAATAGTTTATGAAAATAAAAACTTGATGGCCCCTCGAGTCCGCCTCGGCTCCCATGTCCACGATCTAGTGCTCATCTGAAAAGTCAGGGAAACAAAAGGGTGAGTCACCAAGACTCAGTGTGCAAATCCCGAAAACACATAAAAGGGTGAGGCCTACAAACACATTATGGGCCTTGGCCCATACACAATGGCAACAAAATCTATATACATGCTACATGGCCCAACCCAATCCTATAATCCATCCTCTACACACCAGCCCATACCAGCCATCACACCTTGGGGATTTCTACAATCAACCCTCCATCCGCTACACACCATTTCGACAGCTATGCTGTAGTCATAAAGACCGATCACTATGTGACCTATGTGGCAGAGCCACCGATTGCCATGCGACCTTGATAATATATATTATGGTTTAACCACCGATCACTATGTGACCTATTAATCAGATGTGGCAGAGCCACCGATCGCTATGCGACCTAAATAATACGTTGTGGGTTAACTATCGATCACTGAGTGACCTATTAGCATGCTCTTCCCCTTCATCATATCAATCCCATCCCATGCATACATACATGTAGAATCAAAACAATATACTATCTAAAAAGATCACAGACTACCACATCCTTCGATACATATAGAAATTTCTATGATTACGTACCTGGCATCCTTTGCCTACCCTTTTCGGGTAACATGACTGTTCATACAGCCTATTTTCGACTTTTAGCCCAATATATATAGTAAGATTAACTAGTGTGATAAAGATCCACACACCTGATTACAGTCAAGACGATACTTTCTATGTCGGCACTGTCAGTAGCTGATACGACTACTAATTGCCTAAGGTTTTGCTCTGAAGTCGGTCCACAATCGACGGCCAATCCCGAGCTGCTGACACTGCTCGTTTCTTAAACTTAGGGATTGGTTTTATAGATCCAATCCCCTCCTTCGCCTGATTGACATTTGATTCCATCAAAAGACCTTATCAGTTGCTACCGGCACAACATATGGTTGTTAATCCATAACATATGGTTAAGATTATAAACACGATGAATGAACCTAACGAAAATCTAAAGACAACCCCTTACCTTGAAATCCCGAAAAGAGATTGAGACTCAGGGACTAGTAGTTTCTGGCTTTTAGATCTAAACGATCTACTTCAATTCTCGACGTCGCCTAACAAGAAAACATTAAACCATTAATCAAACATCAACCTTACCAAGCCCATTAGCCTTTCGACTTTAGCTTCCAAAAATCGAAAGAAAGGTGAAGAGAAGAAGATCGACACTTACCCTACCACAGGAGATTTGGCTACTCCTAGAAGATTTTGGCTTTTTGTGCGGAAATCAAAAAGAGAAGATGATTCAAAGAATCTATTGAGATTTGGCTTTTTAATGAAAAAATCGGCAGGAAGAAAAAAAGAATGGACACTAGGGCATTTGGCTATGGCAGAAGAGAGTAAAGAGAAAGAATACTTAAGGGTTTCAACTTATAGAAGAAATCAAAAAAGGTATAGAGAAAGGCTATGAGGTTTCGACTTTAGTAGAGAATGAAGAAGAAGATACAACTTTAGGAGTTTTTGGCTTTTTGAGAAAAGAAACAACTAAGAGAAGAGAATGAGAATAAATGTCGAAATTAAGAAGTACCCCATTTTCTAATCAAATTTTCGGCACACACACAACGAAAAGCCGGAATTGCCCTCTTTTGAAAACTAAAACTAATTAATTAACAAGGGAAATTTTGACACCCCCTTTAGCCTCATCAAAACCGATTTCCTTTTTCCCCTAGAGTTGGAAATTCGGCCACTACTTTGATTAATAGATAATTCCTAAACTTTCTCCCTTATCCCTATCCGATCATACCTTCACAAGTGGCCTAGATAACACCACCTCTTCCTCCTTTTTATCTGCTACATTATCCACATTATCCACTTACATAAATCCCCTTATTTCTAAGCCTCATTGTCGTCCCACTCTACCCACTTAGATGCCGAAAATTAACAAAATTTAATTAAAAGAATTGGGCTTCATGCAACTTGATTTTGGGCCTCCTCAGTTGACGTCACTTCTCTGCTCTTTAAGTTGCGCCACTTTGCCACTAGGCCACAAGCCCCATTTTGTATCTTAAAACACAAATAACATCTTTTAAGCCCTATCCTATCCGGCCTTCCACTAGAGTGTCCAAATAGAAAATTCAATTAAGGCCTCGGCCCAACGCTGAGCCCATTCTGGACCCCTAACACTCACATTAAACTTAACCACACATTAATGCAAAGGCCCATTAATTTACGATGTTATAGTTCTACCCCCTTACAGAAATTTTGGCCTCAAAATTACCTGATTAGAATAGATGCGGGTATTGCTGCCGCATCGCCTTCTCTGGCTCCCAAGTAGCCTCATCAAAACCGTGATTTTGTTATAGAACCTTAACCAACGAACCATTTTCCTTCGCAACACTTTGACATCAAGATCCAGGATTTCCATTGGTTCCTCTTCAAAGGATAGGTCAGGTCTTACCTCAATTTCCTCCACAGGCACCATATGAGACGGATCCGAACGGTATCGTCTCATCATAGAGACATGAAACACATTGTGAATCTAGCTTAACTCTGAAGGTAGCTCAAGCTGATAGGCTACCGGTCCCACTCGTTTCAACACTCGATATGGTTCGATGAATCTGGGACTTAACTTACCCTTCCGTCCAAACCTTAATACTTTCTTCCACGACGAAACCTTGAAGAAAATTCTGTCGCCCATTGCAAACTCTATGTCCTTATGTTTCAAATTAGCATAGGACTTCTGTCTGTCTGACGCTTCCTTCAATCGAACCCTCCGTCCAGCAGATAGGAGTACGACACTTCCGCCCGTACAATGCTTCATAGGGCGCCATTTGAATACTAGGGTGGTAGCTATTATTGTAAGCAAACTCTGCCAACGGTAAAAACTCTTCCCAACTACCCCTGGAATTAATGACACAACCTCTCAACATGTCCTCCAAGATCTAAATCACCCGCTCAGACTGTCCATCGGTCTGAGGATGAAACGCTGTACTAAAATCCAACGTCGTACCCAGTGCTTGATGCAACGCCTTCTAAAATCGCAACATGAACCTAGGGTCCCTGTCCGATATGATCGATATTGGTACTCCATGCAACCTCACCACCTCCGCTATGTATAGCTTAGCCAATTTCTGCAGAGAGTAATCGACCCGTACTGGTATGAAATGAGCAGACTTCGTCAAGCGATCAACAATCACCTAGACCGAATCTTTCTTAGTAGGCGTGAGAGGTAGCCCACTAACAAAGTCCATTGTGATCCTTTCCTACTTCCATTGTGGAATCTTTACCGGCTGCAACAACCCTGATGGTAACTGACGCTCTGCCTTTACCTACTAACAGGTCAAACACTTACTCACCAATTCAGTTACCTCACACTTCAAGCCCGGCCACCAGAACTGATCTCACAAATCCCGATACATCTTACTCCCTCTAGGGTGCATAGCGTATGGACTACCATGCGCTTCTTGCAAAATCCTATGCCTCAACTTTGGATCTTTTGGCATGCAAACTCTCCTTCGAAAACATAATAGTCCTTCCTCATTCACACTAAATTTCGTTGGCCCAACACTTGATCCTACTGGAAACTTCACCTTCAGCAACTCATCGGTCT
Organism: Gossypium rotundifolium; assembly: GCA_025506655.1. Classification (NCBI taxonomy): domain Eukaryota; kingdom Viridiplantae; phylum Streptophyta; class Magnoliopsida; order Malvales; family Malvaceae; genus Gossypium; species Gossypium rotundifolium. The sequence continues at coordinate 128,592,868 of CP106729.1, read as the reverse complement.
GCTGCTTCTCATTAACCTGACTGACCCAAGAGGGTTTCACTTGAAGTTCAGCTAATAAACTCCCATCATCATATAAACTAAGGTGAGCAAACATTGCTCTCAAGTTAGAGATCACTTTACGATTCAAAGTATCTGCCACCACATTAGCTTTACCCGGATGATACTCGATCGAGCAGTCATAATCCTTTAACAACTCAATCCACCTCCTTTGCCTTAGATTCAACCCTTCTGGGTCAAAAGGTATCTTAGACTCCTGTGATCGGTATAAATAACAGATTTCTCCCCGTACAGATAATGTCTCCAGATCTTCAAAGTAAAAACCACCACCGCCAACTCCAAATCATGGGTGGGATAACCTGCTTCGTGCGGTTTTAACCGTCGAGATGCATACGCAACAACCTTTCCATCCTGCATCAACACGCATCCTAGTCTCGTGTGTGAAGCATCACAGTAAATTATGAATTCCTTCCTAGCCTCCGGCTGAATCAATATCGGAGCCTCCATCAAAATCTTTTTAACTTTTCGAAACTCTCTTGCTGCTTATTAGACCAAACAAATGGAACCCTTTCCGTAACAACTTAGTCAATGGTGCCGCAATTGAAGAAAATCCTTCAACAAACCTTCGATAGTACCCGGCCAGACCAAGAAAACTCTGAATTTTTGCCATAGACCTGGGCGGCTTCCAATCCAACACCGCTTCAATTTTCTGAGGGTTAACCCTAATCCCCTCTGCCGACACAACGTGGCCTAGAAAAGTAACTTCACTTAGCAAAAATTTGCACTTACTGAATTTGGCATACAACTGCTTCTCCCTCAGTATCTACAAAACCACTCGTAGATGTGAATCATGCTCCTCTTCCGATCTTGAATAAACCAGGATATCATTTATAAATACTACGACAAATCGATCCAAGTAGGGTTGGAATACTCAGTTCATCATATCCATAAATGATACTGGTGCGTTAGTCAACCCAAGTGGCATCACCATGAATTCGTAGTGACCATAGCGTGTCCTGAATACCGTCTTATGAATATCTACCTCCTCAACCGGTGGGCGGCATCTCATCTCTCGATCCATGGCGGACCCTCTGGTTCGACACGACCATCCCGCCTCTACCATGGCCACGCCAGGGGCGTCCATGACCCCTTGTACTTATTCTACCGATTTGCGTTTATCTGATTAAAAATTTTATGAATTATTAATTTCTTTCACTAATTAACCATGAACAATCTTATGGAAAGTAGTTTAATTAGTAGTTCTTTGGAATTTGAAATCAGTCTCAAGTCTGTACCTCCTAGTTCTAGAAATCACATACATTCTGCATCTATATGCATCACAATGGAGCATCACATAACAGCATCAACACACAAGTGACAACCATAAACTCACCTTGGTCACATAAGGGTATTTTCATCTTTTCACTACCCAGGGGTACTTTCATAGTTTTATCCTACAGGGGTATTTCTGTAATTTTCCAAAATAGGGTATCTTGGTGATTTTACAAAATAGTGGTATTTTGGTAATTTTGAAATCTAGGGGTATTTCGGTAATTTTACAAAACTAGGGGTATTTTAGTAATCTTGCGAAATAGGGTGGCTGGTCCCTTTCGGGTTTTAGTTATAAACTTTGGCCCGTCAACAAGCCCTCTCGGTTAAAGTGAACAAACACTACGCACCAGGTAGGATTCTAGCGGAGAGGAGGTGAGCCACTAGGGCAACTTAAATACCAAGCTCTCCCTAGATCCAATCTTAGACATGCGTATGCCTGTTGCCACACTTCAACCTAACGACTTGTTCACGGACATGTTTAATTAGAGAAATTAAGTCTTATTAATGTTAGAGAATTGTTCAAACTAAACTTAAAGTCCATCAAGCTCTAATCATACTAGCCTACATCCCTATGGAGCCCATCAAGCCCAACATGCATATCACATAATGAGTTTAGAATACTTACCTGCGTGGATCGGGTGCCGGTAGACTCGAAGGCCATATCTCAACTGAAAGTTTTCACAAATTCACATCGATTTTACAAATCACTACTGGACCCATTTCACAGCCCGAGTTTTGAACTAGGCTCTGATACCAAAATGTAACACCCCAAACTCGGCCCAAAACATCACGACCAGATCTAGTATGCTACAAGTTAAATGTTGAAAATTTTGCTTTGGAGGGTTTTGAAAATCTCAGTTCGTTTATGCAGGTATTTGTTAAATAAGTGATATTTGTAGAAAGCCTTTGTAGTTTTTTTTTTTTTAAAACTTATTTGAAAATCTCTTTTTTTCCTTCTTATAATCAAGTCCTTGAACATAAGTTTGTAGAATATAAACATTAATAAATGGAAATTGATAACCTAAGCTATGGAGGCCTTATTACATAAATAATCCCAAAATTAAAACTTAAAGGAAAATTGAAAATAGTTTATGAAAATAAAAACTTGATGGCCCCTCGAGTCCGCCTCGGCTCCCATGTCCACGATCTACTGCTCATCTAAAAAGTCAGGGAAATAAAAGGGTGAGTCACCAAGACTCAGTGTGCAAATCTCGAAAACACATAAAAGGGTGAGGCCCACAAACACATTATGGGCCTTGGCCCATACACAATGGCAACAGAATATATATACATGCTACATGGCCCAACCCAATCCTATAATTCATCCTCTACACAATAGCCCATACCAGCCATCACACCTTGGAGATTTCTACAATCAACCCTTCATCCGCTACACACCATTTTGATAGTTGTGCTGCCTGTCATAAAGACCGATCACTATGTGACCTATGTGGCAGAGCCACCGATCGCCATGCGACCTTGATAATATATATTGTGGTTTAACCATCGATCACTATGTGACCTATTAATCAGATGTGGTAGAGCCACCGATCGCCATGCGACCTAAATAATACGTTATGGGTTAACCACCGATCACTGAGTGACCTATTAGCATGCTCTTCCCCTTCGTCATATCAATCCCATCCCATGCATACATACATGCAGAATCAAAACAATATACTATCTAAAAAGATCACAGACTACCACGTCCTTCGATAAACATAGAGAAGTTTTTATGATTACGTACCTGGCATCCTTTGCCTACCCCTTTCGTGTAACACGACTGTTCATACAACCTTTTTTCGGCTTTTAGCCCATAATATATATATAGTACAGATTAACTAGTGTGATAAAGATCTACACACCTGATTATAGTCAAGACAATACTTTCTATGTCGACATTGTCAGTAGCTGATACGACTGCTAATTGCCTAAGGTTTTGCTCCAAAGTCGGTCCACAACCCGGCGGCCAATCCCAAACTACTGACACTACTCATTTCATAAACTTAGAGATTGGTTTTACAGATCCAATCCCCTTATTCGCCTGATTGACATTTGATTCCTTTAAAAGACCTTATCAGTTGCTACCAGCACAACCTATGGTTGTTAATCTATAACATATGGTTAAGATTATAAACACGATGAACGAACCTAACAAAAATCTAAAGAGAACCCCTTACCTTGAAATCCCGAAAAGAGATTGAGACTCAGGGACTAGTAGTTTCTGACTTTTAGATCTAAACGATCTACTTCGATTCTCGACGTCGCCCAACAAGAAAACATCAAACCATTAATCAAACGTCAACCTTACCAAGCCCATTAGCCTTTCGGCTTTAGCTTCCAAAAATCGAAAGAAATGTGAAGAGAAGAAGATCGAAACTTACCCTACCATAGGAGATTCAGCTACTCCTAGAAGATTTCGACTTTTTGCGAAATCAAAAAGAGAAGATGATTCAAAGAACCTATGTAGATTCAACTTTTTAATGAAAAAATCGGTAGGAAGAAAAAAAAGAATGGACACTAGGGCATTCGGCTATGGCAGAAGAGAGTAAAGAGAAAGAATACTTAAGGGTTTTGGCTTATAGAAGAAATTGAAAAAAGGTGTAGAGAAAGGCTATGAGGTTTCAGATTTAGCAGAGAATGAAGAAGAAGATACAACTTTAGAAGTTTTTGGCTTTTTGAGAAAAGAAAAAACTAAGAGAAGATAATGAGAATAAACCAAAATTAAGAAGTACCCCTTTTCTAATCAAATTTTCGGCACACACACTAACCAAAATCTGGAATTGCCCTCTTTTGAAAACTAAAACTAATTAATTAAAAGGGAAATTTCAGCACCCCCTTTAGCCTCATCAAGCCGATTTTCTCTTTCCTCCAGAGTTGGAAATTTGGCCACTATTGTGATCAATAGATAATTCCTAAAGTTTCTCCCTTATCCTTATCCAATCATACCTTCACAAGTGGCCTAGATAACACCACCTCTTCCTCCTTTTTATCTGCTACATTATCCATATTATCCACTCACTAAATCCCCCTATTTCAAAGCCTCATTGTCGTCCCACTCTACACACTTAGATGCCAAAAATTAACTAAATTTAATTAAAAGAATTGGGCTTCATGCAACTTGAATTTGGGCCTCCTCAGTTGAAGCCACTTATCTGCTCTTTAAGTGGCGCCACTTTGCCACTAGGCCACAAGCCCCATTTTGTATCTTAAAACACAAATAACATCTTTTAAGCCCTATCCTATTCAGCTTTCCACTAGAGTGTCCAAATAGAAAATTTGATTAAGGCCTCGGCCCAACCCTGAGCCCATTCTGGACCCCTAACACTCACATTAAACTTAACCACACATTAACGCAAAGGCCCATTAATTCAGGATGTTACAGTATTGTCATGATCAACTGAGTTTTTCATCAAGTTATTTCCAAATTCATTCTCTTTTGTCTTTGAGTCTTTAGTTTAGTAGTTGTTAAATTAGATTAAATCAACCAATCACTCCATATTCTAGGCTAAATAATAAAGAGAAAGTTAGTATTAGTACTTTTAGTTCCTTTAGGTTCGACAATCCGGTCTTGCCTAAGCTATACTACTGTTCGATAGGTACACTTGCCTTAAATTGTTGTCAGAGTTAGTCTCCAAGTTCGATCACATTCAATATAAATTTTAAAACTCGATAGACACACGATCAGAAAGTTTCTACTCGTAGAATCAAGGTACCAATAACCTCAAACGCTATTGAATTGAATAGTAGACTTCGAGGTAGGAGTGATGCTTTTCGAAGAGAAGTGTTTGCCCCTACACAATGTTGCTAGAGGGTTAAGACAAAGGTCCTCTCGGGATACAACAAAACCTTTAAATTTTATTTGATTAGAAAAATTGAGGAATTCCTGAACTTTTACTCTAATTTTTGAAAATTAGGATTGATTGTAATTATATTTTTGAGCACCATAGACCCTCTATTTATATACACTCAATGGATACTATTCTGAAGAGTCATAACCCTTTACACTTGATTTCCATTGGACAAACTTCTTAGAAAAACATGTCTCATGGAATCAAATGTATCCTTTTAATAAATAATCACTTTCTAATAAGTGCTCATGAATAATTATGAATTTGCAATCTATAATTTCCAACAGTTCAATGTTTCATTCAGTAAAATGGTGAATTCAATGGAACTAAAGATGTTGTTCAAGAAGAAATTCAAAGTAAATTACATTATTTTTTGAAATTTACTCACCTTAGCTTTGATTTCTTGATATTCTTTTATTACTATGCAACCATTGCTCACCTGTAATTAACCTGCAGGGTTCGGCTTCAATGAGTTTCGAAACTAGGAAAAAGTACTTTCTAAAGAATAAGCAATGGCTTATGCTCATGCTTTGGTTATCGATTATGAACCCAATAATATGGGTGATCTCATATCTTTCGCGGATGCTTTAGATCCTTCATGGTTAAGGTAAACCAATTATTGCCATTAATTAGTAGTTATAATTAGTAGTTAAGACTGCATTTCTATAGATATAATGGTAGTTTACTAGTCTATCGATTCGAAAGTTGTAGCATTACTTAAGGCCATGGAAATTTTGTCTTTATTGCATTTTGTGTGACATAACTTTATGCCTTCTGGTTTTTCTTTCACCGGATGAGTCATGGTTATGATTTGTTGTGGTTGGATTTTATTTTGTTAAAAAAGATTTAAATGTGGATGACACCACAATTGAAATCTTTATGTGCAAATAAACCAAAAAATATTTTTAACTAGTCTTTAACTTTAATAAAAAATTAAAAAATAAATTATCTTATCAACAATTAGTTAGTGAATTCATGAAATTTTTAACGGCAATGATCAATTTGAATAATTATCTTAATTAGAATAATTAAATTAAAATATATATTTAAAGTAACTAGAAATAATGCTATTTAACTTAAAGTAGCTAGGAACAACGTACGCGATATAATTTACGTTAATTATAATTTAACTTAACTCTCTTGGACATTTTTATTAAATCAACGACAAGAAGGCCGACTTTTTCTTTTAATTGACCTTTTAGGCCGCTTTTTTTAAATTAGGAAAATTGGTCGTTTTTGGAGTGAGCGTGTGAAAGTGCTCAGTTGGATGAAAGTGCTCAATTGGATGCATTTTTCTCCAACATTCATTTCCCCAATGACTTTGTGAACGTTGACAATGATAAAATTTCTTAAGGGCCAACGATAACTTTTTTTTCCTATAAATATTAGGTTATTTTTCATTATTTTCACTCAAATCCAACTCTCTCTATTGTCTCAATTTTCTCAAATTTTGTTTTAAATTTTCTGATACACTTGTTTAAAAATATTATAGTTTTATTTCATTATTTTGTATATTATTCGTTTCGATTAAATTTTCACGAATGTCAAGCTCTCTGATTCGTTTAAATGACAAGCACATTTCCGTAGCTCAAGCGATAATGGTAAGACGAAATTTTAAATTTTGTTAATTTTAATTAAGTTAAATTTAAAGGTTTCTATTTTTAAAATATTTTATAATAATTTATTTTTTATATAAATAGGTAGATAATCGTGTTTTGGAAAAGTTCATACATAACTTGTCAAAGAGCCTAGACACTGAAATTTGTGGTTACTTGCAAGATGTGGGATTATTGCATGAGTCTCGTATGCTCAGGGGCTGCAAACTCGATCCTACACTCATCAACACGTTAGTGGAATTATGGAGGCCCAAGACACACAATTTCCATCTTCCATGTGGCGAGTGTACAATCACACTCGAGGACATAGCTTTACAACTCAGTTTACCGATGGATGACCCAGTCGTCATAGGGTCAACGATTGTTCCTGATAAAGAGGACCTTTGCGAGGCATTTTTGGGAAAAGTGCCGAACAAGTTTCAAGGTGGTCAGATAGATATAAGTGGTTGGAAACCAATTTTAAAGATTTTCCTCCAAATGTGCCCGACGTCATCAAAGAACAATGCACCCGAGCTTTCATACTGAGGTTAATTGATAAACCATAATATGTTCATATTTTAATCCCATGTTTAACATACTTTTGGATGATTTATTCCCTGAATTGTGGAATTTGGTGCTCCTTATCCTTTAATTTCATGTTTTATACTTAGGAGAGCATCGAAGGATGAAAAGAATGAGAAACGGGCTAAAAACGGAGAAAATGGGCCAAAGTATGAAATCAACACAGCCTGGGCCTGAGACATACGGTCGTGCCTCTTTAGCAGATCCGACCACGGGCTGGATTCGATTCACACGCCCGTGCCACACGGGTGTGTCCCTACCACAACAAAGAAGAGTTTCATTCGGATTAGGGTACTTAGAGGCAAAGAAAGATATTTCAAAAGCGTATATAAACACCCTAGAGGCCAACCTTCAAAGGGGCGTTCAGCTAGGCTAATGAGCCAAGCCAGAGAGGTCGAATTGTGGGATTCACTCGAAAAAAGCCAGTTGATCCATCCCAAGCCAGAATCACACTCAAGACTGAGGATCTCTCATTCAACTCCTGCAGGGGGTTTTAGGGTTTTTTTTATGTTTTGTTATTTTTCTTTGAGATGTATTCTTTTATGATTATGAACTAAACCCCTTAAATACCTGAGTGGGTGAAACCTAAGACAGATCTTGTTATTGTTTTCTGAACTATATGATAAATACTTGATTTGTTCTTAACTATGTGTTCTTAATTCTTACTTTGATATTTCAGGATATTGATTCAAGTATTGATGTGCTTAGGCAGAGGAGGAATATTCCCTGTTTAAGAGTAGATCTAGCATAGTTAAGCGGAGTTGATCGCAACCCTAGAGGTAGGATGACAAAAATATGCCGGATTAGGGTCAAACCTAATATGGGAGCCCATAGATCGAGTTAATACAATTCTAGGGGTTTTAATTAGAAAGATATTTCAATTAATCAACCTAGGGTTAGACTTTAGTAGCCTCGAGAGAGGTATTATTATAAATTAGGGAACACTGTGGATCAAGTCAAGTGAATAAATCGTCTGGTTTAGAGTTAGGTAACAAGTGAAGTCTAGGTGGATTCTTCCTCGGGTATTGTCTTAATCAATTGGTTTTTCCCACAAGTATTTCCCCAATTCTTTCTCCAGGTCTTAGCATCTTTAGCTTAGTAGTTTGTTAATTTTAGATTAAATAACAATTCTCTTAATTCTTAAGGTAAATAATAAGAAGAAAGTTAGTATTAGTACTTTTGGTTCCCTTGGGTTCGACAATCCGGTCTTTCCACTAAACTATACTACTGTTCGATAGGTGCTCTTGCCTTAATCATGGTGATAGTTAGTTTCTAGGCTCGATCATTCATTGTATAAATTTTAAGACTTTTTCCACCACCATCAAGTTTTTGGTGTCGTTGCCAGGGAACTGAAATATTAAGAACGCTCAATTTTTATTACTTTTGGCCATATTTTATTTTTGCAATTTAACTTTATTTTTACTTTTCTAATTTCTTTTTCTTTTCCTAGTAGGTACCTCTAATTTATGACTAGAAGGAACCCGACAGGACCCTTAATTTTCGATAGTGATATTGAAGATATTGTTAGCAGAAATCATAGAGAAATAAGGCGAAGCTTAAGTTACATAGAAGAAGAGCAAGAGAACGAAATTAATACTACCAAAGAGATGGCTAAGAATAATTCGCTACCTCAAGAGGTGGCCGAAAATCATGCTTCTCAAACTATGCATGATTATGCTAAACCTAATTTAACAGAACTGAATCAAGTATTGTTAGACCTGCTATTGCTGCAAATAATTTTGAACTAAAACCTAACACAATTCAGATTATACAACAATTTGTTTAGTTTGATGGTTTGCAGCATGAAGATCCTAATAATCACTTGGCGAATTTCCTAGAATTTTGTGATACTTTCAAAATTAATGGCATTTCTGATGATGCAATCCGTCTTCGATTATTTCCCTTTTCTTTGAGGAATAAAGCTAAATAATGGCTGAATTCTCTTCCACGAGGATCAATCACTACATGGGAACAAATGACCAAAAAATTTTTATTAAAATATTTTTCGCCAGTCAAAACGGCCAAATTAAGGAATGTTATCTCTTCTTTTGTGCAGATGGATCTAGAAACACTATACGATGCATGGAGAGATACAAATATCTATTGAGAAGGTGTCCACACCATGGATTACCCTTGTGGCTACAGGTCCAATCTTTTTACAACGGTGTGAACCCCTCAACCAGGCAGTTGATTGATTCAGCCGCCGGCAGAACCCTGAATAACAAAACACCTGAGGCAGCCTACAAATTCATTGAAAAGATGACACTAAATAACTATCAGTGGCAAGTCACAAGGACAAGGCCAACAAAAGTTGCCAGTGTTTTCAACCTCGACGTAGTCACCATGCTATCAAATCAGGTGGAGATGTTAAATAAAAAGATTGATGGTTTGTGTGGTTCTTCGCAGGTACACCCAGTAATACATTGTGATTCAAACCTAGGAAGTGTGGCGAATCCTGAGTACCCACCCTACGGACATGGCATGGAAAACGAGCAAATAAATTATATGGGTAATAATCCTCAACCTCAAAATAATCCTTATAGTAACACTTACAATGCAGGTTGGAGGAACCATCCAAATTTTTCGTGGGGTGGCCAAGGAAATCAGAGACAATAACCCCTCCCAGGCTTTCAACAGCAACCCTACCCACAAGAAAAGAAGTCAAACCATGAGGAGATGCTAAAAAAATTCATCGCGGTGTCAGAAACTCGTTTCCAAAACACTGAAACAACACTTAAAAATCAACAAGCATCAATTCAAGGGATCGAGAACCAGTTAGGGAACTCGCTAAGCTGATCTTCAAACGACCACAAGGTAGCTTTCCAAGTAACACTGAGACTAACTCAAGGAGCAACTTCAAGCCATAACAGCTCATGACAGTGAAGGGTTAGTGGAATCTGAATCTGAGCCGAGGCAAGAACCTGTGGTAAGTGAAGGTAAAGTTGAGGAAAGCCAAGAAAAAACCAAAACCGATAATTAAAGAGTACCAACCTCAAATACCATGCCCCAATGCAATGAAGAAAGACAATACAGATGAATAGTTTGTTAAGTTTCTTAAACTTTTAAAGAAATTACATATTTACTTACCATTTCTTGAAGCTCTTTCGTAGATGCCAGATTTAAGGAATTTTTTAAAAGAGCTTTTAACAAACAAACGGAAGTTAGACGAGGAAACGCATGTGGAGCTAAATGCAATATGCTCAGCAATGTTGCAAAATAAACTACCACAAAATTAAAAGATCCAGGGAGTTTTACAATTCCATGCTTAATTGGTAGTTTATCTATTGATAATGCTTTAGCTGATTTAGGGGTAATTATCAATTTTATGCCTTATAAAATGTTTAAACAGCTAGGTCTAGGGAAACCCAAACAAACTAGGATGAGTATTCAATTAGTTGATAAGACTATTCGTATTCCCAGGGGTATAATTGAAGATGTACTAGTTAAAATTGATAGATTCATATTCCCAGTAGACTTTGTTGTTTTAGAAATGGATGAAGACAATAGTATCCCTTTAATTTTAGGAAGACTGCTAGAACTAAAATTGATGTTAGTACAGGAGAACTCATACTCCGTGTAGGTGCCAAATCAATCAGTCTTCAGGCTCTCGATTCAGCTAGGACATCAAGTAATCAAGGTAAGAAAATTAATTTTATTAATGACCATTCGGTTAAACCTTCTTTTCAAGAAGCACCACAGAACCACACAACTGAGCCAGATCCTATACCCCATGACAAAAAAAAAGTAATTCATGAGGAACGAAGGCTTCAAGTTGATGAACTAGACAAGTGGAAGACACATTTCAAAGAGAAACTAAAACACATGAAGCAAAACCGAGGGAACCACCAGATGAGCTTATATGAACTTCAAATCACTTTAAAATAGGAGATCAGGTACTGTTAGATAAAATAGACCCTCGAATAGCCACTTCAGACCTCAAGACAAATGAAGAGATCCCTTCAAGGTACTTAATGTCTTCCCATACAGAACGGTCGAGGTGACTCACTCTGAATTCTACACTTTTAAGGTAAATGCCCTTTGACTCAAACTATATAATGATAGAATAAGGAAGGATTTTCACCTCCTCAAAACCACCATGATTATGCGAATGAGAGGTAAGTCTAGCTTAAGACTTTAAACAAGTGCTTCACGGGAGGCAACCCGAGCACTAACTTCACTAATGTCATATTTCGATTTTTAGCACCTAACTACAAACTAACCAATTTAATAAAGCGCAAATTTCTCTCTCCACACAGCCTTGCACACAGGCGTGGTCATGGCCGTGGTCGTGTGGACACCATGAATAGGTACAGGCGTGGCGTGGATCGTGTAGAAATAGGACGAAAATTTTCCCCAAGACACAGGCTCCGATTAAATGACACGGTCGTACGACGTGACCGTGGTCGAAACTGCCTAAAGAACACGGGCTGAGATAAATCCACATGGCCGTGCGAGGCGGCCGTGGTCGATATTATTTGTTTTTTCACATATCACCGCCACCACCACCTCGAGATCACTCCGATGGTGAGGACCTTTGAGTCCTTTTATTTTCTTTATTTTTATTTCTATTCTTATTCTTATTTTTATTTTTATTTTATTTTAGTTCATTTTCCTTTATTATTAAACTCTTTAAATTATTAAGTATAATTTGATTTCTTTTATCTCTAGTTGTTTAACTCTCGAGCAACTATAAAAAACATCCATTAAATAAGAACTCCCCAAAAACTTTACTGATGACTTCGCAATTTAAAAAGGTTCAAGGTGCCACACAAGGAATGAACACACCACCAGAGTATTCTCCACCACCTTTACCTATACCTAGTCATCATTGATCCTCCTCTAAGGATTTCATCCATAATTCAGGAAGTTTCATCTCTCTCCCTCTCTTATGACTTTCTTACTAATCATTATCTATCTTTGTACATTGAGGACAATGTACGTCTTAAACGTGGGGGTCGACTATAGTATTATTTGAAAATCCCTGAATTATGTCTTATTCATAAGTAATTTTCTCATATCACTAATTAGAATGAAACTTCTATTGATTTATAATTTTTATTAATATGTTTTGAATTAAGTCATAGTTAATTGTGAATTGATGATTTAAACTCTAAGATATTAGAGAATCAAGCATGATAAGTCTATTTTTCAGAATTAAAAATTTGCTAGGTTGTTGACCTAAATTTGAATATTACCTTGAAGTTTGAAATTTGCAAGGTTCTCATCAAAAACCATAATTTTTGTGAGATTTTGAGCCTTTTAGAGCGTATATTTTTTTCGTGCTCACTTTTTTTATTATGAGTGTGTCAACATTGATTTGTTATTATAGAACTTGCTTTGATTATACATGTCAAGACCACATCATTGATTTGATATATAGAGATCATAAAGGCACTTAGGATTTAACCCACTCACTCCACTAAAAGCCTACCCTCACAATTAACCCCTAGTGAACCCCTTTGATCCTAACAACCCTTTTATTGATTCACCCACTAATATTAACCTAAAACCCATCTTGTATTTGTTATCACTATTTCTCTTGACTACCCTTACATCGAGATTTGATTTTATCAGTTGCCTAATTATTTTATTTCAGTAGTTAAATTCATCTTATATTATGTATTTACTTGATTTATTCTTTAAAAAATATAATCGAAGTATATTCATTATTAGTTCTATGATTAAGTGAGCTTATACGTTTAAATTCAACATCTTGAAGAAGAAGCTCGTATTATTAGTTTTCAATTGATGTAATTATTCAGGACTAGTTCATTTTTCTAGTTAGGTAAATTATCAATTCAATCTTGATTCTAACCATTTATTTCAGCCTTTATCCACACCTTTAACCCGAGCCCCATTACAATCCTTTTGAAAACCTTTTGATTTGTGTATTATTTCATTTTATAATGGTGGAGATTTGATTTTCAGGCAAGCCTATGGGATTAACTTTTCATGTTCGACTTTTGAGAGCTTAATTTTGAACCATAAACACTTTGAGTGATTTGAGTGAATCTTTAGTGAGGATGTCAACTCTTGTCGATTTTGAATTAAAGGTAATTATTTAGATAAGGGGAAGCACTTATATTTTTCGTGCTACAAACTTGTGACTTTGATTATTTGAATCATCAGGACTCTTTTAGTTAAATTATCCATGTATAAATTTGTAACATCCCAAAATTGGGCCTAGTAGGATTGGGCCCAATGGGCCTTGGGCATAGGAATGTTTAAAATTTTGAGAACAAAAGAATGGCATTATGGCAAATTGGACTTTTAAGTTAAGTGAATTTGGAGTTTACAGGGTTTCTATGAAGTCTTAGGTTTAATTGGGCCTTAGGAAAAATTTAGTATTTTAGCACTTTAAGGAGAGATGGTAAGTAGCTTCAATGCTTATTGAAATAAATGAATAAATGGTTAGCATAAATGAGCAATTGGTAAAGAGGTTATGGCATCAAGTGAAGCACCTTGAGGGAAGAGGTTCAAATCCCTTTGTGTCCAATTTTGACTTTTATTTTTGCACTCTTTCCTTAAGTGTCGTCCAAGGACTATTTATGGCAAGGGTGGACTTCATTATTTTTGGTAAGGTAGCTATAAAAATAAGGCAAGGTTGAAGTTGGGGAAATGAATCAAGAGAAATAGGTAAGTAAGGGGGACAAGAGGCTTATTTTGTGGATGGTGTTTTGGAAAGCTTGGGTGGCCAAACTCTTATCCTAAGGGGGGATGCATGTGGACGGTTTTGAGGTAGATAGGTGGCTGAAAATTTTACCTTGGCATTTGGTCAGGTCTTGGTTTTTTTTTTTTTTTTGGCAAAATTTCCCTTTGACAACTTTGTGTCATCTCGCCCATTTTGCAACTCTCCTTGCCAAAACATATTAGCACAATAGTGCATTTTCTCTTCTCTTGAATTGGTCACATATTCATCTTTTGTCTAATCTCCTTGATAGCCGAATATCATTGTTCATTCTCCTCCATAACCGAAACCTTTCCATCGTTCTTTCTTTCTCATTCCTTAAGCAATCGGTAAGTATTCTTTCCAATGTTTTATTTTCTCCTCTTATGACCGAATCCATACTTTGGTTTTTGGATGGTCATTTTGACCGAGACCATCACCTTACTTTCTCTCATACGAGATCATTTTCTTCTTCGTAGTGATATAGAGGGAGGCTGAATACCACAACATCGCCTAATCATCTCTAGTCATAGGACGATCGTGAGAAACGGGATTATAATCGATTAAGGTAAGGAAGATCTTTCATAGTCCATTCGATATCTCCATTTGGTTTTTGAGTTAATCGGATTGAAGGTTGGCTAATTGATATTGTTGGTAGGATCGATTTTTGGTGCATCGAGGGAGATCACAATCGTGGTAAGTGGAGTTAGCCTAATAAAGTGTTTCTAGTTACGATTATCGAAGTTGAGACTAACCTTCTATCAACTATCAATATAGGTGTTGAAATCGGTAGAAAGCACAACTTGTAATCAAGGTGTGTAATCCCGTACCCTTTCGAATATATGTTTGAAAAGGTGAGTAAGTCTCACATCTCTTTGAAAGTTTACATGAAATATTCTGTGATTTGATAGAAATACCGAAGAAAACTGATAACCGGCATCCGTGATCACTCAGACGTGCGTATGCTCGTAGTGGTAATCATGTTTTGTAATAAAACAGTTTCGGTCAGAAACAGTGATGTGTAATTGAAAAATAACAAAAAATTGGATAAAAGGAATTACAAATTGAGTAAGATATCAGATTAAAGCTTACTGTGTCTACTTTAATATGAAAGAAACAAAAAAGGAAAAATGAATATTATATTCTAAGATATGTTAATTTTAGTGAGACTGGTTCTGAATGACTTCTAGGTATTCTGTTCTATCTTCGAAAAATCGTATAAAATTGTAAAAAGTGAAATATGGGACATAATTTATATGTATGTGTTCATTAGTGAGACAATTATTAATAGAGACAAGTGGGAGCAGTATATGAAAACTGAACAGTGAGATATTTAGATTTTGGTTAAGAGAGGTCAGAATTGTTGGATAGTGAAACAAGGGAAACTTTAAGGAATAAACTGTACTAAATGATTAAGGTAAAAATTCTGGAAAAATTGTATTAAGAAGAAATTTGAGTCTAGTTTCAAGGAAAATTTACGGATTTAGATTTCGAGATTCCTAACATGAGTTATAATCAATTTAGTCAGTATGACGCAGATGGACAGTTTCAAACTTTTATGCCCCAAATTAGTAGTTAAGCCTAGGTTACGAAATTACCATAATACCCTTAGAGGGTAAATTATCGAAATACCCCTGGGTTGCGAGATTACCGAATTACCCTCAATGGGTAAAATTACGAAAATGCCCTTATGGGCCAAATTACGAAATTGCCCTCAATGGACTAAATCGATAAAAGTGATATATGGGCCAAATGTGATATTTGCTATATGGGCCAAAATGTGATATGGGCCAGATTGTTTAAATTTTTATAATGGGCCGTATGGTTGTAATAATTATATGAATGAATTATTGTAAATGAATATGCATACATGATTTGCATGGGTTGGGATATTTAACGAAGAGAAGTTCTGGTAGCTTTGCTACAAAATTCTTATGGCTTTGTGCCCAGTTTGATATATGGCCTCGTGCCCAATTTGATATATGGATTCGTGCCCAATTTGATATATGGCTTCATGCCCAATTTGATATATGGCTTCGCGCCTAGTTTGATATATGGCTTAATGCCCAGTTTGATATATGGCCTCATGCCCAGTTTGATATATGGCTTCATGCCCAGTTTGATATATGGCTTAATGTCCAGTTTTGGTGTGTTGGCGGGGTGGGTGACTAAAGCTCTCCACAAGTGTGTTGGTTGGTACGGGTGGTGTGTAGCGGATGGAAAACTAGGTTTGGTTGGGAAATTGCATTTCATACACATGTTTTATTTGATACATTATTGTTATTGTAAATGGGCTTGGGCCCAAAATATTGCTATGTGTGTTCACCCAATGGATGATGGTAAGGGATTTCACATGAGTTCTTGTAACTCACCCCTTTTCTCTTAACCTCAATGATGAGGACTAGGTAATGCTCAAAGGCCATACTGAGGACTTGGGGCGTGGATGACTTGGGTGTAGGCCATAATGGTTTTATTTGGACTTTATTTTCTTACTTGTTTACTTTATTACTTTACTATTTTGGGTTATATGTTGTAATAAGGCCTCGGATTATTTTATTTTGCTTTATGTTTGGCGTGTTTATATTTTACTCAAATTATTTTAAATGGGATTTTCTAGAATCATAATAAAGGTTTTCCAAAATCGATTAACAAATGAATTTCAAAATAAACTTTTACAAATATTTTTAATACAGAAATTTCCCTCAAACTATCAACGATATTTCCAAAAGTCACAGTTTTATAAAATTATTACTTCAAATTTAATCAATCAATCTTCGAAATTAGTAGTATTTTATTAAATATCTCAAGTCAAACTTGATTTTCTTGATTTTAACAAATCAACATCTATTTTTGTACGAATAGAAAAGGATCTAACATTTTTTTTATCTCATTTGACATGTTTTCTTTATACGTTATCGAAAAACTTTTTAGTGTGACACACCGATTCGGGCCTAACTTCTAGGCTGGGTTTGGGGTGTTACAAAATTATATATGAATTATGATGAGGCATCATTGATAAGAATTATGAATCGAGTGAAGTTAGTTTTAATTGTGAGTTGATAATTTTGCTTGAGGACAAACAAATGCTTAAGTGTGGGGGTATTTGATAAACCGTAATATGTTCATATTTTAATCCCACATTTAGCATACTTTTGGATGATTTATTCCCTGAATTATGGAATTTGGTGCACCTAATCCTTTAAATTCATGTTTTATACTTAGGAGAGCACCGGAGGATGAAAAAAATGAGAAATGGGTTAAAACGGAGAAAATGGGCCAAAATACGAAATCAACATGGCCTGGGCCCGAGACACACGGCCGTGCCTCTTTAGCAGATCCAACCACAGGCTAGATTTGATTCACACGGTCGTGCCACACAGGCGTGTCCCTGCCGTGGCAAAGAAGAGTTTCATTCGGATTAGGGTACTTAGAGGCAAAGAAAGACATTCCAAAAGCCTATATAAACACCCTAGAGGCCAACCTTCAAGGGGGAGTTCAGCTAGGCCAAGGAGCCAAGCTAGAGAGGCCGAATTGTGGCATTCACTCAAGAAAGCCAGTTCATCAATCCTAGAAGCCAGAATCACACTCAAGACTGAGGATCTCTCCTTCAATTCCTTCAGGGGGTTTTAGGGTTTTCTTTATGTTTTATTATTTTTCTTCTGAGATGTATTCTTTTATTATTATGAACTAAACCCCTCAAATACCTTAGGGGGATGAAACCTAAGGTGGATCTTGTTTTTGTTTTCTGAACTACATGATAAATACTTGATTTGTTCTTAACTATGTGTTCTTTATTCTTTCTTTGATATTTCAGGATATTGATTCAAGTATTCATGTGCTTAGGCAGAGAAGGAATATTCCCTGTTTAAGAGTAGATCTAGCATAGTTAAGCGGAGTTGATTGCAACCCTAGAGATAGGATGACAAAAATCTACCAGATTAGGGTTAAACCTAATATAGGAGCCCATAGATCGAGTTAATGCAATTCTAGGGGTTTTAATTAGAAAGAGATTTCAATTAATCAACCTAGGTTTAGATATTAGTAGCCTCGAGAGAGGTATTAATATAAATTAGGGAATCCTACGGATCAAGTCAAGTGAATAAATTGTCTGGTTCAGAGTTAGGTAACAAGTGAAGTCTAGGTGGATTCTTCCTCGAATATTGTCTTAATCAATTGGTTTTTCCCACAAGTATTTCCCCAATTCCTTCTCTGTGTCTTAGCATCTTTAGCTTAGTAGTTAGTTAATTTTAGATTAAATAAAAATTCTATTAATTCTTAGGCTAAATAATAAGAAGAAAGCTAGTAATAGTACTTTTGGTTCCCTTGGGTTTGACAATCCGATCTTGCCACTAAACTACACTACTGTTCGATAGGTGCACTTGCCTCAATCGTGGTGATAGTTAGTTTCTAGGCTCGATCATTTATTTTATAAATTTTAAGACTTTTTCCACTACCATCATTAATCGAGGGCATTTTAATGCCCAATAAATCTTGAAATTTGGTACACATAAGGTGTCTACTACACCTAGTCGACTTCAAAAAATGCGGACGACTAAATTAGAGATCAACTATCTTGGCCACATTGTACCAGGAGTTCTGTCGAGCGATAGAATCAGAAAAGATGTCAATAGGTGGGTGTCTGCTCCTACTGCAGTCATGGGCATGGTAGCGGTTACCATTTCTATGTCCCCGAGTGAACGACCCATATACATTCTCAATGGTGATAAGGTAAAAATCATTTGATAATAATATGTAATTACAATAGTAAATACTTTTTATTTATTATATGTTTGAATTAACATATCACTTAAATAGGTGGAACATGTGCCAAGTTAAGTGGGATTACTAGAGCAACTTGAAGTTATCTAGCTACTGTTATATCAACACTCCAATGTTAAGGTTAGTTATTGATTTTTTTTTTCAAACCTATAATAATTATGCAATGATTTGTAATTTAAGATCTTGCACATAACAAAATTTACAATTGTACATTGAAGTTTGAATAGATGTCATACGCCGATTCAAATATCAAAGCATATGTCCGCCATAATTTTTAGCTGTTCAGAGTATGTGAGATGCAAAGGTGCCATTGATAGTGTACGCAATGGTGGAGATGCATGAATCTTATCGAGTCATGTGGCATTTTGGGTGGAGGTAAAAATTTTGCCGCCATCGCGAGACATGGAAGCACTGCACAAGCTGGATCTATGGAGGAAGACTGATGAGAATTGATGAGATTTCCATAAGAAGTGCATCGACATTTGGGATCGTAGGATGGAATTCTTACCCATCAGCGAACCCTTTTTCTCATCGGACATAGCAGTCTATTTGGAATACATTTCTTGGTTCAAATTCATTGGCAAGCCATATCTACTATCGGTGAAGGCGAGGTGTAGGAAACCTCGTCAGAAGAGGCATCGATTATCACCTAGTAGTGTAAGTCTGGAGGAGATGCCGCGACGCAGCTCCAACCCAACAAGCTCCATTAATGTCTACATCACATCCCGATTAGTTCACTCCACTTATTGTTGTTCATTTCACTAACCCTATTTTTTTAACAAGTACCACACTATTCACCACCGCAACATCCTGCATCTACACCTCCCGTAGGTATGTTTTGAGGGCACCTTCCTCCCCAGCATTCTATGCCCCATGGTAACGTCAATGTCAATGCAAATGTCGATACAAACATCGACCCATGTACCAACATTGATGGTGACACCGATGCCATCATCAATGATTGTATCGATACTCGGGTCAATGTTGACGTATCTAAGTTTTGCAACATCGTACGATTATTCTTCGATAGTTTCAAAAACACCCATCATATCATTTTATTGAGGTGGGTTATCGACGCAACCACCTTTTCATGGACTGAAGGACACATGATGGGAGGCTAGGACGACACCGCACCCAAGCATGAAGGAAGGCTAGAGATGGAGATGAAGACAAAGCCAAGGGTGGAGGTGAAGATGAAGACGACGATGGAGATGAAGATGAGTACGAGGGTAGAGGTGAAGACGAAGAAGATTAGGACAATTATTACAATCAATAAGAGGAGCCGACACTAGTAGTTGTGCTAAGAAATCCTACATGCACCTGTCAGCCACTGCCTTGTGGCACATATTTGGCTCGATGACACCGATGATGTATTTTTTATTTACTTATTATTGTGGTGTAAATATAAATGATATCAATAAAAATGATCATTTTTTTTATATTTCTATTGCAGCTCATAGTTGTCTTTGTTAAATTCTAATGTGGATTATACAAAAATTTTCATATATAATATTTTATATGAATTATGTAACTTTGGATAGGTACCTTTATCAAACTAGTGATTAATAAAGGTACAGGGACTAACTCGTAAAAATGGTAAAAGTTCAATCGCCCGAGAAATTGTATTTGGTACTTGAAGTAGCGCTTAAAGTAGATGGTGGCAAATACAATTAAAGTGCAAGGAAAAAAGAAAGAACATATTTTGTACATTAAAAAGGAAACATTGTAATCAATTTTATATCGCTAAAAAAAATTGAATGCTAACGACGTTGAGGCCCCAATGTATCCCTCAATACAAAACATGTTGCCTTCATATGCCCTAGTTTCTATAGTACCCGCATAACCTTTGTTGATTGTCCCTCTCCCAAAAATCTATATTGGCGTGTATCCGAGTGGAAGTCAAACGACCTTTCAGGATGCAACGCAAGATAATGTGTAACACCCCTAACCCGAGACCATCGCTAGAATAGGGTTTAGAGGCATTACCAAACAATAGGATCATTTCACATCACATTCACGACACAATGTCAATCATCATCAAACTCATTCATATACAATCATAGTGTCCCTTAAACGAGTCATCAAGACCCTAAGCATGCTTATAAATCGAGTCGGGACTAAATCAAACACATAAAGTTACATGAAAAATTTGAGACTTTTCTAAAATACAAGGGAGACACGCCGGTGGGGGTAGGTCATGCCTCTCCCATGGCTACATGACACACCCGTGTGATCTCCCCGTGGTTACATACTACCAAAATCAACACGGCTAACAAGCACACCCGTGTGATAAGGCATGTCCTATAAGGTCATATACTGCCATCTCTCGCATGTCCTAAAGGCACGCCCGTGCCAAGACCATGTACAATTTAAGCTACATTCTGCCAATTTACCCACGGTGCAGAAACCAGTGTTTCTAAACAGCGTGACATTATAGGCCATTTTACAAGGCCAACATGCCACCCACTTAGGTCAAACCTACAAGCAACACATACCAAAACATGTCATGCACATAAGGCAACCAATAACTTACCAATATGGCTATCCAATCTATATGTTCATTTCTCATTCCAACCATAACAAATTCAATAGCAAAACTTATTCTACCACAAGCATAATTCATTCCCAATTTCACTAACCCCTATTAGCATTTATCAACTCAAAGTTACCACTTAATAGCAAATTTATCAATCCACAAATCATGCCAAAAGATGCATCACACATATCACATTCATTCATACCAACCTATCACATATCTAGCCACATCTCATGGCTAATTACAGTCTCAAACATAATTCAATTAACTAGCCTATACATGCCATATCCTAGCATATACATATTTCCAAAAGTACCAAAATAGAATGCCGATAGTGTGATTACGAAGCTGACGATCCCAGATCCAAGCTAGTTTTACTGACACTGCAAGGTAGAGAACAAATCACACATTAAGCTTTCCAAAGCTTAGTAAGTTTGTAATATAAGACATATTACTCAATACTACAATGTCAATATGTATAAATATAATACCATCACATAGATAAAGGCACATCTAGTCACATAATCAATCTCAACTACATACCCAATTAGCTATTCATTCAACTCTTCAATCTATCATCAACCACATAGTTTCAAACGTACCTTGATCAACACATAGTTGCTTAACATTTATGCTACTCAATTGTTCGATATTACCTCTCGTTCAACCTTGGTTAATCCTTTGATTTATTCGCACACTTAGTGCAAATTTTACAACTAAAACATAATCATCACCGCATGCTTAGTGCCAATACATTAAACCGAACTTATATTGGTATCGTACAAACAGTGCCAAGTCGACAAGCCGAAGCTTCTATCTTTTCGCACACATAGTGCTAATCATCTCTTTCTTGTTTCCAACTTCACACACTTAGTGCCCGTTTATCTCAATTCAGTATATAGCATTTTCAACACTCATAGATACGTATACATCCATTCAATTTATATCACATAGACATAGTTTACAACTAGTATTATATCCGAACTTACGTCGGGCGTCGAACTATCGATACGGTCGATTAATCGAGCACTTTATCTTTACCTCGATCTCGATCTGAACCTCTCCTCTCTTGGTCTATACACATTCAAATTCAATCCATTCAATCATCAATTCATTCATTTTAATCCAAGCACACATATTTAAGGCATTTTACAAAATAACCCTCACATTTTCACATTTCAACACTTTAGTCCCTATTTCACAAAATCACAAAATACACCAAATTTATATTCACACAAGCTTAGTCAAATTCTTCTCATGCTAATACAAGTCCTCACATTTCATTTATTTTACATTTTAGTCCTTCAATTTCCCACTTTCACAATTTAGCTCAAATTACTCAATTTCACCAAAATTTCAAATACAAACTATGTTCATCCAACTCATATCTTTCATTTAACACCAAAAATTATCACAAAGCTCAATATAGTATCAATGGCATCTCACACAAATATCATTAATACTCAAAATTCAAGCATGGGTTTTGTAAAGCACAAAGCAACGATTACAAAAACGTAAAAATTATCAAAAAATGAGCTAAAACATACCTAAATTTTTGCTTAACAATGGGCGAATATCACCAAGCTCCCAAACCCTTTCTATTTTCCTATTTTCGGTTCAAATGAAACAAAGATGAGCATGTTTTATCTTTTTGGTTTTGTTTAATATTAACTTAATTATCAATTTACCAAATTGCCCTTTTATTAGTCATATAAGAAGGTTAATATGTCATTTAATCAAGCACTAACTTTAATAATGGCTAATTGCCTTATAAGGCCTCTACATTATAAAGACAACAATAATTAAGTACTTAACAATTAGCACACAACATTTTACACTTTATGCGATTAAGTCATTTCTTTTAATCCGACACTAAAACGATCAAATCATCACACAGAACTTTCACATAGACCATGTTGCATACTATTCACACAAAAATAATATTAAATTATTATTCTGACCTTAGATTTTGGTCTCAAAATCACTATTCTGACTAGGGTCTAAACCGGGCTATTACATAATGTTTGGGGCCAACTCGAATGGGGCACTAAACACTGGAGGCCACATACTCTTATATGGGACGGGTGGGAATTCAAGTCTCCGTGCATTGTGCATTTGTTCCGGTCTATACACATTGCTAATATAAGGCGTGTACTCATTTCGTACATTTGTACATGCGGCAATTACATGTGCACAAGGGAATTGAAGTGCCTAGAATCACCCACAATCGCAAGTCCCTTCTAATTGGTCGACACGGTATGATGCCCCTGACATGTCCTGGTGAGCCTGGCATACCCCATGACTCAAAATCTCAGGTTTCAATGTGAGTGACAGACTACATACATAGTGTTCGTTCACATTATGTTTCATCTAGTTTCTTTCATGACATCCTAGCACCAAAAAATGATCACCCGCTATCTATCCAACATATGTTGTCGTCACTTTTGAAATAAGACAACTAGACGAAATTATGTTTCTTTGACAACCAAGGTTATTAGTAAATGATGTGTCCCTTTAGTACGGAATTGATGCATTCAACTAGGTTCATTGTCATGTGACCATACCATAAACCCCAATCATATGACTACATCCACTATTTAAAGGGTATGGTAGCGAGGTAGTCCACACTGACACTGTTGATGGCACGCAAGTTATCCAAAATCTCATGGAAACGATGTTGGACAAGCTTGTAGCCTATTGAGAAAAGTATAATGATGAATGCAAATAATATATTATGAGACATCGTTTAGCATGATTGCAGATAAAGTGGAAACCACATACCCATGTCAAAGCATTGATCTCGCTCACTTTTCGAAGGCCATTTAGAGTGGTAGTTGGAGTCGTTGTGCCTTATACAGTACCTATAGTGGGTATGATCTCAATGGCTACCAAGCCGCTCAATAGCATACAAGATTTTGGTTCCCCTATCGGATATGACACATATGTTGGGCTATGGGCAAACACGATGGTGCAATCAGCTAAGGAAAAAATAATAGTCATTTGTATTTTTGGAGGTAGTTATTTTAAACTTTATCGATAGAGTCCTTTGATACCATCCTAGGCAATGACCATCAACAACCGATGCTGATACCTCCCGTACAGTCAAGTGTTGTCAATTTGCACCAAAGGCTTGTAGTTCCAGAAAGCTTCCCTACATTGATCGAAGGTCCAAAAGAATCTATGGAATACTCTTTTTCTATGGACTATATGATCGTCGAAGTACACTGGGTACGTTTCTAGATCGGTTATGGAACCTGGTACCTATCGATCCACTCCTATCACCATTGCCATAAATCATTGTACGACTTGTCCCAATCATGATGCAACTTATCCATAGCCTTTTATTTTGGGACCCATGCTTTGTAGTATGATGGCGTGTAATTTTATTGGCTACGGTTGTTGGCAGTCAACATCAGGACGGGAATCCTGGGACTCACATTCACCATAGGTACAATAGTCCCAGTTATCATGTCAGAGTCTAGCCTCGGATGATCCTAACTTACACCTACAAATTACAAGTAAAAGTTACATTATTGGAAAAAACAAAGACCCTCGTCAAGTCATATTATGTCATAAAATTGGGTGATTGCATCGCGCACCTACTGCAACAAAAGTATGTGGACTGGAATACTTTTTTTCATCCACAAGCTCATCTTCTTCTAAAAGATGCCATAATTTTCCATTTGCACCTCCCATCACGCATTGTGTTCTTTCTTCCGAATTTCTTTGAATGGGATTTTGTACATGATAGTTCACACCATCCTTGAAGCTATACCAATTTAATGCAACAAGAAAAACATCTTTGTTAGGGTCTTTCACGCCAACTTTATATAACTAGAATTTGACAATGAGCTTGTATGGCCAAGTGTTTTGGGTAGTAGTTGTTGAAACTCTAAACCACTCTTAGCGGAGAGGTCGATGTTGGTCATGTAGGGCGGAGGTTCATATTCCTTGAATTGCAGATCTGGATCCAAAGTAATTTTCAAACCATCATTGTTAGAACCGTAAGGTTCTGGCTCAATTGGAACATATTATAGTTTAGAAAAAGTGCTACTTCCAAACCATCCAAACCGGACTACTAAATTGGATTAGGGTCTAAATCTGATCCGTCAACTGCATCCATTGCCCCTTCTTCATTAACTACATCTTCTTCCTTATGTGCACCTTCATTGTCATCTTCAACCAAAAGGTTCGATTTACCCTCGTCGAACCCGGTCGTAGGGAGTAAGTCATCAGTTCATTTATACACCATTGATAAACCATAATATACACATATTTTAATCCCAAATTTAGCATACTTTTGGATGATTTATCCTTTTAATAATGGAAATAGGTCCTATTAATCCTTTGTTTTCATATTTTATACTTAGGAGAGCACCGGAGGATGAAAATAATGATAAATGACCCGAAAACGGAGAAAATGGCCAAAGTATGAAATCCACACGGCTTGGACCCTAAGTTACACGGTCATGCCTCTTTAACAGGACCGACCATGGCCTATAACTTGAATTACACGGGCGTGGCACACGAGCGTGTCCTTGCCATAGCAAAGAAGAGTTCTATTCTAATTAGGGCACTTAGAGGCAAAGAAAGGCATTTCAAAAGCCTATATAAACACCCTAGAGGCCAACCATTAGGACGACGTTCTGCTAGGCCAAAGAGCCAAGCCAAAGGGGCCGACTTGTGGAATTTACTCGAAGAAAGCCAGTTGATTCATCTTAAAAAGCCAGAATCATACTCAAGACAGAGGATCTCTCCTTCAATTCCTTTAGGGGTTTTAGGGTTTTTCTTATGTTTTGTTTTATATTTTCTTCTGAGATGTATTCATTTATGATTATGAACTAAACCCCTTAAATACCTGAGGGGGATGAAACCTAAGACGACCCTTGTTATTATTTTCTGAGCTGTATGATAAATACTTGATTTATTCTTAACTATGTGTTCTTAATTCTTATTTTGATATTTCAGGATATTGATTCAAGCATTTATGCTCTTAGGCAGATGAGGAATAGACCCTGTTTAAGAGTAGATCTAGCATAGTTAGGTGGAGTTGATCGTAACCCTAGAGATAGGATGACAAAAATATGCCAGATTAGGGTCAAACCTAATATGGGAGTCCATATATCTAGTTAATGCAATTCTAGTGGTTTTAATTAGAAAGAGATTTCTATTAATCAACCTAGGGTTAGATGTTAGTAGCCTCAAAAGAGGTATTAATATAAATTAGGGAATCCTATAGATCAAGTCAAGTGAATAAATTTTCTGGTTCAGAGTTAAATAACAAGTGAAGTCCAGGTGGATTCTTCCTCGGGTATTGTCTTAATCAGTTGGTTTTTCCCACAAGTGTTTTCCCCAATTCCTTCTCTGTGTCTTATCATTTCTAGCTTAGTAGTTAGTTAATTGTAGGTTAAATAACAATTCCTTTAATTCTTAGGTCAAAAAATAAAAAGAAAGTTAGTATTAGTACTTTTGGTTCATTTGGGTTCGATAATCAGGTCTTGCCACTAAACTATACTACTGTTCGATAGGTGCACTTGCCTCAAGTTATTGTCACAGTTAGTTTTTAGGCTAGATCATTCATTATATAAATTTTTAAGACTCTGACACACGATCAAGTTTTTGGCGCCATTGCTGGGGAACTAAAATATTAAGAAAGCTCAATTTTTATTACTTTAGCCATTTTTTTATTTTTCTGCAATTTAATTTTATTTTTACTTTGCTAATTCTTCTTTTATTTGCTTCTAGTAGGTATTTCTAGTTTATGACTAGGAGGAACTCGTCAGGACCCTTAATTTTTTTACAGTGAAATAGAACATACTGTTCGCAAAAACCAAAGAGATGTCACTGAATAATTATCATTGGCAAGTCATGAGGACAAATCCTACCAAAGCAGTCGATGTTTTCAACCTTGACGTGGTCACCATGTTATCTAAGCAAGTAGAGTTTTTAAATATAAAAATTGATGGTTTGTATGGTTCTACGCAGGTACATCCAGTTATGCAGTGCGATATAAATAGAGGAGGGATGAGCAATACAGAATATCCACCGTACAATCCAAGTGCTGAAAACGAGGAAGTTCACTATATGAGTAATAATTTTCGATCTCAAAATAATTTTTACAGTGACACTTATAATGCAGGTAATCAGAGACAATAACCCCTCTCAAACATCCAACAACAGCCCTACCCATAGGAAAAGAAGCTGAACCTTGAGGAGATGCTGACAAAATTCATAGTGGTGTTAGAAACACATTTCCAAAACACTAAAACAACACTTAAAAATCAACAAGCATTGATTCAATGGATCAAAAACCAATTAGGGCAACTTGCTAAGCTGATCTCAGAAAGACCACAAGGTATCTTACCTAGCAACACCGAAACTAACCCAAAAGAGCAACCTCAAGCAATAATGGCTCACGATAGTGAAAGGTTAGATGAACCAAATTTTAAGCAAGAGAATGTAGTAGAAGAAGCTCTTTCGTAGATGCCAGATTCAAGGAAATTTTTAAAAGAATTTTTGACAAATAAACAGAAGTTAGACGATACGTCACATATGGAGCTAAACGCAGTTCTTGACATGACTAGGACATCGAGTATTAAAGGTGGAACCAATCACTTCAAAGTTGGGGACCAGATACTGTCAGATGCAACTGACCTTCGAATAGCCGCTTCAGAGCTTAATACAAATGGTGCGACTCCTTTTATGATACTTAAGGTCTTTCCATACGAAACGGTCGAGGTAAGACATTCTAATTTCAGCACTTTTAAGGTTAATATTACCCGACTCAAACCATATGTTGATAGAATTGATAGTAAGAAAAAAATTTTTAACTCTGTGAACCACCATGGCCATATGAATAATAGGTAAGTCTAGCTCAAGACTTTAAATGAGCGCTTCTCCGGAGGCAACCCGAGCACTAACCCCACTAACATCCATATTTTTTAATTTTAGCATCTAACTAAAAACTAACCAAAATTTTTAGGCGTTGGTTTCCCTAACACACGACCTTGCACACGAGCGTGGCCGTAGTCGTGTGGACACCGCGAATTTGCACATCGGCGTGGTAGAGACCGTGCAAATCAAGGATGAAAATTTCCCAAACCATGGGCTGCGATAAAAGGCCATGGCCGTGCGATGTGGCCGTGGTCTAAACTGACTAAAAGAACATGGGCATGCAACACACCTGTGCTTATAAGCCGTAGGCGACACTGATTAACCAACATAGGTGTTATACGGGCGGGGAGAAATGCATGAAGTTTAACACGGCAGTGCGACTCTGCCGTATGACATAACATGCCCAGGCCATGGGCATGGGCCGTTCCTCTATTTAAAATCCCCTTCTTCTGTTTATTTCTCCCCCCAAAGTCTTCATCCTCTTTCTCCTTTCTTTTTAAATGCATATTCATTTTCCATTTTTACTTTTATTCTTATTTTTATTTTCATTTTACTTCTTTTATTATTTTCTTCTTATTCTTCATGCCATTTAGATTTAGCTTAGGCTGGCTACTTCAAGGATCCAATTTCAACCGGTTCGGGACGCTACCCCACGGTCACCTCTGCCTAATCCTATCCAGTTTCTTTTCATCAACTCCATCCAAAATTCAAGAAGTTTCACTTCTCTCCCTATCTTATGATTTTATTATTATTTCGTTGTTATCTATCTTTGTACATTAAGGGTAATGTACATCTTAAATGTAGGGGGTGAATTTTATTATTCTCAAATCCCTGAATGATATCTTGTCTTAAGTAATTTTCTCATATCACTAATTAGAATGAAACTCCTATTGATTTATGATTTTTATTGATATGTTTTAGAATAAGTCATTGATAATTGTACAGTGAAGATTTAAACTTTAAGATACTAGAGAATCAAGCATGATGAGTCTATTTTCAAAAATTAAAATTTTGTTAGGTTGTCTACCTGAATCTAATTATTACCTTGAAGTTTAAAATTTACAAGATTGTCATCAAAATCCATAATTTTTGTGAGATTTTGAACCTTTTAGAGCATACATTCTTTTCGTGCTCACTCTATTATGAGTGTGTCAACATTGATTTGTTATTCTAGAACTTGCTTCGATTATACATGTTGAGACCACATCTTTGATTTGATATTTTGAGATGATAAAGGCACTTAGGATTTAACGCACTTACTCCACTAAAAGCCTACCCTCACAATTAACCCTTAGTGAACCCCTTTGATCATAACAACCCTTTTTTTTTTTACTCACCCACTAATATTAACCCAAAACCCATCTTGTATTTGTTATCACCATTCCTCTTGACTACCCTTTTTGTCGAGATTTTATTTTAAGTAGTTGCTTAACTATGTTCTATATTTCAGTTGTTAAAAATCTTTCTTATTATTCTTGATTTGATCTTAAAAAAAAATCTAAATATATTCATTATTAGTTCTATATTCTAATGAGCTTATACATTTAAATGTAACATCGTGAAGAAGAAGCTCGTACTATTAATATTACAAGTTTTCAATTAATGTAATTATTTAGGATTAGTTCATTTTTCTAGTTAGGTGAATTGTCAATTCAATCTCGATTCTAACCCTCTAATTCAGCCTTTATCCACACCTTTAACCTAAGCCCCGTTACAACCCCTTTAAAAGACCTTTTGATTTGTGTATCATCTCATTTTATAGTGGTGGACATTTGATTTTCAGGCAAGCCTATGGGATTAACTTTCCATGTTCGACTTTTGAGAGATTAATTTTGAACCTTAAATGCTTCGAGTGATTTGAGTGAATCTTTAGTGAGGATGTCAACTCTTGTCAATTTTGAATTAAAGGTAATTATTTAGATAAGGGGAAACATCTATATTTTTCATGCTAAAAACTATGAATTTGATTGTTTGAATCTTTAGGATTCTTTGAGTTAAATTATCCATGTATAAATTATCTATGAATTATGATGAAACATTATCAATGGATATTATGAATTGAGGAAGTTCGTTTTAACTGTGAGTTGAGAATTTTGCTTGAGGACAAGAAAAAGCTTAAGTGTGGGGGTATTTGATAAACCATAATATACACATATTTTAATCCCACATTTAGCATAATTTTGGATGATTTATCCCTTTAATTATGGAAATAGGTGCTCCTAATCCTTTGTTTTCATGTTTTATACTTAGGATAGCACCGGAGGATGAAAAAAATGAGAAATGGGCCTAAAACAGAGAAAATGGGACAAAGTACAAAATCCACACGACCTAAACACTGAGCCACATGGCTGTGCCTCTTTAGCAGGACCGACCACGCCTATAACTCAAATTACATGGGGGCACATGGGTGTGTCCCCGCCGTAGCAAAGAAGAGTTCTATTCAGATTAGGGTACTTAGAGGCAAAGAAAGACATTCCAAACGCCTATATGAACACCCTAGAGGCCAACCTTTAGGACGGCGTTCAGCTAGGCCAAAGAGCCAAGCCAGAGTGGCTGAATTGTGGAATTTACTCGAAGAAAGCCAATTGATTCATCTCAAGAAGCCGAAATCATACTCAAGACTGAGGATCTCTCCTTCAATTCCTTCAGGGGGTTTTATGGTTTTTCTTATGTTTTTTTTATATTTTGTTCTGAGATATATTCTTTTGTGATTATGAACTAAACCCCTTAAATACCTAAGGGGGATGAAACCTAAGATGGAGCTTGTTATTGTTTTCTGAGCTATATGATAAATACTTGATTTGTTCTTAACTATGTGTTCTTAATTCTTATTTTGATATTTCAAGATATTGATTCAAGCATTTATGCTCTTAAACATAGGAGGAATAGACCCTGTTTAAGAGTAGATCTAGAATAGTTAAGCAAAGTTGATCGCAGCCCTAGAGATAGGATGACAAAAATCTGTCAGATTAGGGTCAAACCTAATAAGGGAGTCCATAAATCGAGTTAATGCAATTCTAGGGGTTTTAATTAGAAAGAGATTTCAATTAATCAACCTAGGGTTAAACGTTAGTAGCCTCGAGAGAGGTATTAATATAAATTAGGGAATCCTACGGATCAAGTCAAGTGAATAAATCGTCTGGTTAAGAGTTAAATAACAATTGAAGTCTAGGAGGATTCTTCCTCGGGTATTATCTTAATCAATTGGTTTTTCCCACAAGTGTTTTCCTCAATTCCTTCTCTGTGTCTTAGCATCTTTAGCTCAGTAGTTAGTTAATTTTAGGTTAAACAACAATTCCTTTAATTCTTAGGTTAAATAATAAAAAGTAAGTAAGTATTAGTACTTTTGGTTCCTTTGGGTTCGACAATCCGGTCTTGCCACTAAACTATACTACTGTTCGATAGATACGCTTGCCTCAAGTCATTGTCACAGTTATTTTTTAGGCTATATCATTCATTATATAAATTTTTAAGACTCTAACACATGATCAACCATGTACCCAAAAAATCTCCACTACGAACCGGTGTAGGTCGATGCCCCATAGTATAAGTACTTTTACCCCAAGACCTTGATCCATCGAAGTTGAAATCGAAAGCACTAATTGAATGTCATGCCCATGTGTCAAGGTTTGAGTTACGCTCATACCCTGACTGACAGTGGCCTTCAAAGTTTAAAGTGATGCCAAAAATCGAATAATCTCTACCCATTGATGCTTCGGAGACATCATAGTTAGAGCTTTGTAACAAACAGTAAACTCACCACACAACCTTGTAATGGAACTTTCTGCTTCAGCTTTGGTTCCAACATTAGCCGCAATAATGGTTGAAGATGGACCAGCTCCATCAACCTCGACAAACTCGACATATAACTTTATTACAACATTTGCATGTGAATAGTGCGATAATATGATCACCTCCAATTTGAGATCAGCTTTCACATCAAATAGCTCATACTTAAAGAGGGCAACCGATGCAATATATCTACTTTGCAAGCTCGAAATTCTTCCTCAACTTGAATCCTTGACTTTCCTCCTAATTCTAGTCCGTAGCTCACACAATTGAATGGTATGGTTGGAAGCTAATTCCACGGACTAGGCTCTTACAAATATGACCCTGACTTTTGTATTACAAATTTGATCATCTTAGTAAATGACGGGTTTCACTCATTGACTCATTTCAATTTAAAACGAGTTGGATATTAAGAACAAAAAACAATCTTCATATGGTTATCCAAAGAAATATAAAAGACACTCGCAACTCAACTCTTCAATGTTTGATATGAATTTTTTGCGTGCCTAAGTTTTGAACATTTTGGTACTTTAGTAGAAAAGTATAACAAGGAGAGAAGGAATGAGTGCTTCAAAATCCACTTCTGAAGACACGCTTTCATTGAATAATAAAGAAACGCTCTTCGATGCTCAAAAACGTATTTCACATATCAACTAATTTCATCAAATGTGTGCTTCATAGGGTATTCAGTGCCTCAAAACGTGATTCAAATTTTACCCAGGATCAAGTACTTTTTTGGCAGTCTTTAGTGGAAATGTTAAGAAAACTCGTCCAGCTGGGCGTACTTTGTAACAGTCTGGTTTAGACCCTAGTCGGAATAGTAGTTTCGAGATCACAAATTTGAGTCAGAAAAATATTTTAATATTATTTTTTGAGTTTACAGCATGTGAATTGATATGCGTGAAATTTTTGTGATTTAATTTAGTCATTTGTATGCTTAATTTGAGAAAAGGACTAGATCGCATAAAAAGTAAAAGTGACATTTTATATGTTAAAGTGTTTAATTGAATTGGCTTTTGAATAAGAGGGCCTCAAAATGAAATTAGGCCATTTACCTAATGTATGGACGATAGTGGACCTTAATTTTAAAGGTTATGAAATGTTTTAATTAAGGTTAAATATGTAATTTGTAAAATATATGTTAATTAATATAAAAAAAGGCTGAAATAAGCCATTAAGTTAGTGTTCATCCACCTAAAATTGAAAGAAAAGAAGGGTTTTAAGCTTTGTGAAATTCGGCTCTTATTCATCTTGATTCAAGGTTAGTTTTTGTTCGATTTTTAATAATTTCTACATTTTTGTAATCGTTGCTTCGTGTTCTTCAAAACCCATACTTCAATTTTGCGAATTGATGATGATTTTGAAAAGTTCCATTGATGAATTCATGAGCTTTTTGATGTTTGATGATGAAATATGAAATATATGTGTAAGATGAACATAGTTTGTCTTTGGATTTTTGGTGATTTTGAGTATTTTGGACTTAATTAAGAAAATAAGATTTTGAGGGACTAAATTGTGAAATAAGTGGAATGTATAGAATTGAATGAGCATGGGTAATATTCGACTAAGCATGGGTAATATTGAATTTGGTGTATTTTTGATTTTGTGAAATAGGGACTAAAATGTCAAAATGTGAAAATATAGGGGCTAATTTGTAAATTACCCAAAATATGTTTTTTGGATTGAATTGAATGATTTGGTGAATAAATGGATTAAATTTGAATATGTATAGATCAAGAACTGAGGAAAACGGATTTAGATCACGGAAAGTCGAAAGTAATTAATTAGCCGAATACGATCGTTTACTCAAATCCGAGGTAAGTCTATATACAAATAAACATATTTACATTTATATATGTATGTTTATATGAGAATTCTTAATGATGAATGTATATGAGATGATGAGCACATGAATTCCGAGATAGTATCAACATGGTGTCAACATCTGAAAAAGTCCCGTATGAACCTAGGAATAGATAGGATTGTATATGTCATAACATAGGTTTTTGATATGTGATATCGTGTAAGACCACGTCTAGAACCTTGGCATAGATTTGAGATTTACGTGTAAGACCATGTTTGGGACATTGAAATCGTATTGATTCGTGTAAGACCCTGTCTGGGACAGTGGCATCGATATATGGTTACATGTAAGACCACATCTAGGACATTGGCATTTACGACCATTCTGAGTATTCTGAGCTTCCTATTTGATTCCAATGATTCAACGGGAAATTCTGAGAAATAAGAGATTACGTAAAATGTTTAAGCGAAACAGGTACGCTTGAATTGTACACTAAGTATGTGTATGGAAGGTAAGTATATTTATGTGAACTTACCTAAGTGAGATTTATGCATAGTTTTATGGATATGGAATGTGATATATATATATATATATATATATATATGACCTTGATATGAGAAAAAGAGATGTTTTGAGATAATATATGTTGGTGAACTATGGTTAATAAATGAGCCAATGAAAATGTTGTAAATTTGCCATTGAGAAACTTAAATGACATTGTTTTAATACGGATATGTGCAATTCATGTTAAGTTTATTTGTATATGGCTTACTAAGCTTTAGAATGCTTAATTTATGTGTGTTTACTTTGTTTTATAGATCGTCAAAGCTACGGAAGGCTCGGGGATCGTTGAGGATCGTCATCACACTACTCAATCTTATTTTAGTACCTTTTGAAAGTGTAAATACTAAGTATGACATGTATAGGCTAGTCACTTTGAATTATGGTTGAGATATGTACATAGCCAAGTGAAATGGCTAGATAAATGATTGTGATATGAATTAGTAGTCATGGTATATGATGTTTGGTTTTGGTATGTTTTGATGGCTAGTGAAATGACCAAAGTAATGGTAAGCTTATTGATGCAAATTTGAAATATCCTTGATGAGATAATGCCTTAATATTGTAGTAAGTTATGGATGAATTATGCTTGGATTTACTTGTGATATAGTTGGACTAATAGGCATACAAGATGTTGTGATGAAATGTTCTTGAATGAGTAAAATAGATGGTCAATTTGGTATGTTTTTGGTTGCCAAAAGAGTGTTGGATCGATGCTTGTACGTGCTTGTAGGGATGACCCAAGTGTGGGTGGCATTTTGGCCTTGAAAATGGCCTATAATTTCCCATAAGGTTGAGAACACGGGCGTGTGGCTCGACCGTGTCCCTCGTGGTTGCATATCAAAACAAGTCGGACTCGACCACGGGCTGGACACATGGACGTGTGACTGGCCGTGTGGTGCAAGTCAGTAGTGACCATGGGTGAGGCACACAGGAGTATCCACGGTCGTGTGGACAAGTCAGTATGTATGCCCTATTTTGACACGGCTTAGACACACGGACATGTGACCTCTGTAACTTAGAACATTTTTAAATTTCTGAGAATTCCATATGTGTTCGGTTTAGTCCCGGCCTTATTCTAAAGCATGTTTAAGGTCTCGTAGACCTATTTAAGGGACATTTTGATGTGATTTGTCAAATTATGTTATGAAATGTTCATAAAAGTTTTCAACTGTCTAGTAATGCCTCTTAAGCCTAAATCGACGATGGTTACGGGTTAGGGGTGTTGCATTTGATTAGTATCAGAGCTACGGATTAGTCGATTCTTGGACTAATATATATGAAATGTGATAGTGTGATCAATGCTGATGTGTAAAATGTGTTCTTTGTATAGTAATAGATCCCGAAAGAGTGTAGTTGACGATGTTGAAAGCAATGCGCCTGCTCCCGCTCAAGGGACAATGCCATCTGATTCGAGACCGGCTACTAGCGGTCAAGAGGGAGAGGCTAAACAAGCTTTATTCCAAATGATGAATGAGTGGTTCACTCAGTATGTAAGAACTAATCCGGCTGTTTCACAACCTCCGCCTCGGCCTAATCCCCCTAAGACTTCAGTTGTGCCTCTGGTTATGAACTTGAATCTGTTGAACAAACCTCCTATTGATAAGATCCGCAAGTATGAGGCTGAAGAGTTCAGGGCCACTAGTGATGACGATGCCGAGAAAGCTGAGTTTTGGCTAGAGAACACTATCCGAGTATTTGATGAGATGTCATTAACTCCTAAAGAATGTATAAAGTGTGTTGTTTCTT
This sequence comes from Gossypium rotundifolium, assembly GCA_025506655.1. Lineage (NCBI taxonomy): Eukaryota > Viridiplantae > Streptophyta > Magnoliopsida > Malvales > Malvaceae > Gossypium > Gossypium rotundifolium. Next base: position 128,556,732 of record CP106729.1, on the reverse strand, counting down.
TGTTACGAGACACAACCTATCAGTGGTGGAAGACCTTGATTTTCATTGTTTCGAAAGAACGGGTCTGAACACCCTTAACCCACATCCGTCATCGTCAATCGGGGTTAAAGGGCATTATTACACATAATCTGAATCCAATTAAATATTTACGACACTAATATTCATAATCAAAGACATAATGGGTAATGTAATATCATAATATCCTTAGCATTTTAAAGAAATAAAATAAAATATAAACATATATATATATATATATTATAACCATTTAATAGAATTCACCTAGAAGCATATTTCATTAAATAAATTTACTCTGTTCATCTAGTCACCCAATATACAATGACCGAATATGCACTGTCCATTATTAATAAACCTAAAGAAATTAACTATCATTCAAAATACACATGCGTAAATATAAAAATATCTAAAGAGACGTATAAATCTGTGTAATTGAATTTAACATTTGTCAACCATAGTCCCTTTAAAAGAAATTTCTAACATAACAATTTCCAAATGTAATATCTTTCAATTTAAATTGTATTATAAGATCTACCTCAATTTGCCATCTATTAAACCAAAAGAAAAAGGCATGGTATAATATACACGAAAGACATATATATATATATATATATATATAAATTATGCATACATGCATTAGAGGTTGTGTTTTATAAAGACACAAGCATCACGGTCAATTACTATCAAGATCCTATTACCATGACTTCACCAATTCATGACCAAAACACTTAAATCGAATTTGATACAAAAGTACCAATGCCATTTATAACCGAATATGCTATATGCATTATAACATTTTCTCTTTGATGTAAACTTGAGTATAACACTTTAATACCTCTTTTTCCTGAAGTAATAAATCAAACACACTCACATATGTGCAACGGTTAATTATACATTCATTTACACATACACATTTTGCAAATTATGCTTACGAAAGATCATGCATTATTACTTTATATATATATATATATATATATATTCAAGATAAAAAGTATCTTAACTTAGCCATTTTCACATGGCTATACTTATATACAAGACAAAATTCATGGTTTTAAAAACTTAGTCTAACCTATACATGCCTTTGATTTAAAAACCAAACTTATAAGTACCAAATAATATGATAGCGTGGATGACTTCAATTGATGATCCCCGAGCTCGTAGCTAGATCGAAATCTATAAAACGAGTAAACAACACATGGAGTAAGCTACCGAGCTTAGTAAGCCTTAAGCAATTAGAACAATATAATCAACTATTCATCATTATACTTTATTGTTTACATAATCTTAGTTTAAACTCATAGCATACATTAATCATCGAAGCCATATATCACAAATTTAATAGGTACTAGCTTCAACCTAACTCCATGCATTCGAATATACACACAATTATGGGGTTAATTCCACATGACTAATTACCTATCTATAGAATTCCTAATTAGTCAATATACTTGTATATTCATACTCATAAAATCATCAAATGCTTAAATGTTGATCAACGAACATCATCTAATCAATATCAAATTTCCACATATCCAAGATACCAAATGCATAATACTTTATTTAAAATCTACTCAATCACAACTTCATATATATATAAACACACACTTAAGTCAATACATACCTTGTGGCCAAAATTATTTAATTTGCTTAATCAAACTTTGACTTGCTCATTTACCACCATCACTTCCCCATTTTGTAAGTTTACGTCAGATTATAAATCACCGACATTAAGCACCGCTAGGCAATAAGCCGCGTGGGTCACCCAAGACTAAGCACTGCTAGGCAATAAGCCCGAATATGTCACCAAAGACTAAGCACCTTTAGGCAATAAGCCCGAATATGTCAAGCACGAGGCCTACTAGGCAATAAGCTTGATTATATCACCCACGACGAGCACCTTTAGCAATAAGCTCGATTATATCAAACGACGAGGCACGCTAGGCAATAAGCCCGATTATATCAACGTGGTCAATCATTCCACACATTTCATCACTATATTACATAACCAATTCAGCTAAGCTTATTTACTTTAAACAAATAAAATCGTTACGTCTTTGTAAAATCCCGAATTCACATCGAGATACTTATTCATATCACAATATCAAATTATACAAACAATCTAATGTACTTATATGCATTCGCTAAGACAAAATTATGTACTAAAATTTATCAAACATTACCATTTAATATGTTCATAACAATTCTTTGATCTAATTCAACAAGGACTTACCTCGGTTGTCGATAGTCCGTATTGAATCCGCTTATTCGAGAACCTTCGTCTTTCCCCGATCTAATTAGTTTTCT